>OY735221.1:27202625-27247625 GCA_963457665.1 Thysanoteuthis rhombus
TTATTTTTATCATTGTATGCAGGGTGATGTCATTAAAGAAGTGCGTCAGCTTGAAAAAAGATTAGTATGGGGAAAAGATAAGCCACATTGGTTGTACAGAAAGAATCCGTATCTTGCTTGGCCAACGCAGGTAACAGTACCAAGTATCTAAAAAAATGAAGTCCCAGATATGTGACCAGGAGCGCCCAGGGACAAGAAAAAAAAAAAAAAATAATTGTGGCTCATTTGACTTGCTGTTTGGGCAGAATGTTTATGGAGCTATAGTGATTCGATTACCCTTACTCAATGTCGAAAAGAAGTCGTGAGATGAGCAAGAAAAATATTACGTCTTCTTGATATATTGTTCGAAAAGAGAATTTCCAGCGATTCCGGTCATTCCGATCCAAATACTATATCGCAGAGTAGACGCATACACGCACATGGATATATATATATATATATATATATATATATATATATATATATATATATATATATATATATATATATATATATATATGTCGTTTTAAATGTTTCAATATATTTCCGTACTTCAATATGAAATATCATTTAATGATGACCGCAGGACAAGATTTTTCTTTATCTACATAGAAACTTTTAGAATGCAATATCCAACTAAAGTATTATTTATTTCATTAGCCTCGAGTTTTCTTATTTGCTACTTTACCGTCTTGAAGCGTGGTAGTCATGTAGAAAAGTTCTCTGCTGCGTTAGATCAGTTGTTGTAATAAAGCAACATTTGAGCTGCAGGGCCATTGCTAAGGTGTTCAATATCATTTTCAGTTCTGTATGGCCGACTATTTTGATATGATAGAGGTTTAGTACTACCAAGTACCCCTCTATTCAACGAAAGTTGCTCTATGATCAACTCAAAAAATGCTAAAAGCAGTCAAAGTGAAATCAATGGTAACCCGAGACGGAAATGTCTATGTTGAAGAGAAGGCACCTATATTCTTGCATCAAGTTTGTGCGTGACCATTCAGAATAAGCATGATTATATTGAGAGCAGTTATTGCTTGTCATATGAATAAGGGATTGAACTTTTTGTTAAAATCTCCACACAGCATGCGTATATAGAAGAAAGATGTGTGTATGATCAAAAAAAATGCACTGATCCCACAGTAAAAGCATTGGTAGAATTATTATGGTTTGGAAATGTCCTCTTGCACCGGAAGTTGGATTGGAGTACATGATGTGATTGAAATTACCATGAATAAAACTATGTACTGAAGTATTTTTGGAACAGAATGTGTTTTCTTTGGGGCATTCTCTCGATCTAAAAAAAGATGCATCATTAAAGAATGAAACAGCCCCAAACATACAGCTAAAATACCAGAAAAATGTACAGGTGCTTCCGTGACTAAACAAAACATGATATGTTGATGCTTGGAAGATCTAATTCATCAGCATGGATGATTCGTAGTTCTTTTGCAAGAAAGAGTGTGTTAGGATGTCAAAATAATGTAATGGAGGGTTTAAAAAGGGTTTATAAAGCAGTACTTGCAAGGCAAACCAAGAATTATAGTATGGAATCATTGTGCGTTTTTGTTTATATATTATCTGGCATTGTATGTTTGGCAATATGATTTTTTTTTATTTCGTAATTGTTAGTTTTATATCAAAGTACATCACCCATGTAGGTTTTTTTTCAATTTTGCAACGTCTGTGAAAAAACCAACAAACATTTATACGTTGAAGATTTAATTATATATATATATATATATATATATATATATATATATATATATATATATATATATATATATATACGTATGTATGTATGTGTGTATATATATATATATATATATATATATATATATATATATATATATATATACATACATATATATATATATATATATATATATATATATATATATATATATATATATATATATATATATACATGTATACATATATATAAGTATATATACATGTGTGTGTGTGTTGGTGTGTGCGTGTATATATATATATATATATGTATATATATATATATATATATATATATATATATATATACATATATATATATATACATATATATATATATATATATATATATACATATATATATATATATATATATATATATATATATATCCAAAAGATGTAGTAATTTGATAATTGGATGTGATAAAAAATGCTGGAAGAAACAAGTGCTATATTTAATGTTTAATATTACTCAGGCACTCAATTATTAAGCATGCAGGTGTTTGCCGTATAACTTTTCAAAAAGACTTGCAGCAGTTTTAAAAAAATCGTATGCTGTTTGAAACTGAGGATTGAAATGTATCGATAAAGCTTCCCATTGATGGCGACCAAAAAAAAGCATGAGAGCTTATCAACATGATTTTTTCAGTCGTAAAACCCGAATTCCCCTTGATTGATCCTTTAAATTCAAAGAGTCAAATTGACATTATTCTGTCTGATCACACCAAATCCACATATATGTATGTATTTATTGTCCCTTGGCCATTATATGTCCAATAAACCCACTAATTGATTACCAATGGGATCATGAATTCTGTTTAAATTGTCAACATATTTGTTGGATGTATTTAAATTGTTTCCCTTTTTATGGAAACTGATGAATTCATTTAATGTGTTCGTTTCATGCCGTTAAAACGTCATAAATATTGAAATACGTGCTGGAATATGACAGATTATATAGATTCTAGGCTCTAAACTGATAAATATACTATGCACATCCTGAGAAAATAGAAAATCTTGGATCTATGAATGATGTGGTAACAATTACAAGTAAAGCTCTCACGATAGAATAGAACCATCCGAAGCAAAGACAAAGTAGAACTCCCAACTGTATATACGCGTGTATGTGTGTGCACGTGTGTCGATTTTTTCAAAATTCCCAGTAGGAGGTTTAAGAATAGAGAACAACGTTGTTTAAAACATCAAACAATGTAATTATCATTTCTGACAAAAAATCCGTTCAAAAATTTCAAAGATAACATTATCTACATTGCAGTGCAAAGTAATTTTCCATTGGATAAGGCGTTACTATTCAACTGAAAAGGTGATATCATGATATTTTCGAGTTCATTTTGATTTTTCATTTATGCTGGAATCGTTTTGAAACATCTTTTGCGCAAAATTATTTTCAGAAGAAGAGTGCAGAACTAATTTCAACGAAATAAAGGAATTGAGGTTGCGTATAATAAATGCATACATGCAGTTAGAAAAAATAAACAAATCACTCTCTTTCACTCACTCACTCTGTCTCTGTTTGTCTGTCTGTCAGTCCATCTGTCTCTCTGTCTGTCTGTCTCTGTCTGTCTGTCTGTCTGTCTCTCTGTCTGTCTGTCTGTCTGTCTGTCTGTCTGTCTCTCTCTCTCTCTCTCTCTATATATATATATATATATATATATATATATGGATGTATATTTACAAAAGTAAATGGAATGGTACACCAAGCATACTAAAAACAACCAGAAATAGTGTACAGAGCACAGCAATACGCACATGCGGCTAATTTTGATTCAAAATTCTTCAAAAGTGTATCTAAATAATCAAGTAAAACCACAATACTTCCTTCAATCTTGAAGACTGAGAAAACCCACGTTCCTCTTTGTTTTTTTCATGAAAGTCAGACATTTTGGAAAATAGTCCCATGATTGACAGAGGAGTATTTTCTTATAACCAACGTGGGTAAAAACCCTTAATTCAAGGTGTCATTGGCGCCTCGAAAAAAAAATGCACATTTAAAGATTTGGAGATAATTTTCTGAATCGTGAGTCAGAGACAGATGACAGGTGTCGACACACAACCTAATACTCTTTTAAAAACCTCTAAGATCAAAATTCTTTGCGCTAATAATAATAACCCAGAGCCCCCCCCCAAAAAAATATGGATTGACATCACTAGAAAAACCAGAAGAAATAATGTGAATAGAAAATTAGATATGAGCAAGTTATATGAATTTGATACAAAATATATAATCCAAATAATAAACTCTTCACACGAAAAAAGCTGAAAAACGTTAGCCAAATTAATGTGAAACATGGAACATTATTGAATGACTGACCCTTGAACAAGAAATCACATATTTTAGAGGGAATACAATATATATATATATATATATATATATATATATATATATATATATATATATATATATATATATACACACATATATATATATATATATATATATATATATATATATATATATATATATATATATATATATATCTTGGTAAACTTCTTACAATGCAATCAGTCTATTGAATATTTTTCTGTACTGTTCAAAACTGCATCGTTCACGATCTTTTCATAATTCAATGTCGTTTTTTTTTTCAGCTTTAAAACTATATCAATGAAGTATTCATTCATAGAAGGTTCAAAAAGAGCTACTCAATCCTTCAAGCTGGAATTTTAAAAAAAATCTCTCTGATCAAGAAGTGAACAACAACAAAATTACAACCTTTCTTGTTGGAGTCGTAAATATGTTTAAGCTTAAGAGTAAGAAAAAATAACTAAACTCTCTTAAAAACTTAGAAACTCTTGAAAAAACCCAGGAACCTACTGACCACAGTAGGAAAGATCGAAACTAAACAAGACCATAAAAAAAAACAAAGATACGATGGGAAACATATCAGCTATTGTGAAGATGGTGACCTAACACCAGATAGAGACGGAATGGTCGAACATGTCCCGAAATTCTACAACAACCGTTATATTTGCAATCATAAAACAGACCAATGAATAAAATATACAAGTCGAGAGCAACCAGTAGAGAGATTTCAAAGCTGTAACTCCATACAAGATAAAGCAAACGATCAAATAAGCCAAAAAAAAAAAAAAAAAGGAAATGCTCCTGGACCAAAAAAATTACTATCGACCGAATAAAAATGCTGGTAAGGTCATCATTAAGAAACTAACCCTTCCATTCAACCTATGCCTCAAACTGAAGACCTGAACACTTTATCAAAAACTTGTTGCATAAATAATGAAACCAAAGTATCCAAACAACTTCTATAAGATTAAAACATTACTTTTTGTTCTTAAAAACTATTAGAATTTGATTTTCCTCATGCATTTTGAAATATTCATAGACCAGAAACATATACAATGAACTATATAAAGCCCATAGCAATTGCTCTTCAATAAGGTTTGAATATATCTTGTGATGAATATGTTCATATATATATATATGTATGTGTGTCGGTATGCGTGTGTTTGAGCTTGAGCTTGTATGTGCCCGTTGTGTGTGTGTGTGTGCATGTGAGTAAGAACATCGAATTCCGGGATTCAACCATGACTGATACTTCGACTGTGTCCATAAAGTATAAAACTATCTAATATGAACCGGCAATAACCTACCTAACTCAAGTACTTCAAGTTACTGCTTATTGGACTTCTTACATCATGGTACGTACTATTTTCCAAACATCCTCAAAAGTCACCACCAGCAACCTCGACGTGTTGTTTTTCATCTCGTTCTGATATTCTGGGTAATAAGATGCTGGAAAAACACACAACTTGTTGAATGACTTGCTCGGTCAGTGTAAATATGGAGATCATAGAGTACACAAGTTCACTAAATGACTTCTCTCTTCCAACTGAATAGTCTCCAAGCGTGGCTATTGCATCTATCTGCAGTAAGGTCATATCTGATTTAGGTTTCTCAAACTATTTCTACATATTTGATATGGTTATCATACTCACTCTCTCTCTTTCTCAATCTCTCACGCTCACACACGTCTGTCCGTCTCTGTCTTTCTCTCTCTCTCTGTTTTTATTCTAATTATATGCAAAAGTACTGCTCTTCATCAATCTTGAATCCACAAGTAAAGCTCTCCGAGAGAGCTCACGACTTCCACTGCATACCTTTAATTAATATCACTCTGCCTCTGAGCCTCTCATTCCAGCTTATATTAGATTTGCTTAATACAAATCAATAGCCTTGCAGGCACATTTATGGGTGAGCAATACACATGAACGCACCGGTTTAAGAGTTTCCTACGATTTGACTTCACTAGCGGATTTTTTTTTCGAAACTTGCCTTCATCTTCCTTAATGAATCACAGACTAAGTTAGAACCTCTCTTCCAGTGAGTGATTAAAACAAAATTAATTCGACGATATGATTTCTTTTTATTTTATTGCTACACATTTTTTTTTAAATCTGTTTTTTGTGCCTACAGATCCTTCAGTAGAGGAAGACGCGACATAGCATACTCTAATATTCATCATCATATCGTATCAATGAACATGACTTTCATCCTCTCTCCTTCTTTCTATCTATGTATATATATATATATATATATATATATATATATATATATATATATATATATATATATATGAGGTAACTCATCCATTGTGAGCTTATGCAATGTTCTTCCATAGGAATAAAGCACTCTGGTGGATGAGGAGTTTCTGCGTAAATGAATATATCGCTTAAATTCAGCCTTACTGAAAACCCTGTTCCGTAGTCCAGAGGTTGGATATAGGCCTCCATGAGTGTTTCAATTCTGCCTCGCAGTACTGGATTGGATAAAGTCTATAGCCACACTGGAGGGATGTAATACATCGAAACAGCTGTCTGTGGATGACACAATAATTATATATATATATATATATATATATATATATATATATATATATGTGTGTGTGTGTGTGTGTGTGTGTGTGTGTGTGTGTATGTAAGAGATCATCAACCAAACTGTAACAAAAAATGTAAACATAATTTTGTATGCATGGCTATGTACTTATGTAATACGCGTACGGGCCGTACTGTATGCGCTAGAGTGTCTCAAAATTGAGAATGTTTTCCTTATTATGATCCGGATAAAGGTTACAGCAAGCAAATTGAAACATTAAGGAAGCAATGCAAAAACTATGGATAGCAAGTTGAAATCTTTTCGAAGCAAATCAAAATTTACTCAGAGTAAATTGGAAACTAAGGCAAGAAATTAACGAACTAAATGTGTACCAATGATGGAAGCAGTATCAGTAATAAGGTTCAACCCCATTCATTAGAGTAGATTATTAGTTTTGGGTTTAATTCTAAATCTAAGTTTATGGGAAATTGAATAGCGTGTGGCAGCATTCATGCTTGTTATGTTTTTTTTGTTGTTTTTGCTTCTGTTTTTGTTAAATTGGACGTTTTACTGACCCAACAAAAAGCAAGAAAAATATACAACTCATCGATCAGATCTTTTCCCCAACTTTTTAATAAATCAACCCCATCAATTTATGCTCCAAGAAAACATAGGTCACGTGATGATTGTGTATCAATTGACTTACTGGAGCTGTTCCTGTTAATTTTCCTCTTGCTTTTTTTTCTTTACTCCTATCCATGCATTTAATCATTTTTTTTTCTTGAATCATCTCTTTTTCTTTATAATTGTATCTTAATATCAGATATCACTGTTCAATATACCAAAGAGGGCAACGAGTGTAGATTGATTTTTAACGTAAACTAAATCAAAGTCTTTAAATCAGGTTATCATTGTATCATTCCATTTATACTAAAAATACCGATAAATAGAGAATGTGACAATTTTTTAACAGTATCCCAAAGCCATCTACGTTTAAAAAACTTGTAGTACGCTATGACTGTCTAAAACTCCGTAAACCTAAAGTTAGATTGATTACCGGTGATTGTCAAGGTCGGAACTTGAGTCCAAAATGTCAAGAAGCATTGTCTTGCTTAAAGATTACATTTCCCTCAGAACTGTGTCTTTTAGCAGAGAGAAGCGATTTCCATCAGAACATCAGGAAATGAGTGACGTTTGCTTGGCTGTCTGCTTATTATTTTACAATGTCACTTGGATGATTTTTATAGATCGTTCCCGTAATATGGATCAGCCATAAGCCCAGATTAAACTGTAATAGATAGGCATTAGCAAATTGTCCTTTCAGTCCAGCTATTTGAGTTTCAATTCATCATTATCATCTTCAGTCTCCTAACGTCCGTTGTTTGACATATACTTTCTAAAAATTCGCCACAGTACTCTATAGTGGGTGTTGCAGAGCCAATACTTTCTCAATTTGTCCACCTCGTCTCTCCATTCAATACTCTTCCACCGTAAGTTGTGCATTTGATCTCTTGGGATCTATGTTGTGAGTCGTGATGTCCATTGGTTGTCTGCCATCCTTGCAACATGGCCAGTCCAAGATTTTTACAGGATACCATGATATTACATCTGTCATCTCGTAGATGTTTTGTGTAGTCTGGTGGTCTTTCAATGTAGAGTTGAACATTATGTGTGTTGCACGGTTCTCAATTCTCGGGTCTGTCACTTGGTTAGCCTTCATGTGTCAGTTCCTTAAGTCACTTTAGGGAGGACAAATCGGTTGTACACAATTTTTCTTTTTAGATTATTGGGATCTTCTTTTTTTCAAAGTTGAGCTTCCTATGCCAGAGGCCTGCCATCTTAAGGGAATTCGTCACTTAGTCTATTAGCCGTTGCGAAGTTCACAATATCTTCCCTTTTCTCGTTCTCTACTTCATAACAGAATTTGCCGAAGCAATCCTCATTATTTCAGTATGAATGTAAGAATATATTTGTGTGTGTGCGCATACATTTGCGCACTCAACAACTAGGTATTTTTCGAGTTGAACATTCACATGATAAATTAACCAGCACTCAAGGCATACCAGTGCCTGGTTTGAAGTTGCTTATATCAGCAGTTCTCGAGAAATTTAATGTAAATTGATATTTTACAATGATATTTGTTTCATTACAGAAATTAAACAGACATATTTTTTTCGCAAAAACGCACATTTTGAAATATGTTAATACCATTAATTATTTGCTACTTGGTTAGAGTCTATTTCAATTTCACTAAAAAGATAAAAAAAAATGTGTTTTTATATTTTTATGCGGTCTCAGACGAATCGTGAATTTTTTTCAATTAATCATTTTTATAGGAAAATATAATCTGAAACCAAGTCAAGAAAAATATTCATTCCACCCTGGATCATTTCCTCGATAATTCTCATGAGATTAGGATACCATATATATGGGAAACATTGAAAGAGATTAAATAAAAAAATTGAACTGAGAATAAACAAACAAATACTCTGTTTATTTCGATGTTTTAACATCTGTTTCAATAGCGACAACGGAGAGCATATTATTTTTCTAAGGCACTCGTCGTTACAGATCATGAATTTCTCTTGAAGTAAAGAACCTTTTAACCATACACTCTTACTGCATAGAAAACCTACTTAAAACATCCTTTAGGGGTAATTTCCAAAAATTGACAATCTAAAATTCTTAGCTGGGATCACATTGGTAAATAAGGTCATCAATTTGTGATGTGTTGTTTTTGAAGGAGGCTGTACCATACGGAGGTCAATCTCTTCGAAGTATAAATGGCTTTGTGATAAAGATCTCTTGCTGAGACAATTCTTTCCTGGTTTAAGAAATACAAAGTGAAATTTGATTCCCACTACAACATTAAATTTTTTTTAATGTTTGTTGCACATGTTTTAGGCCACACACACACACACGAACACACACACACAAAATAGTAGTAGTAGTAGTAGTAGTAGTAGTAATAGTAGTAGTAGTAGTAATAGTAGTAGTAGTAGTAGTAGTGGTAGTAGTAGTAGTGGTGGTGGAGGTGGTGGTGGTGTTGGTAGTAGTAGTTAGCTATGAGAAATAGATAAAAAGTTATTCTAAGAATTTTTTCTTTTCATATTTACTTTTGCAAAATTAAGCTTACTTCCAATATTTCTTTTTATATGACCAATAATCTTACCTCAGTTTTATAAATCTTGAGTAACTAGTGATATTTGAAGAACTATGTTCAAAGGATTATGCACCACACTGACTCATTATCATAACATCCTTCTCGGTAAAAAGTCCTCCCAAATTCAGTTTACGTTACATCATTCTGTATCCTTTCCTTATTCAGGTTATCATTTCAGAGAGAGTGGTTTATTTCCTATATTAGTCCTGCCAAAATGATCAAAATACAGGTAGACATCTGATCCGTCAGAAGATGCTCTTTTGGATTAATGTTTCAGCATCTTTTGAAATAAGGGTCGTTAAATTGCTAGTTATTCCTTCCGAGACTTTTGTTCAAGTACTTCTAAAGCAGCTGAACCACTTTGATGCAGTGACCTCATAGCACCTGCATCTTTTGATCTCGTGTGAGCCTGGTGCTTTTCAGTTAGTTACATTCCGGTTGTAATCCGTGGTGAATTTGAATTATTTGTAGATCTATATTTAATTTTGATTTCTTAGCAATAAATCATTCTGAGAATTTTTGCCTTCACCACCGCAACAAATTCTCTTAAGATAGCCCTGATCAAGCAATATGTTTTTGACAGATGTGTTAACATACGGTATCGCAAAAAAAGAAACAAAAAACTCTCAGGTTTTCAAAACTTTACTCAAAATATCGAAAAATATAGACAAAACATAATAGAGCAGATATAACGGTCCAAAATATAGTAATATCATATCGAAATATTTATGTGGGGGATTCCAAGTTATTACACGTTTGAAGTATCATTTGGCCTGAACGATGCAAAATGAATGAACGATTAAAGAAAATTGGGCTGCCGCAAGAATTGAGACAGTGACTTCAACCATTAGGCTAAACAGCCAATGATAATCATCATCAGTCTTTAATCGTCAGCAGTTTGACATAGACCTTTCCCATGATTTGTCACATCTCTATTGTGGGCATAGCACAACCAGTATTTTTTTAATTCGTCTAGCATGTCACTCCATCTTGTGTTGTTCCATGCACATTCTCATTTGCAATATCTTGTAAAGTGTTCCGGTTATCGACATGATGGGATTCTTGATTTAAAGTCAAATTACTTCGTGGCAAATTTATGCTAGAAAATATTTCAATCTACTAGAAATTACAATAAATTACTACCAGTGACATCTACTAGCTATTGAGATTAACCTCACGTAGTTCATGACTTCTACTGTTAATGGGTTTACTCCTATGACAATTTCAGCATCCTATATGCAAATGTGTGCAAAAAATTTGAAAAATGCTCGTGAAATGTCCAGGAATGACTAGTTAACCTTTAAGTGCAATAGATATCAATTTTGCACAGTTTTTGTTGGGGCAACTGGTCAAAACTATAGCCATGTGAAAAAATCTGGTCCCTACAACATTGCAAAAAAGATCGATATGAATTGTGACAGCTGTCATATCGGCATGTTTCTTCCAAATCTTTGATTTCTTTTTCGTTTTGGTAAATGTCATTTTCTCCAAATTGTCTAGTTTTCGTATTTTTGTTAATTGATATGAATACTGAAAATGATATAGAATATTATGCAGTTATTTTTTGGAATTCAAGCAGACGCAAGTAGATTTTTGCAAGTTTTTGAAAGGGATTGGGTGGTGACAAATAGGAGAGTTTTGTAAAGCTTTGTCTTCAAAATCCTTTACTGGATATGCTCCGTGGTTGGGTTAACCGTCGGTACTGATAGCCATTGGATCAGGAAATTATTTGAGAATGATAATTTGTCCACGAAGCAGGGTGTTGCAAACACGGTCCAAAAATGTTGTCAATGCACTGGAAATCAATCAGTTTTAACAGTTTGATTGTGTTAGTCATGCTGATGTGCGATTTCAACATAACTTGAACAAAAAGTTTAAATGAAAATAGTACAGCATCGGAAACCAAAAACGTAATGAAGGCATATTTTCATCCAAATAAAATGATGATGTATACAATGGAGTATGAGCTTCTCTAAATTCTCTTCGTATAGCCAAACAATCAATTTACTACGGTGGGGTTGTAAGCTTTAGTTCATGCACTGTATAAACCAAATATTACATTTTGCAATTATCACTTATTTTGGAAATCACAGAAATCTCTGAATATAAAAAATGAATCCCTTCTAAGATTGCAAAAGCATTTACTATTCTTTTTATCTGAAATTATAAAAAAAAACTCCCTGGAAAATTGAATTATGACGTTACTTGGAGATGACATCTGATTATAGAAAAAAAAAACAACCAAAAAACATGAATTTGTCGATCAATAAGGTTAATGTAGAAAAATCCATTAATCTTTACCGAATAAACCGGAAAAACTTCCGGGTTACCCGATGAAATTACCTAATCCTGGCAAAGGATCAGAATCAATGATGGACATTATCAACACATTTACCTGTAATGATATTTGATCAATTTGTTGTTTGTGTCAGATTTGTAAACATGGAACTTGACACGTAGTGACACAATAATGTATCAGAAAAAAAGCAATGCTTCCATGTATTATGCACGTGAGTACGCACCTAGGTGCATTGACCTACAACTTTAAACAAATCCAAACCTTACCACCCACATCAAACATACATCCACACCTAAAATATGTTCCTTCATTTTTTGCAGTCGCTGAAAATATAGGATAATTTCCCAAGAAAGGTCCGTGAATAAGTGCCTATTAACTTCATCGATAGTATATATATATATATATATATATATATATATATATATATATATATATATATAGAGAGAGAGAGAGAGAGAGAGAGAGAGAGAAAACCAGATCATTTCAATGTCATCAAAGGTTGGGGTGCAAGCGACTGGATTGTAGGAGAGAGTTTGGATGGATGCATGGTTCCTCTATGATGACTAACCACTAGGGTGTCCCTCCATTGTATTTTTCGCCACTTTCTCGGAATGTGAATGATTACCGTAAAATGAACCCCCGGGAAATGCAAATTAAATCATTTGAATCCGATTAGTACATACATTTTTTCCTGAAAAAGAAACTTAGAGGACTACTTCCAATATTCCAAAAAGTGTCGTGCTCAAAATGTTTGCTAATAACTATTTTTATCAGCAAACTTGTTACCTTTAAGTGGAATATTTACAGAGCAACAAAAAAAAAAAACGCATTCTTCATTATATGATTGAATAAATTGTATGGTTCCAATGTGTCTACGTCCATGAACTCTCGCAACAATAGCCAAGGTAATGTCTTGAAAGGCACGTATTAACTTTCTTTCATCCAACTACATTCGCAGGTATGTTTATAAAATGTGATTTTGTTTTGTTTGCATAAATATATGTGTGTTGCTTCACAAGTGCACGGAGACAAATGTTAATATGGACACACATATGTACACACACGTGCACACACACTCACACGTACATACAAGTATATATATATATATATACATAAATATATATATATATATACATAAATATATATATATATATAGAGAGAGAGAGAGTGAGAGAGAGAGAGAGACGGAGAGAGACAGAGAGAGAGACAGAGAGAGAGAGAGAAGGGGGAGAGATTGTGATGAATACCAGTTTATGTTGATGATATCTCATGTACACATTTTCATAGACATACGGGCACCGATATTCAAATGCCCACATGCTTTTAACCTCTTGTTCTGGAACTCATGGAGAAATGATCTCCTTAATGCATTATGTAGACTCCCTCAGCGAGAGATATTTGCTACACAACACTGCTTCCATACAATCGCCGGAGGTGATTTTGCACTGGTCAAGGTAGATAACTCCAGCATTGCGAGTCGAATGGAAAGTTATTAACTGACAATGAACTCCCCAGTCCTCTAATTTTGTTTTCAGGATCATGGACTCGCATTTCAAATCTTTTATCATCCACCCAGAACCCATACCTTCGTCTTCAGCATCCTATTACTGCCTTTTCAATCTATCAATATATTCAACAGACTTGATTTCTTCCTTTTCCCTCCGGAACCTGCATACTGTTTCCTTCTCTTTCCCTTAATTATTTTTCCACCAGAATGGACGAGATGTTAATAATGGTCTCAAGCTTTGTTTCCCTACTTTGTCCGACTCAACCTTGTCTTTTTGCGGCATTAATCAATCTCATAGCCGAATTATTCAGTCGTATTTGCAAAACGTATTTATTTTATTTATCTTATCTGTATCTTTTCCATATTCTATTTCTTCTTTCTTCGACTTTTTCTCTTAATCTTTGATCATCTTCCTTTCAAAGATTTTCCTTCTCTCCATAAAGTATTTTTTTTTGCTTCCCTATTCTTCCTCTTTTCCTTCTTCTTTTACTTTTTTCTTCGATACCTCCCTTTTTTATTCCATTTATTTCTTTGTCTTTTATCTCATACTCATTTTTTTGTCTTGTTCTTTTTTCTCTCTCTCTATTTACACCTTTTCTTCTTCTTCTCCTTCTTCTTCTTCTTCTTCTTCTTCTTCTTCTTCTTCTTCTTCTTCTTCTTCTTCTTCTTCTTCTTCTTCTTCTTCTTCTTCTCTATTGTTGATCAAAACCTTCCTTTCCTCTCTAAAATTAACCTGTTGACCACATGTTCCCCTCTCTATCCTTAAATTATTTTATTTCATACACATTTAATTCAATGTTATTGATTCAAATCTACGCAACGCTTTTTGATACTCTGTTTCCGAAGAAATATCCTCCTCCTCCTCCTCTTCTTCTTCTTCTTCTTGTTCTTGATCTTCTTCTTCTTCTTCTTCTTCTTCTTCTTCTTCTTCTTTTTTAGAATGCAACATCCTTCTGGCCTCCTCTTTCATCAGGTCTTTCAATTTTACTTTTATCGTTTAGCCTTTCTCATTTCCATTCATCACACCCCATTTCTTCAAGGGCATTCCCTCCCCCGCCTGATCTCTGTTAATTCTCCCAATACTTAACCAAAGTCACAATTTCTCTCTAAAAAACATCATTTTCAACCAACTCCTACCACCGTAATCTGTCCCCTTATCCTTCGTTTCTTAGTTTTGTCTACGAGCATTTCATACTTTCATTCTCTTACGATCAATCTTATTCCTTCTTTCTTTCTTTCTCGCACATCGACTCCGTTTCATCCTCACTTTTAAACTTTATTCTGAGACCTTCCTTCACCATCGTCTGTAGTACTATATTTCATATATTCTTCGCTACTAACTGTATTCTAACACCAATTTCACAGAACTGCTATAACAAGATGAAACATTGCTACTGCTACTCATTCTATTTCTCCATAGAAACCCAGCATAGAAACCAGCCGGTACAGATTTACTGAATATACATTCACATGAGAAACCCATGCGGCCACTGTTCTCCTCATTGCAATCTTATCTAAGTTTTTCTTGGTAAATTCCATCCGCTTTTCTTGAAATCGTCAGGTATTTTATTACAGTCTGTTTACCTATTCTTTATTTTCAACAAATTTTTTAGATATTTCCCTAAATATTACAATAAATGTTCTATATATATATATATATATACATACATACGTATGTATGTATGTATGTATATCACCAGTATTTTTCTATATTCCCTCTCTCTTTTCGTTCTCTCTAACTCATTTCGTCCATTTGTAAGCGTCGTATTTGTTTTCTATTTGTTACTTTTTCTCCCCTCTCTTGATGCCCCTGTACCTTCTTTCTTTTCTTACTTTAGTTGTTCTTGTTTGTACTGCGTTTGCACTTTATTTTGTTCATTTCCAGGATGCGTTGTTCATTCTCTTTGACTTGAAGATCATTCTTGTCCATTTCTTTTTCCCTTGTTTTGCTCCCCCTGTCCATTTCCTTTCTATTCTAAGCCTTTTAATCTCTTCCTATGTTGATCTTCTTTTATACTGCTCATTTTCCTTGTTAGAAATATCTTGCCTTTTTTTCTCTTTCTTTTTATTTATTCCTCTCATTCTCTACTTTCTTGAATATCTCCCTCTACGAGAACAGTATGCGACACGAGGTCATTTCTGATGTGGTGGCCCACGTACGTGTGTGCAGCACATTTCTCGCAATAGCTGACGTTCCCAAGCAGTCACCCAAGTACTGATCAGCCCCTGTGCTGCTTAACTGCAGTGATTGAAAGAGAACCAGTGCTTTCAGCTTGACTTGACCGTAAGCTAATCATCCTCATATTTACCTTCTCTTCAAATTCCAATTATGTTATTAATTCTTCATCATGTGTTCATTTTACTTTTCATTTGGTGTCTCTCTTAATATAATCCCCCCCCCACTTGTTTCTGCTATTTGGTTGCTTGCTCTCCTTTTCTCCCCCTTCTCTCTCCTTTTCTGTCCGTCTCATATATTGCTAATTTCATGTTGTTTACTGCAAGTGTCTACCTCCTTATCCTACCATCCCCCTCCGCTTCCTCTCTTTTTCTCTCTCTCTTTTCTCTATCCAGTTTTCTTTCGAAGGAGCGTCCTCATATTTCTTCTTCGCTTACTTTCTATCTCCCTCCTCTTCTTTTTGTCTTCTTTTTCTCTATCTTTCCTTCCGAACAGCTAATGCTCTTTCTTCCTGATCTTATCAAAACTCTTTATCTTATCAATTGCATCTTCTTTTTTCTCCTTCCTCCCTTCTAAATAGTTTTTGACCTCTGTCTGTTACCCCGCCCTCGCCCAGGACATTTTCTACGCCTTCACATTCACTCCTCCCTTATTTTCCTCCCCATTTGCTTCTTGTTTATTCATTACCTCCTTCCATCTTCGTCTGTTCTCATCTTCAAATTCTTCTTTATCTTACTTTCCCGCTCCTCAATTTAGTTCTATCTTCTACTTTCACATGCCCTCTTCCTCCCTCCAATTACTCTTTTATCCTCCTACTCTCCCTTTTTCCTCTCTCATTCTTATCATACCCCAAACCTTCCTTGCTTTCTTCTCAACTGTTTTTTAACATACTATTTCTCTTTCCCTTGTGGCTGTTTCCTATCCCCGCCCTCTTTTTCCTTCTCCTCCTCTTCCTCCTACTCACCTACCGGCTATCTTTATTATTTTTTCGTTCATGATATCACTTTATCTCCATCCAAATCTTTCTTTATTCTCATCATGTAACCTTTATTTTTCTTTCACACCTTCAGTTCCTAATTATTTTCTTCCCCACTCTCCTATGTTATGTTTGGAAATATCCTTGCGGTCGTTGCATGCTTATCCCGCTCAAAATTGTCCATTTTACGTACCTTTTTTTTCCACTTTCTTTTAATGTACAATTTCTTTCTCTCTCCTCCCCCTCTGTCTCTCTGTCTGTCTCTCTCTGTCTCTCTCTGTCTCTCTCTTACTCTGTCGTATGAATCCTCATTTGGTCTTGATTTCTGCTCCTGTCTGAAATACGTTTTGTGTGTCCCCCATGTTGGTTCACAAAACTCTGCGTGATATTAGAAACTATCAAACAAGACTGTCAGTGCTGTCAACAGAGGCGCGTTTGTTTTTTTTTTTTGACTGTGTGGCTAGCTGTCAATATATGTGTCACACGTACATGCTTGACCAATGGAGCTCCAAGGTTGAAATTCAAACATTTATTCTTTATGTCAACAAAATATTTTCGTTTATTGAAAATGCAAATTGATGTGGGGTCAATTTACAATTTCATGGGAAATTATCCCAATGGTTTTTGTTTGGCAACATTCATGGTTGTTTTGCTTGAAAATCCAGACTCGTTTTAGAGATCATCACCCAAAAACAGTTTTTTTTTAAAATTATTGATAGGTCATAACAAGGCATGCTGCTAAAATACGTACGTCAGTTGACGGTTTGTAGTATTTGATGAAAGACCCTGTTTAACTTCGTTTTCCTCTTACTTCTCTCTTCAATTTTGCCCCATTCTTTTTGTTTGTCTCATTTCATTTCCTCAGGTACCACCTTTTTTTTATAACTTTATTTCAGATCTTTCATCCTCGTCAATCATTTAATGTTTTCTTCGGAAGGAATTAGTTATATTCTCCAACTTCAGTTTCAACTTTGCTTCATCCATCGTACGTTTGAATATCTGTATTTACGTATATCTCTATGTTTAGCATACCGCTTAAATCTGTCTCCCCTTTCTTCGTTTTTCTTGCTTTTATTCCCCACTCTTTTCCTCCTGATCACTCTCTATTCCATCGTTGATATTCCAATGGGCAAGTTTTTTACTCCTAACTTATCTTGCATATATCTATCCCCTTTCCCTCTCTCTCTTTCTCTCTCTCTCTCTCTATCTATCTATCTATGTATATATATATATATATATATATATATATATATATATATATATACTTGTATGCGTGTGTGCGTGTGTGTGTGCGTGTGTGTGTGCGTGTCTATTCTTTCTCTTTTATAGTGTCTCTCAAACCCCTCTCTTTACCTCTTTCTCCTCTCTCTCTCTCTCGCTCTCTCTCTCTCTCTCTCTCTATATATATATATATATATATATATATACATATATAATACATATATACATGTATATGCGTGTGTTTGCATGTTTCAGTCTCCTTTCTCTCTCTCTCTCTATCTATCTATCTCTCTCTCTCTATATATATATATATGTATTTATATATATATATGTATATATATATATATATATATATATATATATATATATATATATATATATATATATATATATATATATACATATACATATTCGTGTGTTTGCATCTGTTTCAGTCTCCTATAGACTTTTTTTCTCTCGTAGTTCATTTTTCTTGTCTTTCTCTTTCTATCTTTCTTTCTTCTTCTTTCTCCTCTCCTTTGTTTCTTCCGATGTATGTATCAGTGAAACATTTGACTTCTTTCTTCCTTTTTTGTGCATGCGTTACTTTATTTTTTTTCAGTGATTCGTGCATTCTTCTCCCTCTAATATTTCTTTTTTTTCATATTTTTCATTCACTCTTTCATTTCTCTTGTCTCCCTTGGCACTTTTCATCTTACATCTTGTTCATTGTACCTTCATTTGCTGCTGGGTTTCTTACGTTTTTTTTTCTTTTCTTCCTCCGCTCGATTTCTTTCTCTTCTTACAATATCTTCCTTTTCATTTCACTACTGTCCCTTTCTCTTCATTATTTTCAATAACTGATCTATATCCTATCCTTTATTTTGCTTATTCTTATCATTTATTTCATTTCCCTCATCCTAATCATTGTATTTTTTCCTCCACAGTCGGCCTATTCTTCTTCTTCTTCTCCTTCTTCTCCTTCTTGTTCTTGTTCTTGTTCTTGTTCTTGTTCTTGTTCCTGTTCTTCTTCTTCTTCTTCTTCTTCTTCTCCTTCTTCTTCTTCATCTTTTTCTTCCTCTTCTTCTCATTCTTCTCCTTCTTCTTCTCCTTCTTCTTCTCCTTCTTCTTCTTCTTCTCCTTTTTCATCTTCTTCTTCTCCTTCTTCTTCTTCTTTTTCTCTTTCTTCTTCTTCTTCTTCTTCTTCTTCTTCTTCTTCTTCTTCTTCTTCTTCTTCTTCTTCTTCTTCTTCTTCTTCTATACATGATTCACACTTGCATCCTCATCCACTAGTCCTCTTCCTAGAGAGGAAGCGATCTTTTATTACCACTGCTCCAACAGTCTTCACCTATGTTGTCCTTTTGCTCCCGCCTTATCACTCATAACACCTACCTCGGTCTCTTTCCCCCCGTTTATTTCTTCTCTAATAGATTGTCTGCTGCTGCTGCTGCACGACATTTCTTGCTCTTAGGTCCTTGTTTTACACTGCTGCAGACAATGATTAAGAGCCTACAAAGAAAAGGACGAGAAATCAGTAGTCTTGAGATGAAATCAGCAATATTGATTGAGAACGCTAAGGACAGGCCCAATCCGCTTATGGACTTGCCAGACCTTTTTTCATCTTTATCAACGTTACTCACTCATTGCTTCTACTCTTTCTTTCTTCCTTTCTTTCTTACGTTTCTTTATATTTATTTCTCTATTTCTGTCTCTTGTTTATGCTAACTTTTTTTTAAAAGACGTAATTTTTTCAATTTTTCTTCAATTTATTTGACGTTTTTACGCCTCTCCTTCAATCTCTTCCTCTCCCTCCCCAAAAGTTCCTTTTTTTCCTTCCCCCACAAACAGTTTCATTTTGCCCCTTTTCTTCCCTCTCTATTTTTCTCTCTTCTCATTTCCTGAATTGACTCGTCTTTAGTACATTATACTTGTTTCTGACAGGCTTTCATTATTTATCAACTTTTTCCTTCCAACACCCAACACTGCACTTCACTCGCAGCATTTTCTTCCTTTCATACAAAACAAAAATGACGACCAGGACTTGTTAGGCAACAGATTGTTATAGAGGCAGCACGCAGCTTCTTCCTATAACTCAATTCCAAGCCTTCTTTATTTCTGACCACATCAATCATCGGCGACTCAGCCGAAAATACGACGATTATAACACGCAAACACACACACACACACACACACACACACACGAGTGTATATATATATATATATATATATATATATATATATATATATATATGTACCTATGAGTGAGTGGGGGGTATATTTTTGTGTCCGTGAACACACACACACACACACACACACACACGCGCACACACACACACACACACACACAGATACAGTCACTCCTTTGCATCCTCCCAGAAACTCATGCACACACGTATGTGCACACACAAACACATGCACAAATTCATATATACATTTTATTCTGTACTGTATTACGCTGCTTTAGAATGCTAATTAAGATATAAGACACTTTATACTATTAACTGATACAATGAAGATAGCAAGCATTAATTTATGCCATGTTTTGACGGCAAACCTTTATATCTAATCCTTCCATCTTGTGCCTGGTCTTTTCTTAGTTACTTTCTATCTTTTGGAAACCAATCAATCAGCTTTTTGTTCAATATGTAGTTATTTGTATTCTGAAAATGGTCAGCCCAATCATATTTTTTGTACTTGATTAGAGTATGATATTCTCCACCCGTAGGCTTCTTTCTGCAGGTCTGATTTTATCCCTTGAAGTCATGCCTAGCTCAGTGTGCGATTCCTCTTCAATTGTCATGTATTGCTCTACGAGCGATTCCAATTTGGTTTTTTTTTTTCTGTTTGCTTTATCAATTTCCTTTTTTTGTATACATAACTTATCACTGGTATTATGCATTGATTGTAGAGTTTATGCCTCAAGCTAATTGGCAAGATGCTGTTCAATATGCGTTTATTCATACAAAATAATTTCCAGACGATCGTTTGGCTTCATTTCATCCTTTCATGTCTTTTCTCTAACTGTATGGCCTGAGTTAGGGTGAATGTATTTGTCAACATTTAATCGTCTTTTGGGTTGAATTATCGTAACATATTCCCTTTGTCTTTTTTGGCAATTTTATCTTTTTTTTTTCCACTTTCTTCATTGAAATCAATCATTCCAATAATTCTAAGACCTTGCAAATCAAAAGCTAGCCCCAAGTGGTTTAGATATCCTATGTTTATTCCCGTTCCCTCAAAATCAGTTTTTTGAAAGATACTCCTGAGTCTCCTTCTGAATAGTTTATGATACATCATATTAACTTGTCTCAATCAGTATTGGGATGAGAAAAGGATTAAAAATACCGAGAGAGGACAAAAATATATATTGCATTACAATACACATACTTGCTATAAATGTTTGAACAAACAGATATTTTGCTTTTAATCGGTTGGTTTGGATTCAAAGGCAAAGTTGGTTTGGATTCAAAGGATTCAAACAATATGTAGTTATATATCTGTTTTTCCAAATATGTATAACAAGTAATATATATATATATATATATATATATATATATATATATATATATATATACATACACATATATGTGTGTGTGTGTATGTGTGTGTGTGTGTGTGTGTGCATGTGTGTGCATGTGTGTAGGCAAAGGAAAAAATTCAACATCTTGATCATCATATCAGTTCGATGAAACCACAGTTTTTCTCTCAAATCCCTGTACATGATTCTTTGTTGAAGTTTTACACCAGAAACAACAACGTCCGTCTTAGGTGATAAGCATCAAACGTACTTCTTTTTCTTTCGTAATGTTTACTCAGCTAATTTCCCAGATTTAAAAATTTGGTAATAGATAAAGACTGCATGAAAAAAATTACAACGTTTAGAAGCTATACAATATTGTTTTCGTGCTTCAAATAAACCAAGTCACGAGAATAGTGTCTGTTTTAATGAAGAATCTCGATTGTGAACCGTTTGAAAAATTTGGGAGGATTTCCGGAGTCTAATTTCCTATCGGCCAACAGAGATGCTCACTGTAAATGTATTGTGCTCATATTGAATATTTATTACCTCAAGGTGTCACATAAAGACATACAGGTGGACATTTGGTGAATTACAATAAGTTTCTTAGAAACCAATCAAAATGTCAATATTGGCTCTGTCACTCTCGTCGTTGATCTTGTTGGCTATATCTTTATGTATGCATGCATGCATGCATGTGTGTACGTATGTATGTATGTATATTTGATTAACATGCATACAGGTTGCAAAAATGCAGCTTGAAGGCAAAATATTAGAACATTGAGTCCTCAAATATGGAGGCGTAATTAGTGACATACATCCTATCGAATTCTGCATAAGCTTTATCTATCATAGATCGTCGAGTTGGCCTGCTCTTTTCGGCCAATCATTTATTCTGTTTACACAAGGCGCAGTTTTACCCCTCGATCGTTACCAAATATCAATAATCATTATTGTTGTTGTTGTTGTTGTTGTTGTTGTTGTTGTTATTATTATTATTATTATTATTATTATTATTATTTGGAATCTCACACCAGTTGCCTGGTGGTAACCGCTGGAGTTTGAGTGACAGCAAGTCTCCTCAAGTCTCCAGCCCTCCTCTCCTACTACTCATAGGTCGCAGTAATTCTACGATTTACAGTTTCACACCGGTTGCCCAGTGGTTATCGCTGAAGGCTGAGTGACAATAAGTCTCCTCAGGTCCTCAGCTAACGTCTCCTCCCTCTTTCGCATATCATGACAGAGCTACTATTCGTTGCAGTCCTTATATCTCTAGCACCTTCCTCAGTATCCGTGCAGTTCCAAGTAGCGCTGTGGTCTGTACGGTCTCTATCCTTCCCCTAATCCCGATCTCCTCCAGTCTCTCCCTCAGCGTTTTGGGGACAGTTCCTAGTGCGCCCACTATGACCGGTACTACCCTGGTTTTCATTATCATTATTATTATTATTATTATTATTATTATTATTATTATTTGGAATCTCACACCAATTGCCTAGTGGTAACCGCTGGAGTTTGAGCGACAGTATTATTATTATTATTATTATTATTATTATTATTATTATTATTATTATTATTATTATTATTATTATTATTATTTCGGAATCTCACACCAGTTGCCTGGTGGTAACCGCTGGAGTTTGAGTGACAGCAAGTCTCCTCAAGTCTCCAGCCCTCCTCTCCTACTACTCATAGGTCGCAGTAATTTTGCGATTTACAGTTTCACACCGGTTGCCCAGTGGTTATCGCTGAAGGCTGAGTGACAATAAGTCTCCTCAGGTCTTCAGCTAACGTCTCCTCTCTCTTTCGCATATCATGACAGAGCTACGATTCGTTGCAGTACTTATATCTCTAGCACCTTCCTCAGTACCCGTGCAGTTCCAAGTAGTGCTGTGGTCTGTACGGTCTGTATCCTCCCCCTAATCCCGATCTCCTCCAGTCTCTCCCTCAGCGTTTTGGGGACAGTTCCTAGTGCTCCCACTATGACCGGTACTACCCTGGTTTTCATGTTCCACATTTTCTTCAACTCCCTTGCTAGGTCCTGGTATTTTTCCCTTTTTTCACCCTCCTTCTTTTTTACTCTATGGTCTGCAGGCACAGCAACGTCTATTATTTGGCAGGCCTTCCTTTTTTTGTCTACTATTACTAAGTCCGGCCTTCTTGCCTGGATGAGGTGGTCAGTTTGGATGTCAAAGTCCCACAGTAGTTTGTGGTTGTCATTCTCCAAAACTGCCTCTGGCTTGTGCTGATACCACTTTTCCCCATGGTTGAATCCCATTTGTTTACTTAGTTCCCAGTGTATCATCGTTGCTACTCTATCGTGTCTATGCTTATACTCCTTCTGGGCGAGTTGACTACATTCACTAGTTATGTGGTTTACTGTCTCATCTCTTTCACCGCACATGCGGCATTTGCTGTTTGTCTGAGTTCTGTCGATTTTTGCTTTTATGTAGTTTGTCCTTATGCTTTTGTTTTGGGCTGCCATGATGAGCGATTCTGTTTCTCTCTTAAGGTTTCCCTTTCGTAACCACGTCCATGATTTATCGTCTGCTATATCTTTTATCTGTCTTTTAAACTCGCCGTACAATTTTTTCCCTTCCCACTTTTCTTTTCTAGTTTGCTGTACCGTTCCATTGCTTTCTACTTTGTTTGTTGCACTATCCCTCGCGCTCTTTATGATTTCTTCACTATTTGTTTGCACATATCTATCTAGGACTACTTTAGCTCTCTGGACACAATCTTCTATGCTGATGAGCCCCCTACCACCTTCTTTTCTCTTAACGTATAGTCTATCTGTATCATCCCTAGGGTGTAATGCTTTATGCATCGTCATAAGTTTCCTTGTTCGCCTATCCATTGATTGGAGCTCTTCCTTTGTCCATCCTAGGAATGGTCCTGTATACCTAACTACTGACACAGCCCAGGTGTTCATTCCTTTTATTAGATTTCTGCTATTTAATTTGGTTTCTAATATTTTCCTTATCCTTCTAAGGTATTCCCTCTTAATCTTCTCCTTCATCTCTTCCCGTTTTATCGTGTCACATTCAAGGACACCTAGGTACTTGTATCGGTCTTGTGCAGTCAATGCCCTAATCTTGTTGTTGTCCGGAAGTTCAATTCCCTCAGTCATTGAAAGCCTTCCTTTGTGCATCACCATGATTGCGCATTTTTCTATCCCAAACTCCATTCCTATGTCCTCACTATATTCCCTTACTTCGTTGAACAGAGTCTCAAGCTCTCCCCTGTTTTTTGCAAACAATTTAATATCGTCCATGTACATTAAGTGGTTGACCTTTCCTTTTGTTTTAGAGAAGTGGTATCCTTTGCTGTTTTTCAGGATTCTGTTAAGCGGTATCATTGTTAGAACAAATAATAGTGGGGACAACGAGTCTCCTTGGAAGATCCCCCTTTTTATCCCTACCTCGGCTAGTTTGTCCCCTGCGGCTGTCAAATCTACTTTCCAGTCTTCCATTGAATTACCAATGAATTTAACCACCGGTTCGCTAATTTTGAACATTCTAAGGCATTCGAGTATCCAGCTATGTGGAATCATATCGTATGCCTTTTTGTAATCTATCCATCCCATTGCGATATTCTTTCTCCTTTTCCTTACTTCTTTTAAGATCATCTGGTCTATGTAGAGTAAATCGTTTGCCCCTTTGGTTCCTATCCTACATCCTTTCTGTTCTTCTGGTAGTAGCCCCCTTCTATCCATTGACATGTATATTCTCTTTATTATTATTATTATTATTATTATTATTATTATTATCATTCGCAATCTCACACCAGTTGCCTGGTGGTTACTGCTGAGCTTGAGTGATAGCGAGTCTCCTCTAATCTCCAGCCCTCTTCCCCACAATTTTATAGACCACAGCGATACTGTGGTTTATACTTTCACACCGGTTGCCTGGTGGACATTGCTGAAGGCTGAGTGACAGTACGTCACCGCAGGTTTTCAGGCCACATTTCTACTCTCCCCCACCTATCATGCCAGCGCTGTGGTTTATTATTATTTGCATTTTCACACCAGTTGCCTGGTGACTACCACTAGAGACTGGATGACAGTAAGTCTCCTCAGGTTTCCAGTCCTCTACTCCATTCTCTCACAGTCCACAGCAGTACTGTGGTTTAAAGTTCCACGACAGTTTCCCGGTGCTTATTGCCGAAGGCTGAGTGAATGTAAGTCTCCGCAGGTCTTCATCTTTCCCTTAACTATCGTACCTCCATAGCATTCGGGTGTCTTTTTCTTATTATTGATATTATTGCTATCCTTATTATCATCCTCATTACCATTCAAAATAAGGTTTTTTGAAAGGAGATGGTGAAAGACGGGGTGAGAGGGATTTACAGAGTGAAACAGAGAGAGAGACAGTTGTGCCCCCAATACAATTTCTGGTCGGTGTACACATTCCATTTACTTTTGTATATATATATATATATATATATATATATATATATATATATATATATATATATATATATATATATATATATATATATATGTGCATACATATGTGCATATATATGTGCATATATATGTGCATATATTGTTGATTTTTTCAACACCCTTTCCATTAAAAATGACAGCATCAATCAGCCATGGGTCGACCCTTTTGATCACTGTCAGAACAGTCAGGTTGTGTTATGGAGTCACAGAGAATTAACAGGCGCAGTTGGACTGTTGCAACGAAATGTACCAACTATGACTATCATTCATTTTCAGATAGAGGAGGCAAAATTGTCTTATTATTTACCACTCTTCCGTCTTCTTGAGTCTACCATTCAAATAATATGAACAAGGTGTCTGGAGTAACCAGCCTGTCCAGAGCAACTGGTCCAACTGGCTCTCCCGTCTACAATGACCAGCCCGGTGGAGAGCTTGTGTAAGTAACACGTCTCACCAGAGCTTTCTGACCGGCTAAGTTGTCGATGTTGGTATGTTCTCAGAATCGCATCAGTCATTTCCGGTGAACGTGTACATGTCGTTCATGTCATCCATCCCTTCTGCGTCCAGATAAAACATCGTGTTAAAAATATTTTTCCTTTAGTGACCGCATAAACGGCCTGGAAAAAAAAGGAAGGGCTTACAGTATTCGAAACTGCATCTTATTTGACCAAACTGTACCTAATAACGTTGGATAATTGTGGTAAGAGTTTTGGGGTCCAATTCAATTTGCATGTCTTTATGGATGCACTTACCAGATGCATATTCACGCAAGCATGCACGCACACACATACACACACACACACACATACACACACACACACACACACACACACACACATCAGTTGGTTCAAAAATAGACTTGGAAATAATTTTGGAACGCCCGTCCTCCTCTCTCTCTCTCTCACACATATATACGCACATGCATTTAGGTATATATTCTTCGTTATATCGCTGTAAATCTTTTCGTAGTTATATTTAGCTATATATACATATGTATACATATATATATATATATATATATATATATATATAGAGAGAGAGAGAGAGAGAGAGAGAGAAAGAGAGAGAGAGAGAGAGAGAGAGAGGGAGAAAAATAGAGAGAGAAAAAAAGAGGGGGAATCAAATAGAACATTTTTATCAACTACCCTCATATTTTAAAATAGATTGGGCTTGGATTATGAATGGAAAATTAGAATCATTGTAATTTATATATATATATATATATATATATATATATATATATATATATATATATGTATATTGGATAATGGATAATCTATAGCCACACTGATGACACATATATATATATATATATGTGTGTGTGTGTGTGTATGTGCACGTGTGTGTTAGTGATTATTACAATATATGCGTGTAATATAGTTTCATGCACAAACCACATATGCATCATTGAAATATTTGCACTGAAGTATCCATTGAAATGTTGATATATTCCCATGAATAATAATCTAAAACGTGGTGCCCATATATCTGTGTTACTGTGTATAGACTAATTCGAAGAACTGCAAAATACATGCATGAACGCAATTAATAATGATGCATCTTTCAGGGCACTTTCAAATGTTCATTTACTCTAATCATATGTCCGTTGTTACATATGTTTTTCTCTCTTTTTATCCGGCTTCAAATCTGATAACACGAATCCATCCCCGATTTTCTATTCTCACCAAGATTCCATACGCAGCTTGAACGCCCCCGATAGTTGCTCATGCCTTACATCCCTCCTATCAGTAAACCTGTTACAAATCACCAGCCAAACCTTTAAATAAAACAAGTTTCTCCAGGTTTTCGATAGCTTTGGCTTTCTGATAGGCTTGTTATCTAAGAAGAGCATACATAAAGGTCGCATCAATAAATTTTAAACATTTGCATATATACTTCTCATTATGTGAATCATGTTTGTTGTTGGAAATTCCCTAAAATTTCAATCGTAATAAGTGTTTTTCTTAAATTGATCCATCATGCTATCCCCAGCATTTATTTGTGCCAATTTTTGACAAATTCAGCATTTTCATTGATCTCTGCCCAACAAAAGGCAAAGATGGTGATTTATTCATTGGTCTCCCCTTTTTTTGATTGATCACCAGAACGTGGCATACTGCCAAAAAACAAATAAATTACATGACACTTCTGATTAAGTGATTAATTGTGCACGTGTTACGTGTATAGGCTCCTACGTACACTCCTCATTATAGGTGGGGAAATGAATTTTTTTGTTAAGCCATCCTATTTTTTATATTTACTGGTACAGTTTTCAATTAGAATTTACGCTGACTTGGTCATTTTTTTTTAACGTCTGATAGCATTTATGCCTGTTTTGGGAAATTCCAACTTTTCAGGGATTAGCAACGAAAAAAAGTTACAAAACGTACCATTAATTGATAACCCATCTTCCTGTTTCTGAGTGACCGCTCAACACTGCCTGCTGTCAAAAGATATTGATCACTTAGTAGAAACTATGGCATGATCAAGTCGACCTGTTGTCTACCTACTTTTGCCCCCTTTCTCTATGTGTATCCATCAATCTTTCCCAGTTTCTTTTTATTAGTTAGTCACTCTCTTTCGTACCCACTATTCTCTCTTTCTGTTGCAGTCCGAATTATAGAAATCTTAACGACGATATTCTTCCAAATGAAAGTGAGTCCAACTGTGTGTCTGTGTGTCAAAGCCAATAACAAAATCAACTGGGATCATAGAACCGTTCAATTTTTGTGAGGATAATAGAATCAACACGTACAAAAGTATTGGGACATCCTCTCCTGATTTCTATAGCTATTATTGGTTTTGAAAATTCCAAAACAATGTACCTGGTTCTCCAGCAAGTAATCTCTCGTATTTCAAGACGAAAAGTTTAAATATTATTGAAAATTTACATTTATCAAACAAAATGATTATCGATATTAACAAGGGAAAAAGCTAAACTTGCCCCAACTATATCTCACCATGTTTTTCCTCAATGGTTCGCTTTACGCGAATCTTTCTGCTCGTACAAATGAGGGTAGAATGCAAAGATAACGCTCAGTGTTTATGATGCTGCCAATATTTACCTTGGCAGCGAACAGCTTTTTCTTCTCTCCATCCTAAACTCCCATTTCCGGTACCTTGCCCTACGTCAACACAACAGGAATCTTCATAATATATCATAATCACCATTTTTCGGTCTTGGAGCACTCAAATTCGTTTCCCGTATAAATTAGATTGGCAATTAATTTTTTGCTTTTTATCTCAGAAGTTTTGATTTTGATTTTTTTCTTTCGTATAACAAGGGAAATCTGTAATATGCGTAGAGCCAATTGGAGCAACTTTAAAATTGGATAAACCTATATTGACAGCCTTGGTGAGAGTCTTGGTTCTCCAGGTATTTCTATGAAATGATCAAATTATTTGGTTGGTATGGTCTACCATATTAAGCTAAACCAACCGACTTTTAATCACATCCGTGGGACGTGCTCTCGATTGAATGAAATTTAAAGTAAGGGAATCAAGTCAACATTAAAAGAAATCAAATATCTTGCCAGCAAAAAATTAAAAAAAATTGCCTTAATAGTAAGATTTTGTCATAAGTGATATCCTACTAAAAATCATTGTAATGGGTAGAGATTGAATTTGCTGTTTGAAAAACTGTATTTGCATAGATGTAGCATGAATTTGTTGTTTCAATTCATAAATTGTTTTATTTCTGTTCTTCTCTCATCAATTTTCTCATTTTTTTATTTATCTGCAGGATGGTTGTGGGACCAGATAATTTAAAATCAAGGCATTGTCCCTTATATATCCAGACACTTTGATCTATCTACAACATCAGAATCCTAAACATTCATAGGACAAAAAATGATACTGTTTTTTTTTTAAGTGTAAACGTTCAAACATTTTTTATACTCGTTAATTTGCTACTAATTTCTTCTGGCTGTAAAAAAAAAGAAAGTTATATGAAAAAAATAGGTAGATAGATCGAATCATATATTCTTAAATGTAATGTTTGAATTTAACTGCTGATACAAATGTGCGTGCTGGAAGAGATCTTTTTCCTGGATAGTGAAAGCCAAGTTCAATTAACCAATCAGTTATAATATAATCATAAATTTACAAGTCAGCATTTAGCAGTCGATATTTTAGATTAACTATGAAGATCCTACAGGACGAACACTTGATAAAAATATTGTAGATTGGCGACTTTAGTGATTAATTTTGACGGATGGTCTTTTCAATGATTAATATATCCATATATTTGATGTGATCAGTTAACCCAATCAGGTCACTGAGATATATACAGACGAAGCAGAGAAGCTTCAAAGAAAAGTGTGAGTGGGAACCAATTGATATTTTTTCACACCTCCGTGACTTAAAAAAACCTGCACAAATAAGGGGCTGGACTTCTAGCCTCTCATCTCAGTTAACCCAACCCCCAGAAGCCGTAGAATTAAAAAAAATACACGTCTTTTCAAATAACACGATTCGGTAATTCTGTGTAACCTAATATAATTGCAACTGGCGACGCATACGAGTGTTCATTTGGTCTGCTTTTCCCACTCTGAACCGACACTCCTACTTTTATTCTTGCGTTTGTATTTTGCTGCCAACTGCTGGATTGTCGCTGACGTAAAACTGAAACAGTCAATGGTGTTGCAGCAAATCATTAACATCAGTCTTTAAACATCTATCGTTGAACCCCAGGATTTGACATATTCCTCTATAATCGGTGTCAAGGAGCTAATACTTAGTGAAATCGAATTCGTTTCTCCATCTTGTATTCTGCCAGCCTGGTTACGCATGTGATCTATTGGGATCTATTGTCTGATTTGTGATGTCAATGTCGTCGTCAATTCTTTCAATGTGACCAGCCAATTGCAACATAAATTTTCTAATGGATTCAGTCCCTTTCATATATATGTATATATATATATATATAAATATATATATATATATATATATATATATATATATATATATATATATATATATATATATATATATATATATATATATATATATATATATATATATATATATATTGTGCTGTTTGGGGATCACTCCATGTGAAGTTGAAAATGATTGCCTCATGCACACATTGCATGCTTCTCCGTTTGCTGTTCAGTGTCTTGCTTACGTCCCACATTTTAGATCAATAATCGACTCACATCTAGAGTTTTTTTGTTTTTTTTTTCTCAATGGCTTCCATACGTAGCTATTTTATTATAGTAGCAACTCGAAGTGGACCCCAGTTTTATAATTCCAGTTACCATAACTTTCTTCTAGCCTAAATATCTTCTGTACCCATTTGCTAAGCTATCGTCTATGTACCCTTATTCTATCGTAAAATATCCATCTTTTATCACCAACGATATTTCAAAAACTGCAACTTGATTTTACAAGAGTCCAGAGAAGTGCTGATTTCCAATTCTGTTCCATGATTGGCTTCAGTCAAATCATGACAATTCCGTTTCAGGCGACTCTCCAGAGATCTTGGTGATGATTGTCAACACCTAAATGGCTTCGATTCAGCTTGTGGGCTTATTGTTTGACAGTAATTGCACTATTTCTATCAAGTTCAGAGAAAGGTTAACCAGCGTAAAACTGAGCAGGAAGCCCCATTTGAAGTGAAAAAATTTAGCTAGAGTTGTTGATTTTTAAAGTTTTTTTGAGGTTTAAGCGGAGATCACGGGATGGCTGCCAAATAGATTTCAAGGTAAGTTAATTATCTATCAGAGTACTGTCCAGTCAACTTAGCTTAAGTTCAGAAATGGTATATGAGATTCAGCTTGTTCAGCACAATCTGGATGTACTCATTGGATGATCTGATAGATATATCATTGCATCATGTGTGAAATAAAAAACGTTCCTGGTGCACCCAATAAATAACAAGATTATGTAAACATTCACTTATACATCTGCTGATAAACATACAGTAAGAGGAATGTGATGCAAAAAGAGTGAGAGATATACTAAAACGTGACTCATGAAATTGATTTTAGAATATCCATATTGATAGTCCCTTTTTTTTATATGTCACAAGTTTTTCTACTGTGGAATAAATGCATTATGACACTTTATTACATTTATATAACGGAGAAATACTTTGATGAACTGAGTAATATATATATATATATATATATATATATATATATATATATATATATATATATATATATATATATATATATATATATATATATATGTGTGTGTGACATAACATATCTGGACATGCAAGACAAGAAACACGAAGAACGTCACGTCCGTCGTTACAATACTTATCTCTTAGCGTCAAATGCATTTCTCTTAATGACCCCCGTAGTATGACACAGCCCTGGAAATACGATAAATCAAAGCTTTATATTAAAGCTCACTGTTATTTCATCCACACTTCAGTGGAGCCATGCTGATATAACTGTTTTGTTTTTAAACCCCTAAATTGGTTACATGGTAAACATCTGGTGGTTCCATCAAGAACGAAGTATTACGTAATATCATGATATCTCATAATGAGAAAAATAAAAAAAGATACACTAGAAAAAGTAGATGAATCATTTTAAACGGTAATGAGGAATAATTGACTAAACTGACATAAATTAACGATTAGAAACTGTAAAGGTTTCTAGATTGAACACTCTCCCCCCTCTCTCTTCCCCACATTCACACACACACACACGCACACACACACACACACACACGCACACACACACACACACACACACACACACACACACACATATATATATATATATATATATATATATATATATATATATATATATTTACTGTTTTAGGATGTTGCTATATCTATTGTGATAATGCTCAACATTAAAAAAATCAGAAAAGAGGGCAAAAAGTTGGATAGATATGTATAGATTTGTTGTGACCAGTCAGTTTCAAGCTACTATAATCAATGGACAGCTATTCTCATTTTGCTTTTATATAAAGTTTATACTGAATCATGCAAAGTGTAAAACTAATGTTATACTTATTTAACAAACAATACAAAAAACATAATTCACATATATAGGCATCAATGAACGGCACCAATGTTGCAAAAATGCAGTTGTGAACAAGCAGAAAGCATTTGTTTTATAGCTTTGCATTTGGAGAGTATCAAACTGTAAGGTGACCATTGCAAAGTTTCGAATAAGGTAACCTGTTGGAATAATTTTAATGCCTAATTGTCCGAATATTTCAAACTGTTCTCTGATATGGTATCGCATCGGGAGCCTTGACACAAGATGAACCATTTTGAATCGGCAATAGGTATTTTAAAACTGATCAATGGTGTCCTTTTTACAGACAAGTTCTAAATAATCCTCGATGGACATGGTGGATCCAGTGTAGACTTGGTTACAAATGAGGAACAGTGTGCTGTGCGACCAAAGCTTCACCTACGACGAGTTACGTCTCGGGCTAGAATTGTGAAAGTCGAGTATTTTTGATTTAGAAGCATACAAAATAATGAAAATTCACTTGCTAGGCAGTTTTGAAGGACAATTTCGAGTCTTTGTATATAAACAAGTCGTACATACGGAACTCATCTTCATTTAATCCGATGCCCCTTCTATCAGACTGAAAAAGTTTTCTGAAATGGCAAATTAAATGAGTGACCATCATTTTTCCAAGATCTCAAACTATTTGCAAATTTTCATTACGGAGGCGTTTGAAAATGGGGGTCAGTGTGCAACAAAACAACCCCCTGGCAAGGTACCGTTACAAGTGCACAAGCTCTTACAGTTGATGAAATTCAAATTCAATTTGATAAGATATGTTAGAAAAAAGCGTTTGATCCATAGTCGACTCAAATCTATTTTTGTTTCCTGAATTGCATGTTGTTGAAGTATAGACTTGAATGTTTCATGTGTATGTTTTCCACGTTGAACATTGACCCCTCCTAAGATTTGCTTGACTTCTCTATCGTGGGCGTTGCAGAGTGATTACTTTTCCAACTTGTCTAGGTCATCAAACCATTAAATGTTCTTTCAAAATTTTTGTATGTGATCTCAGGGGATCCCCGTTGTCTAGCCGTTTTCAAGCGTTTTCGTGACGTGATCAGTCACTCGCCTTTTAGTTTTTTATTATTTGGAGATGGAGTCGCTCGGCAAAAAAGATGATGTCGTCAACGATTCTGATGTTACTTAAGTAATTGCTGTCTATTCTGATTCCCAGTCTAGGATTCAGGGGATAATTTCAAGGCACTGAAGAGTTTGGACTCAAAGGTATCAGCATGTCAGTCACTTTGGTCGATAATCGTGTAGCTTCTTCTAAAACCAGCTTGTTCTCGCAGTTGGTTTTCATGTATAGTTTTAACTGATTTGGTTAATGATATCTTAGATTTCATGGAGGCATTTGAATGTGCTTATCGTTCTGTAGTTGTTGAAATCTTTCATATATCCTCTTTGAAAAAACTATTATGATTGCGTTCTTCTTAATCATCTTGGACTTGTCTTTATCCGATGCATAAGGTGAAAAAAATAGGCAAGTTTTCCAGTGGTGACTATCGACTATGTGTGTTAGTCGAAGGTGATGTGGTTATCTGGTTACGTGGCCTCGATTTGTTTGATGGATTGCTTGACTTCTTTGGAGAGATGTTCAGGAAAATGTTGAAAAGGTAACTATTGACAATGTATTTCATTCATTGTTCTGTGTTATTTGCTTGGCGGAAGTGTGGCGTTTGTACAATTTGGGGGCACGTACGACGAATCAGTTCTTTTATGTTGTTCAGTCTCAATCTTCTTCAAACATCATCACCTCATTCATTTTAGATGGTCTTGTCCACTTATGTTGCTTTAATCCTTCTGATGATGTCGGTAGCTTGAGATTTATTCTTTTTTTTCGTTTTTTTCCATGAGATTCTTTGTTTTTGATGACCAATGTTCTATTTGGTTTGAAAATACTGGTGACTCTATCAGTTGTTATATTGTTGAGTTCATTGATGTGCTCTTCTGGTTCAACGAGAAGAGTGCTTGTCGTTCTTTGTTCCATTATTCCTTTTATTCAAGAGGAAGTGGACTTTCCACGTTACCGTCCTTTATAAAGCTTCCTATTCTTTTAACCATTTTCAACTTGCAATGTGATATTCATGGACTACGGATGTTTTTGTTCTCAGAGAGTAATAATATTGAATTTTTCTAATTTTGTGTTTTTACTGTAAAATACATAGAGTAAGAGTGCTAGACAATTTATCCGGGAGCAATGTATGTCCTATTTAGAACTTGATAAAATAAAATAATCAACACTAACAAAAACATCTCAACAATTGAGAAAGGGGATGAATCGAAACGCAGATAATCTGCTTAAAAAAAACAATAAAAAAAACATGCAAAACACAAATGCACTGCACTAACATATAAGTGGGCAAGGTCCCCGATTTAGTTATAAAAGTGTCCTGAACCCAAGACTACTCATAAAATACTGGAAACACAACATCAGAACAAGCAATAAATTAAAAGATTTATATCTTCATGATTTAAAACTTCCCCATAAATAAAGATATTGGAGAGCCTAACATTAAAAACGGTTTGAAAACTTGAAAAGGAATTTAAAATTCAATCTATTTCATTTGATCCATAAATTTGCCCCCTTAATCTCGATAGAAACCACTTAGAAACATTCTAATGATTCCTCCCAACCATTTCTACATAGCAAGGGTCAATATTTCTCTGCTTTAATAACCTTGTACATTTCAGGTACCTTGGTGGATATTCCTCTGCACTGATGGGCTGATAATTTTCAGGACATCTCCATACTGATCTCTGCTATTTGAATCAATATACACTTCAATGTTGAACAAATATTTAATGTAAATCGCTTGTGAAAATAACCCCGAAGGCATTTTTAGCGACAATAATGATAATTATAAACTTATTCTCTTCGTAAAATTCACTATCAAAAAAACATAGCCAAGAAACATATCTAATAAACTGACCTTCTCTAACCAAGATAACAAAACACACCAGACTCGAATTTCACATTCAACATAAATATCGATCAATCAAAGACAGTAAACACACACGCCAATCAAGCAATGACCTGAAAAAAGTCCATCGGTGATTTCAACAAGAAGGAACACACATATGAGAGAAAGAGAAACGGAAAACGACCCAGAAAAAGTGAAAACTGCCCCATTAAAAAATATTCCAGTCGTAAGTATACGCAAAATGAGAAGAGGAAAGACAGTATTCCCTTGATTGCAAAGGTGTAAAAATGATCACTCGTGACAAAATTGTGAAATCCATCAATTTATCTATCTATCCATCTATCTATCCAAATATCTAGTTTTTTCTCTCTCTCTCTCTCTCTCTCTCTCTCTCTATCTATCTATCTATCTATCTATCTATCTATCCATCTATATATGTGTCTATGTGGATTGGTTTGTATGTATCTCCGTGCCCTTTTGCCTGTGACTATGTGGTTGATCACATTCCTATGCATGTTCGTATATGTATGTCTGTTCTGTATATATGGATGCATCAATAATGTGGTTGTTTGTGAAAATGTTACCACTCTTTATTTTAAAATGCAATCAATCATTTTTCAGATTATTCCCTATATTCTTTCTTTTATTTATAAGTATCACGTTGAAACATTTTCCATTGAAGTAACTGACCAATGATCAACTTACTATTGTTTATAAACTTTCTCTTTATTTTGAAATCCATGATATCATGTTAGGGTATCAAAATAGAAATACAATGTTTATCATGATTATCAATGCTTTGTTCCGATCGTGATATTTTATCTAAAATTTTATAGGAAGAGGCAACCTTGTTCTATAAACAACGATATCCTATCTGTTTGCCGATTTATTCTCTTGGAAAGAAACCTATCTCTTTCTTTACTGACAATATCACACACTGTAGTGTGTCAGATCCCAAATAATTGCCCAACTTCTATAATCTTCAATCAGTTTATGGATCATCATCATCATCATCATCATCATCATCATCATCATCATCATCATCATCATCATCATATGTCTTATATTGTTCCTTATATGTTGTGGACCTTCCTCAGGATTCAGCAAAATTCTCTCTCATGGGCGTCACGGAGCCAGAATTGTTCTAGTTCATCTCTTCGTTTTGTATTCTGCCAACCTCAGTTTCGCTTGTAACCTCTGGGGATCCATGTTGTGAGTCTTGATGTCCATTTAATATCTGCCATTCTTGCAACATGACTAGCCCATTGCCATTTTGTTTTTATGGTAGATTTGATGATGTTTTAGACTCCTGTTTCTTTCCTGATATACTGTGCTCTCTTGTGACCTCTCCATGTGAGGTTGAACTTGATTTTTCGATATTGCATGTTGCCTGCTTTGCAGTTTGCAGGTCTGTCTCTTGGTTAGATTCCATATTGCAGCTCCATAAGTGACTATTGGGAGGATGCATTGGTTGTATATTTGTTTTTAAAGGTTCTGCTTGCTCTGAAGAAGGCTTGCCATCTTTCAGTTATTCTCCACTTGATTTTTTCTTCTTTTGTGGGCTTCATAGAGATTCGTTGTTCTACTTTATAGTTAGTGAAAATCAATTCAGAATCCGAGTATAACAACTTCTGCTGTCGAAGCTCAAATGGATTATATTTTGATATTCTATTTGCTTGTATCAAATTAATCAATATTTTTCACTGATAACTCTACTAGCACCTGTTTGAATTTCAGACAGATTGATTAAAAAGAAGTTTATGCAAAAGAGTTAAGACTTTAATCTCCAATCAAGAATCGTTCATCATTTATTCTTTTTCAAGGATAGTTCTTATTGCCACAAAGTTTAAAAGCAGGGAAAGTTGAGAGCCTGAAAAATATGCTTGACCATTTTCCTTTGACACCTCAACATAATTAATCATTTTTGACTAATTAAATCTTATCCTATATTTGTTGTCGATTAAGCCCGTTGTTCGGTTATATTACGATTGTTATGTAAGCAGGATAGATCGGAAAAGTTGACAAGATTCTGACGAGAGTTGCATCCTTTATTCTTAGATTTGTAAACACATACACATACACACAAAAAATGAAAACGAAACAATAACACTGACAGACACACAGACATGGAAACACACAATTATATATATATATATATATATATATATATATATATATATATATATATATATATATATATATATATATATATATAGGAAATGCGTTTGATTCTCCTCATCTTTGACTTCTTTTAAGTATTCAAAATAGATTGGAGCACATTTAAATGATGAGGAACAATGCTATCATACTGGATAAAATGCCATTCTAAAGCATAATACACCGCTCTGTAAACTATCATTAAAAAGACGTGTGTGTGTGTGTGTGTGTGTGTGTGTGTGTGTGTGTGTGTGTGTGTGTGTGTGTGTGTGTGTGTGTGTGCGTGCTTGTTTTCAAAGAATGCTTATAATGGTCCGGTAGAGCATTTGGGGTGGTGGCAAAAGTCATTGGAGAATTTTCAATTTCGTTTGGTCTCTGAGCCCTCCTCAAAATTTGGAGGACTACAGTTCGTTAACGAATATATCGAAGACAATTTGTCTGAGTTTATGTTGGGTAGTGGACAATGCGTTGGAATATAGAAGTGTTGACAATATCAATATTTACATGTACTATATTAGATATTGGCACTTTATTTTCTTAACACGAAAGAGGAAATCCTAACAACAAGTTAATTAATTGAATCAAAACAGTGAGGTATTAGCGTTCCTGTACTTCATCAATTATGTTTGAGATGCTAAGGAACAAAAAGATTTAGGTTCCGTCACAACCTATACTTCGGCTACAAAAGTTAATGTCTCGATTATGTCTATTTCTGGTAGATTCAAAGACAGTACAAAAGGTTATAGTACCAGTCTACAGATGTGGTTCTTTTGCCTGCTGGTGGCTTTTGAGATAATTAATGGCTGCGTTTATAGGTAAACGTACTATTATCATCCTTACATTTCGGATCTACGCAAATAAGTAAATCATTTATCGACTGCGTTTTACTCTACCCTTATCATGATTATGCGAATTTTTTCCTGTTTTTGTGTACAAATCATGTGCATCTTTGAAGCGAATGACTGATTATGGTAATTGATTTAATAGAGAGACGTGATGCAAATTATACTCACAGTCATTATGCATTGGTCTTGAAGCTTAAGGGTGAGGAATACTATTTGTAACTAGTATTACGATTCTTATCACTGTAATAGCTAATTGATTTGATGGTGAAACTCAGCGGAAAGAGAAACAACTCAAAACTCACGAATATTTTTACATAATTACACATTTTTTAGAATATCACAACTCCCGTTAAAAAGTTGTAGAGACACTGTTATCCGAGTTTATGTTCATTATTATTAGTTTATTTGTTTTTTTACCCGTTTACCCGTGCCACCAAAAAACAAGAAAGATATATATATATATATATATATATATATATATATATATATATATATATATATATATATATATATATATGTATATATATATATATATATATATATATATATATATATATATATATATATATATATATATATATATATATATATATATAGTAGAACCTCTATCAAATATAACAAACTGATCCTAAAAACATCTTGTTCGATGAAAATTCATTAAATGAGACATGAAATATATAGGATTTTAGTGATTTGTTCCAGATAATGAGTCGTTTCTGTGCATTGGATAAGACAATTGCAATAAAACATGTCGATAAAAGATGGGCTTTACAAGTTGGAATTAATTTTTTTTTGCGTATGTTATTGTTGTTCGTACATGACATTAAATATTGTGGTGATAGATGATATCATGGTTTGGTCATGAGCTATTTTAATGACATATCTAGTAGTCTTCACTGCAAAGGAAAACGAAATATTCATAAAATTGATCACCATCAATTTTGCTAATATTTACCCTAAGTCTTATTCCTGTTACTTTTTATTGTAACTAAACAATTAAGATAAATATACTTAGTTACCATGATCAATCATATTGCTTGCTAATTATCCATGAAGTACAATAAGAATCTTCTTTAAGAGTAAAAGCCTCTTTCGTTGTAGCCGTAACGATTACAGGAAATCCTTTCGTGGTCTTACCTGAACGAAATAGTTTATCATTAATTTGTAGTTTGCTACTTTTCAACTTTTAATTAATATTTTTATAAGTAGGTGAAATATTACTTTTTTGAGTGGGTAAAAAAATTTTTTGTTTCAAAAAAAAAAAACGTCGTTATTAAGCAACGATGCTTACCCTCATGCACGACTTAAGATTTTTATCAAACCAATGGCTATCTCACCATTTTAACCTCATCCTTAAAAATGCATTTTGAAATTAATAAAATTTGAAAGTGTGACTAATCCTGATCTTGGAAAACTTCGTGAAATTCTGTATTTTTTTCTTCTTCTTTCTCACTAACTGATAATATTTTGCTAAGATTCTGTCGATCACAATCGGATTTTAAGCACTTTTGTGTTTTTTGAAATTTCTTATCATCATTTCAAATTCAATGTTTTTATTGCGTCATTAAGGAATTAATCAAATCTAGTTTTACTACGTCAGTTGCATGAATGGAACTCTGTTTTATTTGATCAGTTGTGTACCTTTCCATGAAAAAAGATACTTATGCGCAGCTAATTGTTATTTGTATGGATTATCCATTTCATCTTATTTTCATTGATTCCATGCGCTTTACATCATTCAAATGATGCAAATCACACTCTTATTGTATCATTTTATAATTCAAAGTATTTGTGTTTCCAATTTATACTTATTTACATTCATTTTTGCAGCAATTCCCAAACTTTTCACGGATGCATTTTCGGTGTCGTCGGTACAGACTTCGAAAATGGAATAAGCGACCTGAGTACAAAATCTGGTCGTGGCTGGTTAAATTTATCTTGCACTAATGCCCTTGGGGAAAGGCATTGATCCATAGTCCCCCTTGACCTAGGACAAATTTAGCTTTGAAAGGGCAACCAGTTTAGAGGGATAACATTGATTACAAACTGCAAATTTGAACATGCACATCCCGCAACTTCCACTGTCTGTCCGAACTGAACCGAGACTGTCAAATAATCTGTGCATCGAAATCCACTCTAGTCAAAACCCAACTATTTAACAAAGGGGTTCCAGTAATAGAAGTATCTAACCCATGCACTCAAATTAAATTTCTGATAAGAATTCTTGGTATAATACGCAAAATCCTTCATGGGTTTAAAACACTATGTCGTTCGGGCAATGTAATTTGCAATTGATATCCATTCCTAATTTCAGCATGTGCAAGTGTTTGGTTATGTAGATTATGCGTGCACAAATAGATTTCCAAATGATTGTTTCATGTGTTTAATCATCAACTCCCGAAATAAATGGTTTCAAACAAAACGTATGGTTTTCTTTTAGGTATCTTGTAAAATCTTTGTTTATTATTTTACTGGAACAAATTCTATCTCTTATAAAAAAAAGACGATTAGTAAATCTGCTATTCAACTACACACACACACACACACACACACACATATATATATATATATATATATATATATATATATATAAGTGTGTGTGTCTGTGTTTGTGTGTGTTTGTGTGTGTGTGTGTAGGTGTATGAGTGTATTCACAAACATAGAGATCATTAAATTTCCAAAGACATCTTTTTCAAAATTGCATTCGCCTGTTTTACATTGGATTATATAATGGCAAGAATGTTATCTTTGTAAATGTCTAAATTTTTTTTTCATGTGAATATCTTCCTGTAGTGGCTTTCTATTTGGATAATGACAAGAGAATGATCTTGCTTGAAATGAAATAATGCGTCCCCCTGTAAAAAGAATACCGAATATTATTCCTACTTTTTTGTTGTTTTTAATGAATCTACTTTGTTTTATACATCCACCATCGAAAACACTGGGAAAAAAAATCAAATATTTGTCTCTCCTAGGAAGATCTATCTGACGAAAAAAGAATAGAGCACTGTCTTTCTCTCTATTTTGCTCTTTCTCTCTCTCTCCCTCTCTCTCTCTCTCTCTCTGTCTTGTGCATGCAGAATTTTGCAGTATACAGTTGCAGAGATGTTTTTGCTGTGTAAACCTAGCGATATCTGGAATTGACAAAGCCCGACGAGAACGGAAGACTTATCAAACGTACCTAAACAGAAAAAAAGCAATCATAGTCACAGACAATGTTTTTGCATGTATCTGGGAAGCGATATTGTAGTAGCCATACCAAAACACATATAACAAAAATATTGTACAAGGAAATTCCTGAAATAGGAAAAGATTGCAGATCAGAATTGAACAGTTCATTGCAATGGGGTATGGATTAGCCCCCAAACAGACCACAATGTTATTGCCCATAATCATTTAGCCCCTCCTTATGACACATATAGCTTCCACGATGGATGTATTTAGACTAACAGGACTCAACTAACACAGAACACGTGTCTTAAAAGGGAAAAACCGAAAAAAAAAAGGGTAAAGGAGAGCTGATGAAGAAGGAAGTGATGAAAGAGAAAAAAGGTAGACAGGAAGTAGCAAAGGTTATGAAAAGAGAAAATTAAAGTTTACAAAAAAAATTGAGAACGAATTTAAAAGGAGAGAGAAAAATGACGAATAATACAGAAAAATTTTAAAAATACGCATTCGAAAAAGGGCTGGAAAAAATCAGACAAATACATTTACAGGATAGAAATGAAAGAATATGACAAGGAGAATTGAGAAAATTTAGAAAAATACCGTCGATACCTAAAACTCAGAGAATTTGGCAATGAACAAGTACATGAATTAGATGCCTGTTTATATCATTTCCATTAAAAAAACATCTTCGTTGAGATTGCTGTCAAATTGTGCACAGACCTCGAAAGAGCATTTGGAGACCTATTCTACCAACGGAGACTATAACTGTCAAACGGAATACTAAAATGAAGATAGTATGGAGCAAAATAGCAATTAATATCGAACATATCAGCACATCATTTTATCTATAGCAAGTTTGATAAACACTTCACCCTACGTCTTTATACTCTTAGACCTTATCAAGATTGATCATTTGCCTCTGCAAATAGAGTTAGAGGGAATAAGTAGAACGTATTCACTGGTGTCTAACTGACTGTCCCTCTGTCAGTCGGTTTTCCTGCTCGATATCTCTGAACGTTGAGAATGCGTGTCATTGATACTCAGTGAAAAGGCAGGCCATACGCCATGGAAGAATTCATTATATTTCAGAGCGGATCCAAAGATTTCCCAAAATTACCAACCAAGAATCATAGCTATATATGCATTGACTTTTTTCAAGATTTAATACAAACAGCTTTGGTAGGGTATAAGATGTCTGAGTGCTTCGTAGTTAGATATGTATCGATTTTGTCCTGGCAGACAATATTTTAAAAATTTGATACAAACTGATTTTTTTCATTAGTTGTATACGTATTACTTACTCAGATAGGCATATGAAATATGATGAATCTTCTGAGAAAAACAGTTACAATGCTAATCTCTGTGATATTAATTTTCTTTTGATTCAAAATGCTTTTCATACAATTTTAAAGTGAAATGAAATCAAATAGAACATCCATTATTCTACTTTAGTATATATATATATATATATATATATATATATATATATATATATATATATATATACATATATATATATATATATATATATATATATATATATATATATATATATATATATATATGTGTGTGTGTGTGTGTGTGTGTGTCTTTCTCTCTCTCTCTCTCTCTTCGTGTTCCAAATGTTCCCACAATTTTACAAGAAAAGGCAATGATCTCTAACGACACAGTCTAAGATTATCAATTTGGGTCTAGGAAAGATAAAAGTCTTCCCCATCTATAGCGAGAGAAACAGTTTCTTCACTTTACACCATTTTGGGTTACGGATTATCATTAATAGGAATGTTCTTCTTGTGGATAATGGGATAAACCCATACGAGATCAGGCGATCATCAATTATGATAAAACAAGCTGCTCATCAAAGAAGTTTCCTAAAATTTTACACATAACATCAAATGAAATGATATCAAACAATCTATTTCCTTTCGATACCTCTCAATTTATATATCAAAGTGACAAAATACAAAGCATTGCAATCTAATCAGTGTAAGCACGCCTATCAATAAATGCAATAAAGAATTAGGTTCTTTCATCACCCTGTGTCGAATTGCTATGTCCAACGACCAGAGATACAATCAATATTCCTTCACGGCCAAATAGATTAAGGAAGTGAAGCCTCCATTTTATTAACTAAATTCATTTGATTATCATCCTCTAACTACAGATAAACAGAATTAGGCTTCACATGCATGTAATGAGATATTTAATTCATATACAGAGATAGTCACGTACTGTCATCTCTTTTGGGGCAGGATCTTCTGGGTATCAATAACTGGACAAAACACTGACTGAGAGATACAGAGGAAGTTGTTTATTGAATTCAAATAGTTATTCCTGATAAGCAAAATTTGATTAAAAAAATTATATAGGGATTATAAATGTTTATAATAAGTATCATTACGGATTATGCATAGGAATTAAAAATACTTGCACTATTGAAAAAATACACTCTGACATACAAAAAAACATGAGTTCGGGTTGATTTTTGTTGTTTTCTTTCCAGGGAAAAGACCAACAATTGTAAGTCGATTTTTTTTACCATGTCTCACTTCGTTCCCTTGACTTTTAAATTAAAAATCCATTTCCAAAGGATTAAAAAATATTCTCTACCTACAAGGGATCAACGTTGGAGGAAGAACTTTTTTTCAACTCTTAGGAGTAGATTTGAGCGGAATTTTTTCCTTGTTTACGTCATGATGTAGAGGAATCTCTTTTGTTCTTTCATTTTTTCTCATGTCAGAATCGAGGCAGTATCTTTTTTTTCCATTTTTGAACGTTATTACTTAGAAAAAGTTCTTATTTTCCATGCTCTGGGGTCGGGATAGGGATGTGGGAGCTTTTTATGAAGTTCTAATTCAAATTGTAATCATTTTTTTCATTCTCAGGATGTAGATCTGAGAGGATTTTTTTTCCATTTTTACAGTCGAAATTGAAAAGGATTTTTCTTCCTCTTTCAATGGTCAGAATGGGAGGTTAATTTTTTTAGGGGTTGATCGACAGGGGATATTTTTTCACACTTTTAGGGGACAAAATGATGGGGGATCTTGTTTTCCTATTTTATCAGTCTTTTTTC
>OY735221.1:27252625-27332625 GCA_963457665.1 Thysanoteuthis rhombus
TTTCTTGCCTGAAATTTTAACAGGAATAGATTTTTTGGATTTTGAGAATATCTAACAAAAATGATTTTTCGAGTAGTTATTCAGTTATTCATTCACATTACGCAGACTAAGCATGAACTTACGTATTGTTTATTCATATTGCTGTTGAATGTAAGTTTATATATTTTGTATTTTTCACAAAATGAGTTTTGTCAAAGGCTTTTTTTACTCATATTAGGAAACAAATAACATTTCTGCGCTTCACCTTTCGAAAGTTATGGCACTGAAAAAAAGCAGTTATCAGTTTTAAAAAATATCATTCATATTTTTTTGTGGGGAAGAGGTTCAATTTATAATATGAATATGATGCAAAACTTGACCCTCTTTTTTCGTGATTTATGAGGAAATACCTTGTGGGAATATTTGCTAAATTCCCTTGTGAAGGTTGTAAAATTTATCTGCATGTAACTTTTGTACATTCCTTCGTGTACTAGGGTCAGTCCATACAGGCACACACACACACACACACACACACACACACACACACACACACACACACACATATATATATATATATATATATATATATATATATATATATATATATATATATATATATATACCTAAATCACACATCACATATTTGACAAAGGGGTACGTATCACTTACATCTTTAATCTGCCCAGGTTCATTATTGGGCAGAACTACTTTTGACCTGAGTGTAAAAAAGGGATATCATACGATTCAATTGCCCCAAGAGGGAGAGTGATTTGATGTTTAGTTGTTCATCTGAACATTTAATTCTTCAGAATATCTTTGTATGTTCCATGACATAACTGCAGGAAGGAAAATATAATCGTTCAACCGACTTCAAACTTGGACTGAGATATTAAAACACTTGTTTAAAGAATGATTAAAGTTTACGTCCATTTTTTTCTCTTAAAGCTTTTTCCCCTCTGAAAGGTAAAATATAAATATTTTAGTAAATGAAAGCAGCAATTAAGTTGATTCATATTCTTTGCCTTGTCAAGAGTGTTAACAATAAAAGCTAAAGCAAGTGACACAAACTAAGTTAAACTCATGTAATTTATTCATTTCGGTTATATAATAAAGTGGATAATTTATTTGAAAAAAATACTGGGAATAGCTGAATAACACTCTTTTTTAGCACGAATACGATCATCAGGTTGACAATTTACCCATGAAAAAAAATACATCGTGTTATTTGAAAGCCAGTTTGAACAAATTGAGTTTCGGTTAGATCTCCGTTTTTTTCAAAAAGAGAAAAAATCATATGCCTCAAACCTTCCAGACATTTGTCTGTTTTTGTGGAAAAAAATAAGCTCATAGAAGATGAATTCTAAAAAGAATTTATCTATACTATATGTGGCATAAATTATTTAATCATTATACTTGCAGGAAGTTTGCAAAAACTATTATCTACTTTGCAGCAAGTGAATAAATCGCAAATATTACACCAAATTATGTTTGTTGCGTAGGTGAACATTCTGATTTCATTAAATTCATCTCCAAAACATGAGATGAATATTAAACTATTGGCATATTTTATAGGGAATATGGCCTATTATCTTTCAAGATACTGTGGAGGAAATCTTGGGGTTCAATAAACATTTTGGGAAAGTATGGAATCATTGAAAAAATCAAATTTAGATCTTTGTTGCTCTGTCTTGGGCTTTCTCATCCGCCTGGATTCTGTGGGAAATGGGATTCACTACTAAAAACAACGTTCAACTCTCCTGGAGGAAATTGTTTCATGAACTTTTCTGAAAATTCCACCATAAACTCTCAATCAAATTGAGATTCTGACTGTTTACCTGTTTACTTAGGGAATCAAATGTTATTTGCATATTGAATACTTCGAGAAAATAAAAGCTAAATCGATTAAACAAGAGTTTACTGTAATTTGTGTGGGAGGAAGGCAGCAAACAAAGTGCTGAATAATATCCAAACGGCTCAAGATGAAAGAAAGAATAAAAGATGAAGAGGCTGAGATATGCGTAACTTTGATGTATGCTCCTCGCTGAAAAGTTTCACGAGGTTGAAGATTTGATTTCGCATGCATATGCACTTTTGAATAAACTCACTCATTTGTTGTCTTTGAATCCTTTGCTTATTTCCAAAATGAAGGATTCTCAGTTCTTTCAAATCTGCCAGAAAAATTATCATCTTTTATTGGTCCATTTGGTCATGTGAGTTATGTTTTTTTCCCGTTAAACTTTGTTTTACTCCATACATCAGAACTGCAGATGACATACACGGCTTATTCACTGCATGACTACCGGAGGCCATCTTCTAACTAGGCAAAAACTAATCTTGCGTCTCAATGTTTTTGATAAGTCCCGTTGGCTATGAATGCTAATTACCGTATCTGTAAGTGCAAAAGTGCCACGATCACTTGGTCCCCTGGCTCTGACCCTGCAAATTAGGACGCATGCATATAAGACAAATACACACATCTGCATGTATTTACAAAAAAAAACTGTTATCGACTTGTAGACTCAGCCTGCCATTGTCTAACAAATTGATTTCTTCTTTTTTAGCTGAAGACTTCAACATATTTTGCTCAGTGCCAAGATGCATCATCAATCTGGAAAAAAAGCTTGATGATTCCATATTTTTGGTCAGAGGACGTAATAACCATGAGAAATCTCATAGTGTTTATTCATTGTCTTTAACTTTTGAATCAAATTTTGTGAAATTTCCTATCATTTTTAAGATGTATTCCTTACTTATCAATTACAGTCGCTTTTCATTGCCCTTACTGTTTTATGCGCTTCAGGGAAATGGCTGAGGTAATATCAAGGGATGAAAAATACTTGAATTTTGTTGGTTCCCTTTTCTCTGTTTTAGTCACCGGTGTTTTAGCATTAAAGGACCTGTGGCAGAAACCCTCGTCTCAACAAAAATCTTGTACCTGAGTATATTAAGCTGATAGCAGTTGTATCCATTTTTTTCGGTAATCTCACAGAAACCTTGTAAATAAATTGCTCCTCCTGTAAGAACGTAAGTTCAGTGTTTACAATAGACAACAAACTATTAAGGGTTGACTGTTGGTATGTTGAATTCAAATTTGACTACTGTTCTTTAATAACAGCTCATAGTAAGAAGAAAACAAAAACCAACAACATCACTATTTATTGTGTTGGACCACCATATATGCATTGTTTTGGTAACTTTTAGCATCGTATTGTCTCCCTATGAAGGAAGTCGCAGGCTTTTAACTTCAGCTCTGTCCTTATAACTGGCTTCAGGGCGGCGTAATACCTACCTTCACATACTTATGAAAGTGCAGAGGGAAACTGCTTTTCTGGATTCATTAGTCTTGTATGATCATACCAAAAAAATTCAAGTTACACGTAGATCTTATGATATGGCATCATTTGTACTATGTGACAACAAGTCATGTGAACGTTTCATAACCTTCTCAACAGTCACGTAACATAATCACCTCATCCCACTTATAAACAGGATTTGTTCTGCTCATATTTCAATTAAAAATTACTTTGTAATAACGTTCATACCTATAACCAGCATATTTGTACCTTCCTCGTCTAGAGAAACTAAATCTAAACTCCTATATTGTTTATACTTGGTAATTTCTTCATTCTACGTTATTTGTCCTGTTTCGAATTCAGTTATTGTTTTCTGATATGACTCACCCAATACTGAAGTCATTTGTTTTGTTTTTTTTCTGTTCTACAATTCCATTATGTATCCAATATACTTGTTTCTATATACGCACAATACATTCTAATTTAATTAGTTTATGATCATTTCTTTTTGTTATTTTATTTTTATCAACTCATTAATCCATCTATCAGTGTATCTCTTCTTTGATATATTCTTCATTCTTTTTTAGAGGTACTACAATATATTGGCAGTTGCAGAAAAAGGCAACTATGACTAGAAATAATTACTTGTGAGGATGAATAATAATCGATAGAGTTCTTTTAATAACCCTACTTCTATTATTTCTATTCATGTTGTTTTGATTTTTTTTGTCAGCAGGAAAGCTTTTCCCATGTAAAGAACTACCTGGTTGATATTAATCATTCCCTTTAAGAGTTTGCAGTGTCTGCAGTTCATTAAAGTTAACTCACTTTTAGGTTTAGTGGCATTAGGAACCTTAATAAAATATTTCAATTACTCCAGAGACGAAAGAAAATGGGCAGCCTGCAAGTCTACCTGTAGTGCTATTTCCCAGTGAATCAACCCATCCTTATCGGTAATTTACAATCATTGGATAAATCTATTTTCCTTCGCTTGGTCACCGGAGAACGGACCAAACTATCTTCGTATCCTACATAATCTTATAATGTTTAGCTTTCAAATACGCGAATGAAATCCTATGAAGGTGTAACAGTCGATCGTAAATTACAATGTGTGAAATGCTTGGTGCTGATAATTCAACTGCTTGGTTCACAGCTGTATTAGGAACAAGAATGTAAATTGAGTTACGACTAGATTTAAAGGTATTCCCTACTTCTTTTTTGAATTCTGTTTCGTGTTTTTAACCTTCCAACCTATTCATTTTAGATTCCACACAGGCTAACCGTGTGATTTTACCAACGTGTTCTGTCCAGTGAATGACCTAAAATTAGAATTTAGCGCAAATAATGGTCTTCATTGTTTTGGACCTAAGCCAAGATTTTCTTCCTGCTCAACTAAAAACAAGGATAAAAGCAATAATTCGTTCTGGGGTGTTTTATGTTAATCTCTCTGTGAAATTGTTCTTATTCTTTCATCATTCACGGCTGATGGTAAATAAGGGAACACGAGTATATGTTAATGTGATTATAAACATTTATTTGTACAGTTTAGGGTAGTAGATTTTTTTATTGTAGCGAATAAGATCAAGGAGACCTTCAAGTTCACCAATGCAATTTTGAATTTGTTCAATAAAGAATTGAAATGATGCAATGGTCAGAAAACTAATCATGCAGAAAAACTGCTTATGAAATGTTCAATCGTGATCATTTAAGTTTGCTTTCATTTTACGGAAAAAAAATCATTGTACTCTCGTCTTAATTTTTTCCACACTGGATGTATTGATCATTGCGTATGATATACGAATACATACTAGGAGAATAGTCGATCAATATCAGACAGTAAATTGTATATTCTCACTTTCATTTTATTTTTCAATGAGAAACCAGGTGTAAGTCCTTTCGGATGTTTGATGGGTTAGATAAGCAAGTATTTCCATTGGTTCGGTATTCGATCACAGGAGAAAAAAAAGTGAATATTTAGAAGATTGGCATATTACCAAATTGCTCAGCATGCTTCCCATATGGTTCTATATTGTACTGAAATAAACCAAGCAGATAAGAAAACATCGATGAGGGAAAGTTAGTAAGTGAGTTACTATAGCAAATCTTAGTATAGCGCTCTCTACTACATTTGTAGCCATTATCAGACTCGCCGAAAAAACTTGAAATGTTATGTGTCATTCACTCCATTTATTTTTTTGACATATCAGATGAATCACTGGAGACCGTTTCCAAAATCTCTCTTTGGAGCCCATGGTTGTCTATGAATATGAAGAATCCAATCAGCCTTTTGATGGTAATTCTATTTTGCATCGTTTTGACGGTGCGTCATTCTGCCACTCACAAACACATTTTTACGGTTTTAGAATTCCATTCTCTGTAGAAACACATTTTTTCGACTATACATAAACACACAACTCCATGAAATTCTTCAAGCGACCATGAACTAACTGTCACTTAAAGTGACTGACTGAATAAATCCAAGCATGTAGCAACAACCAGCTAGATTCTTATACTTCACAAGCAAGTACAGGATATTTAATAAGACATTAATATAATTTCATCAATGATTTGAAAGTGTATACCACCCAGCAATATACAAGTGGAACAAAATATCGTCCTACTCTAATTGAACACGTTCTGTGTAGTACACCACGATGAAAAGACGATGAATTTTTCTCAAAACTGCGTAAAAATCTTTAATTTTTTCGTGATGATCGATTTTGCACTGATTTTACTCAATCGTTGCTTCTCGTTACAATTTGGAAAGATCTGCATGATTCAAATATCTAATATGGAAAAAAATTGAGGAGGTTCAAAGGTAGAAAAACCGATGAGACGAAAGAAATATATGAGGATTAAATAAATGTTTGAAAATATTCAATCAAATATATTGGCTATTTTCCTCTTTTTAAATCAGCGTATAGTCAATTTGTCCTGTGTTTTTTTGCACAGCAATCCATAAAGTTTGATAATTTGTTATTAGCTCAAACAGATATTTGCCAATAAAGTGTCGATCATAGCCTTTATGGATGTTCCGATAAACAATTACTTGTGTATGAGGGCGTGTTTGCTTGAAAAAAAAAAGCTATCTGCTTTTGTATTAGTACAGCACAATACCTTGTGCTAGTTCCAAATTGACACACAGTTTCACACACACACACACACATACATATATACATACATACATACATATATATATATATATATATATATATATATATATATATATATATATATATATGTATATATATATATACAAATTGCGTTATATCATATAGAAACATTCAAAATCATCACCTGTCGTCGTTACACAGATAATATTTCACTCAATATCAACAATGTAAATAGAATAATCAATTAAAGAAAATAAGGTTGCTATACTGATTGAATAGTTGCAATATTTCCACCATCCAGCTAAACAGCCATCCTTCGTGCAAAAGTAAAATAATTGCTTTCAACCCTAATTTCTTCACGTTCATTTTCATATTTTCGTCTCTTTTAATGCATCAGTTATGCATGGATGGAATAGACATTTTTTCCTGACAGAAAGAATCATCCATAGCATTATATCATATAGCAACTTATATGCATGGTTATCATCATCATCATCATCATCAGCAGCAGCAGCAGAAACAGCAGCAGCAGCAACAGCCTATTGTCTTCTGTTGTTGGAGTCACAGAGCGAGTATTTTTCTGAGTTTGTCTAGTTCATCTCTCCATCTCATATTCTGCCAGCTTTAGTCAAACATGTGACTTGTTGTGAGTCGTGATATCAATTGGTGACCTGCCATTCTTGCAATATTACCAGCCCTTCTGCCATTTAAATTTTTCTAGTAAATTCATTGATGTCTGGGACTCCTGTTTACTCCGTTATATACTGTTTTGTCTTTTGTTCTCCCATTGTGAGGTTGAAGATGATTTTTTCATGTAAGCATAGCATGCTTCTCAGTTTGCCGTTCTGTCTCTTGGTTAAGTCCCATGTTCCAGCTCCACAAGTGTTTATCATGGGGGTGCATTGGTTGCATACTCTTCTCTTGGGGATTTTTAGGATCCTTTTGTTTCTCAAAGTTGAGCATGCTCGGCCAAATGCTAGCCATCCTAGAGTGATTCTTCGCTCAGAGATCTGTTGTCCTAAGTAGATGTAGTAGTCTACTTTCTCCAGTTTTGTATCTTAAATTTTGACGGTTTCGTTCTTATTCTGAATTCGGTTGTTACAAATTATTTTGGTTTCACTCAAGTTCATATGAAGGCCGACTCTCTTGCTTCGTTCGTTCAGTTCATCAAGCCCAAGTTGGGGGACGTGTAGGCGATGTTGCCTGCAATTCTAACGTTGCTCAGATATTTGCCGTCTATTTTGATTCCTCTCCTCTCCCAGTCAATGTTTTGGAAGATTGCTCAACACAGACAACGTACATACAATAAACAATGATTTTCATTAATAGTTTATGATTTGCACGATGTGTAGATTGTAAAATGTATTAACCATGTTACGACTAGGGATCAATGATTTTCATTAATTGTTTATGATTTGCACGATGTGTAGATTGTGAAATGTATTAACCATGTTACGACGAGAGATCATTCCAAATGGGTTTCAATTACGTCATTTGTGATTTATTCGGTCTTATGTATGTATAAATTAGTCTGGTGCTGCAAAAGTCTTATACATACAACTATTATAGGTATTTCATTCACACCAGCAAAGAATAATTATACAAAGAATCCAGTATTATCTATCTATCTATTTATCTATAGATAAGTATATGTATATATATACACACACACACACACACACACACACACATATATATATATATATATATATATATATATATATATATATATATATATATATATATATATATATATATATATATATATATATATATATATATATCATATTTTTTGTATATCGGTTTTCCCTTTTTACTGCTTGTTAGGTAAGGTATTCGACTTATTCGAATAAGTGCCCACAGCGTTAACTTATCCCAAAACATCATTCTTGAAGTCGGACTGCATGGATCCTGTCTAAAAATGCCAAAATGCAATATTCCCGTATCCAAAAAACAAAAAAAAAATGAATTTCAGGTCTGCTTGTTCACAGTTGTAAAGTTTTCCCTGCAAACTGCACTGTTACTGTTTGTTTTTTTTCATCCCCAGCAGAAAGTGTCTCAGCTAAGATGTCTAAGATACTGGCATATACTCGAATTGTTGTAATACTGGAGCTGATGGAATCAGAAACCTTAGGAATTACTCAACTATAGTTGCATAAGTTTGGATAAAAAGTAAATATTCTGCACCAACTTAATTCACTATGCTTATGGGGGAGTTCATAAATTACTTCTCACACTGATACATCTTTTTAGCTTAGATAATCAGTAGTTACACACACGCACGTGCACAGACTACTTCTGTGTCTGAAACGAAGGTTTCAATCCCACACATAGTACTGGATGGGATTATGGATAGTCAATAGCCACACCAAAGAGTTGTAATACAACGAAACAGCTGTCTGTGGATGATTTAGTTATTTACTTGATATTATAATTGACGCTCACTTAGTCAGGGTTGACCACTCTTCAAGTAAGGTAAGCTGTTCATTCAAGTAAGGTAACTCTGGAATAGAGCATTTTGATGGTTGGGGAATTTTGCATAAATAAATATATCGCTTAAATTTAGCCTTACTCACAGTCCAGTTCTGCGTAGGGCAATGGTACAATGCCAGACTCTGGATCTAAAGGGAAGGTTTGAAAAAAAAATCATACAAGGGGGTGAATTCGACGGATGTGGTAACCATATATATCTATGGAAAAGAAAGCTATGAAGATATCTTGCAATTAATCTCCCATCTGCTACGTAATTAGGATGTGAAAGATGAAATCGATAACTAAGTAGAACCATTACAGAGAAAATCTGAATTTTACCTGCGTAATATTTACTTTGTGAAATGTTTTCAATGCATCCTGGTTATACGTTTTGAAAATGATAACCTTGCAGCTATATAATTTTATATCCCACATGATTCCAGTCTTTAAATCGTATCTAAAGCCCACAACGTTTATTTCTTCAGGTCGTGAAATGTTATTTTTGACACGATGGTTCATCTAAATATTCAAAAATGGTGGAAGACAAATAACATTTTATAAGCATAAATCATTGGTCTTTCCTGTGTATTCACGTATAAAAGCACCGCAAAGCAAGCATCACGTTTGAAGGCACGTTCTGTGAAGGCAATCTCTGCTGCAATTATTGCTAAATCCTCCATTCTTGAATGTCGCCACACACACACACACACACACACACACACACACACACACACACATATATATATATATATATATATATATATATATATATATATATATATATATATGTATATATATATGAAATAAAGTGAAAATAGAAGTAACAGAAAATTTACTTTGGACGTCTTGTCCATGTCATATTGATATGACTTCAAAATATTTTGTTGGAGGACTCCTAATATCATGTATAGATGTCTACATGTTCGCATTAATGTGATTTCTTTAATGCTTCATCTGTTCTCCTCCTCCTCCCTCACCGTGTCATTTTGTCTGTTCCTCTCTGATCCCTTGTGATCCATTCTTGATGTCCATCAGTAATCCACCATTTTTGCAACAAAATTGACCCATTGCCATTAGGGTTTGTTTCAATAGCATTTCCAATTTCAATGGTATGAATTAATGAGAAACGGAAACTTGTATAGATTTACTTCATTTAAAGACAAGATAGTAATGTATGTTGATTGTAAAGAAGATATTACTGGAAGACTTAAAATGTTATTCTATGTTTTTTCCAAAATCACTATTGATTTACTTTGCAAATAATGGATTCATCTATAACTCTACTGTGATAGAAATTCTACTGGTGCTGTTCAAAAAAGTGCATTCACTGACGGAACGTATTTCACAGGAAATTCATACAATGGCAGGTAAATATTTGTTTCTCACTTTACGATTCAATAATTAAATTAGAAAAGAGAATAAGGGTTGCCTGATTCATAAATAAGGTTTATCGGATAGAAAATGACGACTTGTTAAGTTTTATGAATATAAAGACAATCATTATATCCCAATTTATCCAATGTTTGATGCATATATAATAGAGTAAAATATACTATTGCATTGCTTACGATATGATTATTTATTTCTACAGTAGGGGGTCCAAATTCCTTCACCTCGATGTGCATCACATAGTTTATACAGTAATTCAAAACGAATCATTCGACTCTAAAATTAGCTTTGATAGGTCCTACCAATCAAAACACCATTAGATCAATGACAAAACGAAAGTTTTGCAGTTTTTAAACTATGTCCCCGGACATATATTTTATCCGACGCATTCCTTCTAAAATAAGAATATGATTTTATGTTCCATTGTATTCATTTTCTATTCGTGAATTCTCAAAAGTCTGTTGTCTATAGACAGTTGATCTGAATTTACTCTGAAGAATATATGCTGTCCAAAATTTTAGCGATTCTGATGTAAATACCTTTCATAAAAATACATTTTCTGGTAGGTACTCATCAATGGATGTATGTAATGCACGCAGTAATTTATTTTCTTGATTGAATTGCAATCGAAATACTAAAACTAAATATAATGGCGGATAAATCTTGACGAAGTACCTCTGGTTATCAGCTCTATATACGTTCAAATATACGTCGATGCAGGGATACATATATAAGTAGATCAAGGTACTACAAGTTTTATCAAGTGTTGTACTAAGCAAATCTTTCGAAATATGAAAAAATATTAGCCATAAGCTACTGATGTAATAAAACTTGATTTTCAAAAATGACATAAGGTTGATTATTCATCAAACAACTTTCAAATCAAGCACAGTTATACATAATAATTTATTTTATGAATTATCAGCATTTCCAGGTATGTATTAATAAGAGCATGAAAATAAATCAGAAGTTTTCAATAGCAGTATAAAAGCAACAAAAACAGATATCAGTGATGTTCCTGTCAACACCTTTTGTATAATTCAGGAACTATTCCCTTCCAATCGACCGGATATTACCCTTATTTCAAGCAAAACACGCCGTACCTCCAAAACGAGTCATCGCTACCGTTTGTTTTTAATTGATGTAATAAATTACCCATGTCCAAGTCAAAACGGTTTTTATTGAGTGGATGTAAGGATTTTTATGACTAGATCGCTTTACTGCGTTTCTGTTGCTTTTCTAATAGCATCTCCCGTCGCATTATCTGGTGTCCGATAAGATGATTGATGGTCTTTGCTGGGCAATAAAACTTTTATCAATTTAACAGCCAATAAAAACGTGCTGCTTATTTCATGTGGCAGGGAGAATAGAGGGATCGTAAGAAAAAGGACAATATTTGAAGAATGAATAAAACGAAAGTGAAGAAAACCTGTCTAACTCAGCAGTTTGAGTTACGTTGCTATCAAGGACTAACTTTTGAGGATTGTATACAGTTTTTGAGGCATACATTAAACTACTTAAGAATTTAGATATGAATGATCAAAGTTTTCCCAAAAAATAGTTCGAGATTATTATTCATGTTCACTGAGTTTTGATCAGTTCTAGTTCCCTTCGCTGGAAATCAAGTGAAAGCTAATTTCAGATATATTTGTCAACTTACCTTAGTAATCTAACTTAAGAGTATGTTTTTAACTGGATGGTTTCATTCTTCCATCAGATATACAAGGATTTAATCATTTTACAGCACTGCCTGGTGTTCTTACTTATAGATACAGTGGAGATAAACTTTGCTCAATCCCCAGTTGTTAATGGATAATATTAATGCACACACACACACACACACACACACATGCACGCACGCAGGCACGCAGGCACGCACACGCACACGCATACACACACACACACACACGCACTTTTCTCCAACATGGAAGGAAGACCTTCATGGAATGAAGTAGAACATCGATTTAATGGTACTGAATCATCAGGAATCATAACTAAACATATCTGAAAATGTTAGCAATGAAAAATGCAACATGTTCAAAATAACTCTATGGATATTTGGTTTTATTTGCAGTTACAATTGAAGACTTTAAGTGTTAATTTCTTCAGAGCAGATGAATCAAGAATGGGAAAGCATTTTGAACGGACTTAGATCACGCATTTCACGATATCCACTTTGGTTCGATTATCTAATCAATTTATTTGATTTATAACGAAAAAACATTAGTTAACTGAATAGTGGGGAGCAAAGACTATTGAAAAACATCATTGCCTTTCATGATAACATCCACATTAGTGCCTATACTGTGAAAAAAAGCAGTTTTCTGATCATTGCAAGACTTGATATATATATATATATATATATATATATATATATATATATATATAATAGTTACGAATTATTTTTCGGTAGCATCGACATCATCATCATCTTCATAATTATTATGTCCATTGTTGGACATTAACCTTTCCCAAGATTCACCGAAAGTTCGTCTCTCCGTTTTATATTCTGTCAGCCTCTCTTTTTGCATTTGATATCCGGGGACCCTTATTGTGAGTCATGATGTAGATTGATGTGTCTTTCATTCTTTCAACATTCCTGACCATTGCTATTTGAGTTTTTATTAGCTCTATGATGTTTGGGACTCCTGTTTTCTCTCGTATATACTGTGCTGTCTTGTCATCTCTTCATGTGAGGTTGAGTACGATTCTCTCATGCGTGCAGTGCATATTTCTCAGTTTGCAGATCTGTCTCTCGGTTAGGTTCTATATCTCAGCTTAATAAGTGGCTATCGAGAAAATTCATTGGTTAGACACTCTTATTTTTAAGATTTTCGGGATCATTTGGCTTTTCAAAAGATAAGCTTGCTCTGCTGAAGATTTGCCATCTTAAAATGATTTTCCACTCGATTTCATCTTGAGGATTTCATAGAGATTTCTTGTCATAGGTAGAGGTAGTGTTCTGCCTACCTCTGTTTTGCATCATCGATCTTGACAGTTATATTCTCATTTTCAATGTGCCTGCTGCACATGATCTTCGTTTCACTGAAGTCGATGTGTTGGTCAAATATCTTGCTTCCATCATTTAGTTCGTTTAGTATTAGTCGGAGGATGTGTAGGTCTACTGGTACATGAGCAGTGTCGTCTGTAAATCCGAAGGTGTTAAACTATTTGCCGTCAATTTTGTTTCTTTTATTCTCCCAGTCAAGTTATCCGATGTTCATCACGAGGCAGACTGTTAAGAGTTAGGGTGAGCTGGTATCATCTTATCTTGCCCCTTTTCGGCACTGAAAGTGTTCCAAATCTTACTATTGCTTGATAAAGGAGCTGTTTCAATTTAGTTTTGCATATTCCCACCAAATAACCTCGTTTGAGGAAAAAAAACATCATCCACTTTTTCCAGCTTTCCCGTTTTGTTTCCACCGTGTACCGTAAGTTTATTTGCTAAGCTAAATTTCTGATTTTTGGTGGGTTTAATTATAGGGTTCTGAAAACGTAACGAATTACTTGAGTATTTAACCAAATATGCCAGTGTCGCATGTACTTACAAGGTCTCTCTCAATTATACGTGAGTGGGAAAACTGTCTGCAAACTAATTTTGTATATTCCCTCTTTTTTTTCAAAATTAACTTTGCAATGATCAAAATCCACGTCAATCTTATTCAAGTTTTTTATTTGCACTGGATGTTATTACGGTAACAACATAGTAGCTCTTTACTATTGGGACATTTATTTGAAATATCGGTTGAAAAGATAATGACTGCTAAGAATGACATGGAAACTTGAATCTAATCATTTCAGTTTCTAATGATGTCTTTCAACAATTGAACACTGATGATTGCATTATTTCTATGCTCTTAATCTGTAAATCTAGTGAATAATTATCTCAAAGCGTTCATTGTATTGGTGCAGGAAGGTAGAGATTAGAAAATGCAAAAAAAAAATATGCCTCATACTCCTACAAACGAGTTTCAAAAGTGTTGGAAATGACATCAAGCTAATTAAGTAATGAAAGGAAAAGAATAAGAATACTAAGAAAACAGAGCTTCAAACTTGTTTTATCCAGGAAGAAAAAATTGAAGATTTAAAGAAAAATTAATGGTTGGGAATTTCAGAAATAGACAGGAAGGATTGCAGGCAAAGTGATTCCGAAATAGTTGAGCTAGGGACCCATAATCAGGAGAACATGATAAGTATGTAAGTTATCATAAAGAGAGACATTTTGCAAAACAAATTTGATCAGAAAATAAGTAATAAGTAAAACATCTAAGGTCTAAGGACTAAACATTCTACCCTTGAACTTCAGCTTTGTTGCAGTAAAATATGATTGCATATATGCAAGGCTTGGTCTCTGCTGTTTTGAGTGGTCTCATATTTTTGGTAAATTCGAAAATATATCACCAATTTTGAGGATTTAATTTGATTTTCTCCCTTTTTCAAAATGGACCCTTGGACACTCATCACGGCCAGACATTATCTTTAAAGACATTCATATGTGACTTTTTTGAGCTACACAGATGATGCACCAGCTTCACTGAATTAATACATCAGATTTAGTGTATACTGAAAATTACAAATTAAAATGACTCATCAACGTTTACTCGCCTAACAATGTCAGAATCAAATTGTGAGCAATTATTTGATTCTCTTCAAGATCTCCGGAGATATGGAAGCCCCAATAATTGGAAGACGACAAAATCAATACACATTCAATAATCCCCATTATCCTCATAATTAAATACTAGCAGATACTAACAGATACAATTGAAACTTTCAAAGTACACTTCAACAACAAAAATGACAAAAACACTCCAACACTAAAATCATATTCATATCCCTAAATGGTAATTCACAGATCATTGCAATAGGCAACATTCAACATCCAGACATAGACATCATTACAAGAACATCAAAGTCAAAGAAAAAATACTGAAAGAAAGCCATGCAGTCCATGGTCAGAGCTACCCCAAAAATGTACATCAGAACTTCAAGATGAATGAACAAATGAAGCAATTTATTATCCACTTTTTAGTTGTACACACAGGCACACAGACACACATACACAGACACACACACACAGACACAAACAATCATGCGCGCGCACACACACACACTATTTTCTCAGAGCCCGTGTGCCACCAAACACACAGGTCAAACCAGGATCCTTTTAATCATTAAATTGTTGATAGTATGAGTCAACCGATAGACATTCTTAATCATTCGTTGGATCTCAAGAGGTCATATGCTGAAGGGGAACCAGCAATATTATAAGGGTATTCTGAATTGATTAATGTATCGTGAAATAAACGATATGTTATTCTAGCATGTTTATACTTCTACCGTGTTTGGGAATATCCAGGTGAATTTGTCCGAACAAGCCTGACACGGGCTCTGAGAGAATAAGGGTATTCTGAATTGATTAACGTCTGAAAGTACCAGCTTCGAAACGCCCAGGATGAAAAGGTCTGGTATAATTTTGGGACGATATATGTCACAAGATATATATATATATATATATATATATATATATATATATATATATATATATATATATATATATATATAGATATATATATAGATATATATATATATATATATATATATATATATCTTGTGAAATAAACGATATGTTATTCTAGCATGTTTATACTTCTACCGTGTTTGGGAATATCCAGGTGAATTTGTCCGAACAAGCCTGACTAGGACAAAAGGACAAAACATTGGAATATATGTGTAGCAAATCAATCATGGTATTATATCTTGAGCTTTAATCAACGTGATTTTCAATGCTGAAATAAACCTATCACACATCGTATATATAATTGTAATATATCATAGTGTATGGTTAAATTTGTATCTCTGAAAATGTTAGCATTTGTTGCTTGAACAGTTGAGAAATTGTCAATTCAATCTTCTGAAAACGTATTGACTCTGTTTTTCATTGTTTACTGGCGATCACAGAATACTAGTCTGAGTCGCTGTAATCAACAGCAACTGAAAATAGGATTAAAAAATAAATTCTCAGATACTTATACTGTGTCATTCAACACGTATCAATTTTTAAATACACCTGAAAAAACGATAGCAAAAACTGAATCACATTGACAATCTGGTATATGTTATCAAAATATTGATTATGAAGAAGGAGAAATGAGACGAGACGATTATAAAATTCTGAATCAATTGGTAAAAGATAATCATATTCTGATCAAATTTTGTTCCTGTTTCTTTTTTATATCTACAAATTTTTATGTGATATGAACCTAATACTTGTTTTCCAAGTTATTTAAGTTTATATATCTTCTGATTCAGTTGAACTTTGAGAATGTAGTTTGGTGCAATAAAATGAATGGCAATACGTATATATAGTCACCTGTTTTGTTAGAGTACCAGTAAAATACCAACTTTTTGTAATAACATAATACACATAATATATCAAAGGTTTCTACCACCATAGGCTTGAACTTCCCCAATATTCAAATCTATGCCAATATCTCAAAGATGTACACCTCATCGCTTTCCAAGGTTCTAAACAAGACTGTATGAATGCACCAGCTGCAGGACAAACTTTAAAACTCAGCCAAAAAGAGGACTTAATATACAAACTCTGGGGACAAACATCCTATTTCGGTTCTTTGGGTATGGATACATTACATTTTGGCATGGCTACACAGGATTCACGCAGCTCCACCTCATAGATCTGGTTTTGAATGAAGTTACCGATTTGATTGCCAAGTGTATGTCGTCGAACGTCTTAACTGGCATGCAGTAGACAATAGAATTAAAATAAAACAAAGAATGGAGGATATCACACTTGTGGGAATTGAAATCCAAGATAGCAAATATATGTGTGGACAGATGGGATCAACGTTTACATTAATCTATGAGGAAAACTTTTTTTTAAGAACGATATTTTAAAAAAAGTGTTTTGAAAATTGTTGTATATATATATATATATATATATATATATATATATATATATATATATATATATATATATATATATACAAATGATATACTAATTACTTGAATGGTATATGTGCAAGATGGGACGGAAATGCATCTCGTTTATCTATTAATTTAGAGACACACATCTTATTATTGATTTTAATATTGGAACATGCTATCATATGTATTTTTTTATACCGAACCGGAGGATAATGACACCAACAAAAACATCAATGAATTTAGACACAAAATAAAGGTCTGAAATTGAAGCATCCGACTAAATAAAACCATTCAAAGAGTAAACCCAGCATATAGTGTATTTTGAGGTATTACAGTCACAGTAGCTCCTTTATCAGGCTACATTAAGACCCATAACCTTCTCAGTCCAAAAAGGGGTTACCAAGGATGATACTAGCTCATCCAAGCTTATAGTTGTAAAGCAAGGCAGACACCCAATAAACCTCAGATAAGCAGGCAACATGGTTAATTTACAAAGAAATTCCACCACCTCATGCTAGACTGAGTGAACAAAGAAAGCAAAAAAGTTGGCTTTTGCATGATGTTCCATGGAACAAATGTTATGTATAACAAACATTTTGGGAATAAACGCACCACGATCAAAATCAAACATGCAAAACTAGACAAAATAGAGGACAATACATTTTAAGACAACTATTATCCATGAAATCCCAACAAGAAGAGGAACTCAAGCGAAGATTAATTTTAAAATGCTAAGCTTCGGAAGTGAAAAAATCATGAAAGCTCTAAAAAGGATTGTATTTAAACGATACCACAATCACGACATCCAACCAAGTGATTGAACCGCAAAGTGAGACTCACGCTATGGGCAAAAAAATATATTAGAGGGAAGGTAATGAGAATATTGGAGGAATGGCAGACAACCAGTGGACATCATAACTCACAACATGGATCCCCACGGATCAAATGTGGAACCAAGGCCGAAAGAATATGAAATGGCGAGGCAAACTGGATAAGTTGAAAAAAAAATGGCTCTACAAAGCCTATGATAGAAGGGTGCGGAAGATCCTGGAGAATGGCAACCAAAGGGCGATAAAAGTCCGATAATGGTGTTCACACTTCAGTGCAAGATCTTAAGAGAGAATAGCACTTTCAGATAGCGGAAATTCCCCTTCACCATTCAAGCAATAAGTCACCAATATAATGTGTACATACTAAAAATCCTGGTGCACGCTCCGCAGTAGTTCTTATAAAGACGACATAAATGTATAGTTTTTCCTATGCAGATACTAATTTGCCCAATGAAGAGCGCCGTTAAGCCCTCTACGGAAATTCACATATCTTAACGTAGCATGAGATGATTGAAAATCATTTTAAAGGAGGAATACTTTGAGTAGATCTAGCTTTTTTGGTTCTTCATCAAATAATTAGAGTTTATGAACAAAATACATTTATTATTTCCTCCAGCAAATGCTGCCTATTTATCAGATTTTTCCATGAAATATTCACGGTTGAAACGAAACCACTTCCTACAAGGTAGCTCACATTCACATGTGTAGTGTGGATATATATATATATATATATATATATATAGAGAGAGAGAGAGAGAGAGAGAGAGAAAGAGAGAGAGAGAAAGAGGGAGGGAGGGAGGGAGAGAGATAAGAAGATGAAGAGAGAATACATACATACTTATGATTTTATAGAAGGTGCAGAAATGTATGAGGCTACTCTTCAGCAACATACCTACCGACACTCTGAGACTTACATTCTTGCAACGACTGTTTTAGTACTACGCTGTTTACATGTTTCATTTCATTCTATTTGAAAGCAAACGATCAGGAGAATATACGTCTAAATAAATGGTTAAATTACCGATGATTTTATTTAGATATAACTCAAATTTTAATGATTGTATGGTTTGGAAAACCTACAAAATTGAATTTCTTCGAATTAGGTCTGGGGAATATTTAGAAACGGGGTATGCCCTTGTTTGACATCATATATAGGTCAACACCTCATCCATTTCAAAAATAGCGCAGTCACACAAACGTTCCAGAAAATCCCCCATCATTTTTCCTCCCGACTACTCCTCTCCTCATCTTCGACCAGCCTAATCCCCAACCGACACAAATATAAACATATCTTATTCTTACCTTCATTGGACAGCCAACAATGCAAAACGTTCCAAATTTCATTCATCGAATCTCAAACATGTAAACAACACACAGTTCTCTCTGAAATTTGAAAATAATGGCTGACAATCATCAAAATGCATCAGAACATGCCCATGTGACGATGAAATTTACAACATTTTTATTTTTAGATTTATTTGTGCTCTCCAATTATCAACACACATGCACACACACACACACATGCATCCTAATAATGATATCAAGAGCTTTTCTCGTCCGTATTCTGGAGAAAAAATTGTGTTGGAAGATCATCAGCAACAGAAACCTTGAAACGTCTGTTGTTGGACGAAGACCTACTCCAGTATTCGCCAAACCAGTCCATCATGTGGTTGCAAAACAATTAATTTCTGAACATATTCAGTTCGTCGTACGAACTCATATTTTGCCGGCCACAGTTTTACATATCATCACTAAAGATCTGTTGTCAGTTGTAATGTCCACCGTTGTCTGACATCCTTGCAACATGACCAACCCATTGCCCTTTGAGTTTCCGTAATGGATGTAATGATATCCCTGATGACTCTTGATTTATGTATGATATACTGTGCTAGTTTGTGATCCTTCCATGTGATTTTGAGTATGAATCTCCCATTGGAACTTTGCATGTTTCTCAGATCGAGGGTCAATTTTTTCTATTAGGTTTCATTTTTACGCACGATGTCTATGGAGGTCATGCATTGGTTGTAAATCCCTGTTTTTGTGTCTCATTGTGAAATTGAAGGTTTACATGATAATGTTCAATCGTATTAGTTCATGGTTTCTACACATTTATTCAAGTCATCATTCTTGATGGGTACAATTTTCGATATGGAAAAAATATTGTGATTTTTTTTGTAAACTTTGAAAACGTACATTTTGAAACTCAATATGAACAAATGTGATAGTATATTTCTCCAAATTTTGACTAAATCAATGTAATTGGATCCGTCATAGATTGCAGACACATCTTCCGTAACTTATTGTCCAACCTTGCACACAATCTTATTCGAAGATACTTATGAATCTTCGGATATACTGCGTAGAAGGAGGGAGATGAACACAAATATCTGCCTGAAAATTCAAGTACATCTTTCTTCATACTTCGGATTTGGCATTTTCCGACAAAATTATGATCATATCCATGAAAACATTGGGATATAGCAAGGACAGACAGACAGACCTAAATACTTGAATATATGGGAAATATCTCTCAAACAAAAACAAATATCTATATTGTCCTGGAATTTCACATCACTTCTTCCTTAACATTTAACCACAAAATATCATTGATTTCCATAGAGTACACCTGGAAACTGTGAATACAGAAATGTACAGATTGGCAAAAAAAAAGAAAAAAGAAAAAGTAACTTTCAATCAAAAAACTAGTTTTTCATATTCGCTCCCATCAGTTTACACAATATTTCCAGAATGGTTTCATGAATTTCAATGTTATTTTGTGAAGTGTCAAGCTACAGGGTAGGATATAAGCGATTGAATTTCGTTTCTATATACGCTTCTGTCTGTCTACATGGTTTATCCCAAGATATTCAAAGGATTTCAAAGAAATTTGGTTGAAGAGTTTTAGTTTGGAAGTGGAATATGTTTCAGATATGTTTGAAATAATTTTCTTTTTTTTTCTCTGAATTTCTCTATCTGTTCCTGGCTTTAAACAAGATATATCAATAACTTCGCAGTGGATTTCAGTTTTGAGTAATGTTGGTGTGCCTACGAAAGTAAGATGTGATTCAAGTTTTGGGCTATCCAGGGATCTATTTTTGAATGGAAAATATATTACATGTGTTCTTCACTTTCATATCTTTATCTGCTTCTGTCTGGTCATATCTCCAGAAGGTTTTCAACATATATCAATGAAAATTCGTGGAAAATTTGGTTGGATTGGGTGAATTCTGATCTCAGGTGGATCCAGCAATTAGTCTTTTACTAGAAGATATTTTTGAGTTTTTGCTTTGTATTTTTGTATCAACCTCAGTCTTTCCCAACTTTATCACAAAATTTTTTTTCAGTGATATGGTGTGTATAAGCGCAGTACTTCTTAAAGAAGAGGCACTTCCATTGTTGGGTATATCCACACTTTTATGTCCGATTGAAATTTTTTTTTCGTGTTTCTTTATTTTTCAACTGTCCATGCAATATCTACAAACATTTTCCATGAACCTCGATAAAAATTATGTAGGAAAATTGAAAAAAAAAAATCGTGAAATCGAGAGATCAAATTCCAGCGTATGTTTTCATATACATGTCTTTGATTCAGAGATGTTTTTGCTTTGTTCCATTCATTTCTAAATTCGCTCCTCTTAGTCCAAACGACATATCTAAAGGTTGGAATTTGTTGAACGGTTAGCTATGGACTTATATTTGGTTTTCGAACAGAGCCGTGTGCAATGATTTAGTCATTATTCGGAAAGATTTATATTCCAAGTTGTCAGTTTTGAAATTCCAAGTCGACTGCACCCAATTCTCGATCAGGGGTGATCTCAAATACTGATTAAAATGATTCCAAGATTTAACCCCCCAATCATATCTTCAACATCTTTTCAATATCTATGCCTCAAAATGACCTAAAAATTGAAATCCAATGTAGCATGAACATGTACCTTTTTTCTATCTTAGTCACAGTTTTTCATATATATATATATACATACACACACACTTTTTAAGTGCAGTTTTAATATAGAAATTACATTTGATCATCAGACATTGTTTGAAAATTATTATTAAATTAAACTTGTATTTTATTACATATTTTCTTTTGTGTTTGTTTATATTATCGACCATCTTATAACATTGTACATCAAAAATATGTACTGTGTCAATTGATTCGGAAATGATATAACCACTGATTAAGCTGAGCCGAAAGTATGTTGTGAAGTTCTCGAGATATCCTAGATACCTCAATTTCTGCTGGTCAAGTGATGCTGAATAAGTGCGCCACTTGCAAGACAAGTTTCAGAATATCAGCTAAAAAGATGCAATAATCTAGCTACCGGCTTTTATTAAGGCAGTCCGATTTTCTCAGTGTTTTGGCATTTTGGCATGACTCGACAGGAATTGAGCTGCTCAGCTTCGGGTATTTCATTTTACCTCGATGTTAGCACTTTGGCTGCCAATTCAAATAAGTTGAATATCTTGGCTGGCATGCAGTGGAGATAGGCAGAAGAATTAGTATATAAACAAGGGAAGGAAAATATTAAAGTTGAGGAGATGCGAAGCCAAGATTGCAAATACTTAAATGAAAATAGATTCAATTAAACGCCAGCATTTCACATAAGTCTGTAGCGAAAGACAAGCCCTCGGGAACAGCAGTTATTCTTTGATTGTACATTATGCTCACAAGTTATGGGGCTGAATATGAGTGAGTAAAATAAACTAAATGATTCAAAATTGCAATACTTTGTGTCGATTGTTTCAAAACAATGCTGACAATCTTAAGTTGATCTTAAGCTTGAATTCGGCAAAACGACAATTCTTTCGGATGCATTACTTTTCATCAACATGTGTATTATTCCTCACCTATTTATTGGTCACTGAAGTAAACCCTAGGTTAGATACATGATTTTCTTATCGCTAAATAATGACTTCATCTTTACTTCATATCTTGTTTGTTTTTGGTTATTTGCAGGTCAAAGTATGTATTGCTTTAGAGGAAAATTAGCTGAATAAGTATTTCCTTACAAAAATTCTGATTTAGCAAATTTTGCAATCAACATCACGTGAGTACAATCCAAAATACGTTAATGTGCAAATAGTCGCCAATGTATGCAGCGGTCATGAACAGTACAGGTATTTTCATAAGCATCGTAAATTTATCTCTAATTATTCTCGTAAACTAGAGAATGTCCAACGATTACAAAAAAAAGGGTATTTGTTTGTAATGATTTTACTATAAAGGAGTGAAAAAAATAGGACGATAAAAACAAGCAGTCAAGGCGAGCATTAGTGTCAAAATCAGAAATTGTCTGTTTACTCTGACATTGTTATCTGTCATATTATTGTTAATTACTCAATTCTATTTTAAATCTTTTTCGACCCTACATCCCAATTAATACCATCACGCATCACCAGTATAATTACTATCATCATGCAACTTTGGAATCCTCCTTTGACATGACCGATGACGGTCGAAAGGGCTGTAGGAAGAATGATTCGAACTTGGACATATGTGGTAAAAGGGTAACCGATGTTAGGATATGATAAAGGGATAAAAAATTCCAATCTCAGCATTTTATTGCAGATGCATAAAATTGAATTAAGGTTTTTCGAAGCAAGACAAAAAACAAAGACTTGAAGATGTCGAAATGATTTTTAAAAACAAATCTCACAACTTAAATACATCGAAATGCTTCTTCACTTTGTTACTCAGGGTGAATACATCAATTTATCCAGGGTTGGACGAAGATTTATCCCCAAGGGAGTGAAATGATGTATATCAAGAGGACTGCAAAAGGACATATTTGTAATATACCTTGGTAATAACCGTATTTCACAAATAGCATACGGAAGTAACGTGATAAAATAAGCACCAGTTTTTTTTCTCTTCTTTTATACATTATTTCCGGGAAAATAACATTTGGGTTACACAGAACAATTGTATTGGACCTTTATCTTTCAACATCTCAAACTTCAGACCGATTACAACACCTGAACAAGAAATAGGGATGAATGCCCGGAATACCCCGTACCAGTGCAATCATTCAGGTACCTAGAGTTTAATTTTGGTTTTTATATCAGACGCAGCACATCGGTACCGAGAGGGGGACTCACTCAACCAGTTGATAAATGAAAAAAATCTTCTGATTGCAAAACTCTCTTACCACGGATTAAATCACAAGATAATCTACTTGAATGTGCATCGGTTAAAATTTAAATGAAAAAGCTGAATGTCTGGAATATATGTTTGGATATCCTAAAGAAAACAGGGTTCCAATAGAAAAATGTTTTTTTCCACCATGCAAAAGCAAAAGCTGTTTAGCAGCAGCTGCTGTTGCGTTTTTTTTTCGTTGTAATTTTTTTCCATTCAGAAAAAATTGTAGAGGCAGATGAAAAAAGAGTGTCTTCATTCTAAAATCAAGGAAATATAAATCTAATGCAAACTGTTACAACTAGGCTAGCAATAATCGAGTTTGACTGACAATTATATAAAAACAGCCAATAACAAAATATTAGAACTAACCCGTACATTTACTTCCAGACTCTTCGTTGTCGATGGACAGGTTTCGTCATACTTCCAAATATCAAAAAAAAAAAGAAAGAAAAAGAATTCCTATTTAATCTAGTTTAAAAAATAATTCACTCTTTTTTTTTACAAGGCATTTTTCAGATGACCATCTTAATTGCTTTTCCATCTTACCAAAGCATTGATAGTGCATCACTAACTTTCAGTTGTATAAGTGTGAGTCATCTTCTGGAACGCTTCGTAGGTATGTATACTTTAGCGTTTTCAGATTTTAATGAGACGTAAAAGGATTAATTCAATGTAAAGAAAAGAAGATTATTTTGTAGCTAGGAGGAAATCCAAGGAGATTAAGAAAAATAAATGTTGGTGGGATATAATTTTATATATGAACATAGCCGTTGCTTATATTTTATGCATAAACAGCTTACATTACTTAGTTTCTGGGAGGATCGAAAGAACTTGTTATGATTCCATTCAATAATTCCAACTTTCTGCTCTTGCTTTTAGAAAGTTATTCAAGATCTACCAACCGCCTACAGTAATTCATAAAATTGAGGCTGCATCTTTTGAAATCGGCAAAAAGATTTAAAAAAAAAAAACACTGGGAAATAACGCCATCCGTGGAACGAATAGCATCCCTGGCGTGAAAAAAAATGCAGCAATGATAAGTTTTGAATTAAGATATCCCTGAAAGATGCTAACACGAAGATTGCAAAATCATTCTAGATGATTTTTTCAACGGAAAAAATCCATGGGTTCTGCATCGGCATATCACACAAATCACAGATACATGTATTGATAAAGGCGTTCCCCAATAGAACGCACATTTCTATATGTGTATATGTTTGTTTCTGGCCATAGAGCGCTAAATGGTTACGTCCTATAAGATGAAATAAAAAATTCCATTCAAATGGTGGTACATTTTTATGCATAGATAAATTCATTCCAGAATAGAAGTCAGAGGTCTCACGTGACCTTAAAAGGTCATGCAAATCATGATAGTTTTAAAAGAGTAGATTTTAGCATATTTAACCACCTGTGGTGTTGTAGTTTCCACTCTGAGAGAATAGATAAATAAAATTCACTGTATTAACCCTCAGTACTGATTATGTTTTCTCCCCGGACATCGTCGGGTACCCAAACTATTGCACACGTAAAGTTATACGCATTACATGGAAATTGCAAAATTGGATTTGTTTATACTAATTGAGTACAAATTGATAAAATATGTATAAAAAAAGGTGACTCCCGGTCGGTTACCAGCTAATTACATTTCTGTTTAAGTAGATAAGTGGAATAAGCAGATAATTACGATATATATTCTTTGAACAGGAAGTAACTTAACATCTAGCCTCGAGGCCGATTAATATTAAGTCATATCTTGGTATACACAACATAGACAACGGAGCATTAATTCGAAAAATTAAGAAAAAACAAAAATATACTGCATTAATATAAGAAGTATATCATTGTTTGGATTTTTCGTTTTAAGAGAGAAAATAAACTGGAATATATTCCTAACTTTTGAGTAGTTTACTTAATTTCACATTCCATGATAAGTAATCAACATAGATCATTGCCATGCAATGAAATCCAATAAGAATTAAGATTGAAGAAAAATAAAAATTGGCCAAATTAATAAGAATCATACTTGGTTAGATCGATTCAAACAACTTTTTTACTTTGCCCATTATTAGTTTGCCTTGATTTCTACTTAAATTGGATATTTTTTTTCATAAATTGTCTTCAGAAAAGCCATGAAATATCCGTGGTAATTGATTACTGCTTTCGCACATTAACGCTCGCAAAAATGATTAAGCAACGGTATTTACGAAGAGGAATATACTATTTCTGAAATACACTGCAAACAAATATTTTTTTAAGAGTATATAATCTTCAATTAGACGCTAACTTTAGATAGTATTGATGTTGGAACTTATTTTGAAAATAAAATTGTCAGCATTACTTTTGCTGGAACTTCACACAGGAAAACTAACCATGTATTGATCTTAGGGCTTGCTCTTTTTTCCAGTGGCACTCGTTATATAGAAACAGAATTAAATGTTCTCTACGAGGTAATTTTCCACTTTCTTACATCAAACCTTATTATTTATGAACATTTTAATCATTTTCAGGGGAGACATACACATAGACAGAAAGAAGAAGAGAGAGAGAGAGAGAGGCTAGAGACAGACAGACAGACAGACACAGAGAAAAAACCTCTACATGAGAGCAAAAGAGAAAATGTCACAAGAGAAAGGTTGAAAACCAGCTTTTAGAAAATGAAAAAGATAGCATCTTTAAATAACAGAAATCCAGGGATTCATCCAGAAAAATCTCCAAAAGGAATAGCTTGAAATTACTTTTTGGAGTGGAAAAGAATTAAAGTTCGACATTTACACGAGCAAAATATTGCATTCGTAACAAAAAATGATATCCAATTTTCGAAACAGTGAGACGAAATTGGCATATTAAAAAGGGAGAAAAAGCTGGCATCCTCAAATGATAGCATCTTAAGGATGATACTTTAGTTCAGACAAACGTTGCATTTGTGAAACCTTTACATATATCGAAATGGGTGCCTATATGAACAGAAAAATATAGATACTGTTAATGCAACCTGGAATTCAAAGACACTCCAAATAAGCATTTTTATGCATACGGGTCTTTAGCTCAAGAAGGTCTGGGGCAGATCCAGAGATGAGCACCCGAGCAGTTGATACAAAGACCTGCTCATTATTGTCAATGCTCTAAAGACAAAATATGATCACTTGTAGAAGAATGAAATGAAAGATCGATGTCACTGGAAGATTATATACATAAAATAAAACATCTTACATTTGATAAACTGTTTCATCAGATGCCCTATCAATCTTTGAGGTCACCAATAGCCTTTGTGACTTTACTTTGTCAGCAGCTCAGCGTTAGGAAGTTCGAACCATCTCTGCAGATATTAGAACATAACGTTGGCGTAAAAAAAATGTTGTCGGAATGAGATGGGGCAGGGATTTTCTAACTGCACTACTGTTTAGGATTCCTTAACTAACTTAATGAATACCAATGAAACTAGGTGGAGTGCAATATGAAAAAAAAGCAGTTTTGCAGGATGAATTTTTAATATCTAGTTAGATCCTCACGGTAGAACAATTAATGTTATCATGTACAACACTTAACTCGAAGACATATGCCTATAGTGTGCTTTGGTGTACGTGCCCAATGTACATTTGACGTATTTGTCCAAAAATCATATCTTCAAAATGTATCACTCTCTACACGTGATATCTAAAGATTTATCAATCGATTTCGGTGAGCTTCCTTGGTATATAGCAATAGGCTATGAAAGAATTCATGAATACTTGGAGCGGATCCGTGCACGATTATCCCATCTATGTCTTAAGTAAGTATCTGAAACCACAAAATATTTTTAAAAGATATGTGTACCCACACAGCATCTTCAAAAGTTTTTCATGGATTGAACCGGAAATTTATGGATAAACGAAAAGAAGCCATTTTAGAACGGATTCTTTTGCAATTATCTTCTCACGTCTTGGCTTACTGTCGAAACTTGAATCGGTGAAATAAATTCTCTAAATATTTTTTCTTACATGCCATATTTTTTCCTGATTTCTGTGATTACAAGAATTGTGCTCGTACCAGAAGTGCATGTTTGGAAGGAATAAGACATTATGGTAAGTGAAGTAGCCTCCCAGACTGGATTTCTTAAGAAATATATCGGTGGGAATCGATGGATAGATGATTCAAAGGAGCGAAAGGGAACTCATCCATAGAAACTTTGAAAAGGATTCCGTAATCTTTAGTTTCCATTAGTCTCATTAGATTTCTTGAGAATAAATAACCCAATCACCATCTAACTGGACTGCATTATCAAGTGTGCTGTCAAATATAGCTGCTGCGTGTCAACATAGCACATTCGACAATTTTCGGGTATTTACAGTGAGTACACACACGCATTCGCTCTTCTTGAATCTTACTAATACATTGTAAAAAAGTATTTTAAAATGATGACGACAACATTCATCTTCTCCATCTGCGTCGTTCGCATAATGGAAGTCTTTAGGTTATTTTCTAATGTTTACTACAGCAGGCCTATTCCAGAGTGTTTTTCTACAACTGAATTCTGTTTATAAAGTGTGTTCCCTAGAGGTAATAGATATATTTTTCATCATTTGATTAATCTTTCTTGATCGACTTCAAACACTGTCTTAACCCACTTACTTACAACAAACAAAAGTCAACCAGCCTTCCCGAAACGTCTGTGAATAAATACCCATCAACCTAATATTTTATTTTCACAATATATATATATATATATATATATATATATATATATATATATATATATATATATATATATATATATATATATATATATATATATATATATAATTTGAATAAGTGATATGACGGGCTAAGGTTGATTTAGCTATGGATCTGACCCATGGCAAAATCAACCTTAACCGGTCATATCACTTGTTTAAATCATAGCCAACATATTTTTGATGACTCGTAAGGTTGGAACCTATGTAGTTCCTTAACGCCATCACTTTTCCGTTTGCACTATCCCCAATATACCCATAAAATCTAACTCAACATCACTTTCCTCCTACCCTGACACATTTTTCCCCCTCCAAGACCAACTGCAGCAGCATAACCACTGACTTCATTACTGGCTGGACTTTCCCTCACGCAGCAGGATGCCTCCAGCAGTGTTGATCCAATTTTTACACACAAAGCTGAGCTCCTGATGGTGGACTCAGGTTCTACATCGAACTTTTGACCCCTGAAAGCACATGCTCACACAGCACATTCAAGAAGGGAATATCTCCCGATATTTGGACCATAACCAACAACAAAGAAAAATATCTACAGATAAATAAACATAACTTCAAAACACTTTACTCCCGAGTCTGTGTCACTATTTACAGTTCATATTATATATATATATATATATATATATATATATATATATATATATATATATATATATATATATATATATGTGTGTGTGTGTGTGTGTGTTTGTGTGTGTGTGTCTTTGTGTGTCTATGTGTGTTTGTGTGTATGTGTATCAAAAAAACTTTAACTGCTATACTTCCATCAATTTTTGCATAATAAATATTGAAAAAACTATTAATAGATATGGATTCTTGGGTGAATTTACTTAAACACCCTACATCGGGCTGTAATTATTAATGTACCAATATGATATAGCCATCTTCCAGAGAATTGAAAAATTATCGTTATCAACATTCTTAGAAAATGCCAAAATCGATTTTGAGAAAGAAAGAAAGAGAGAATTCTCCGTGTGTATATATATATATTTATATATATATATTTATATATATATATATATATATATATATATATATATATATATATATATATATATATATATATATATATATATATATATATGCTGGGGGTGAATGTGTGTATTTGGGTATGGGCTCGTGCAATTTACACTATCGTTGCTTTCTAAGCACTTTGATTCGATTATATCATTTTTTTAGATGAGTTGCACCATTATTCAAAACCCATTCTTTAAATATTAGTATTTTCTCTAAATTTCATTACTTTTAGTCTTGAAACCAATTTTCACGCGTGTACATCTCTTACCATCCGTTCCCTTCTTGGTCTATCTTCCATCTTTTTCTAAAAAAAAAATGAAGCACATAAAAAAAAATATCGTACGCAAATTTGGCAAAAATGCGCACGCGTGATCAGGTAGTCCACATACAACCAAGTACTTATGATGATAAGGGTTAATGAGCAGGGATATTGGTTTTACATCAAGATAGAGGTACTGTAATAGCATGATTGGAAGGTTGTTAGTTGCAAATACATTCATTGACACAGAATATTGAATTGTCTTGGATTCAATATTGATATGACGAATATGTACCTGTTCAGAGTATATAATAAAGTGATAAAACACCAAAAGAAGTATATATAGAGAGAGGGATATATATATATATATATATATATATATATATATATATATATATATATATATATATATATATATATATAAGAGAGAGGGAGAAAGAGAGACAGACAGACAGACAGATAGACAGACGGAGACAGAGACAGAGAGACGGAGAGAGATTGATAGATTCGAGTCTGTTTACCGATATATGTACCAATGTATATGGATACAATATGTATCCAAAGAACTGTGCTGAGAGTGGGGGGGCAGAGAGGTGAAGTTATCAATGCTGATGGCTCATCAATTAGCTCAATATGTCATCCCAGTGAACAGTATCAAAATGAACAGTGCAATTTTTGCACAGTTGGCGATCGCTTTTGGTAGCAACCTAAATGAGATTAGATCTGAAATATGATAGTGATCTCACTTGCCTTGAAGTCATTGCAGTACCTGCTTTTTGTCCAGCAGGCGGTCAGAGTAGATAGAAAAACATGGTTTAAAACAGGGAGCATAATCGATGAAGCTAAATGGAGGATGATCAATGAATTGGACACCGATTAGCTATTGTACGATGAGAAGCGAGCTCTCCATCCATAAGATCATACAAGCCGAATGGAGGACATAGAAATGTTTGAGATTTTTGATAATAGCCATTACTCTCATTAATCCTTTTGTTGGTTTTGCATTCTTATCTTATTTGAATAATGCTTTTAAAGTATAGCTTATTTAGTAGGACAATATATATATATATATATATATATATATATATATATATATATATATATATATATATATATATATATATATATGTGAGTGTGTGTGTGTATGTGTGTGTGTAAGTGTGTGTAAGTGTGTTATGCAAGCGTGGAATATATATGTATTAACGTAAGTATCCCAACAAGCCTGCAGAGTAATGGTAAAAAGCATCAACAACATAACCCAAAACCCTACCGATCCATTTGATTCAGTTGTGAATATTACGGATACAGATCAAGGATTCCACTGTGAATGCTTCAAATTAAAAAACAGTCTAATAACTATGAGTCAGACTGCGGGAATTTTAGTCCATTAACTCTAGGCTACACAGATACCTAGTATTGGTCTTTTTATGGTTCTCTATTCGATTTTAAGTTGGTTCTCAATTCATTTTGCTTTCAACCCAATCGTTAAGCGTCGCCTTATTTCATTTCTTTAGCGTTTCTCTAGCTTTATCGCTAGACTGAGGTGAAATGAATTCATAAACTTTTCTTCGAGCTCCATCCACTAATTCCTTACTATCACTAGGAAACTAGCAATTATATCCAACTTATGCCTAAAAGTAAAGTCCTACAAAAGTGGATCATCGCAATTCTAATGCTGTTTAACAACAAAAAAAGACACATAGAAGACCATTACATCTACAGACCAATCACTCTTTGCAAGAGCATGCACAAACACTACATCCAAGTAAACAGCAACCAATTCACCAAAACAATAGATGAAAACCTACAGTGACAACAAGATGGCTCCAAGAAAAAGCTACTCAGACATCAATCATCTCCATTCAATTAACCAACTACGAGACTTAGAATACACGATGCCACAAGCTGTAGGATTTGTTTACCTTTCAGAGCAATGCAAAATATTAATGACACAGCATTCCCTCCATCAGGCTACGTAAAAACTCTGAACCCCTCCAACTAGACAAAGGAGTGAAACAAAGTAATACCAGCTCACTCAAACCCTTCACAGCCTGCATTAAAATGATCTTCCGAAATCTAGAATGGGGACAAAAACGAATCAGAAAAGACGGCAGAGTAAGTTCAGATTGGATGACGATATCATTCCTTTAACTGAGAGCCTTTGCAACCCCCAAGTCAGGGTTAAAGTACCGAATGAGGCGCGCAAGGAAGCTGGACTCCATATGAACCTCGGCAAATCAAATGTTTTCTACAGCACACAGATATAAGGACACAAAGATCAAAATTAAAATCACAGAGATTGAGCAAATAAGCCACTTCATCTAACTAAGAAAACGAATCCCCATGAAAGCTCCTGCCTAAAAATGAAGGTTATAGAACTTATGCACCCGTTTGATGGAGTTGAGACATGACCCTCAAACTGAAAACCATGCAACGTGGACATAAGGTAATCATTTTTCAAACCCACACGAATAGATAATAAGACAGCACAGTATATCAGAGAAAAGACAAAATTGTAAGATATCGTTGAAACGGGTACAAAACTCAAATACCAGTGGGCCTGACATGTAGCAGATACTGGTTGATATTTCGACTCTTAATATGGACCCCATAGATCATACGCAAATACTGACAGAAAGTAAGATAAAGCGACAATCTCGATATTTTCAGAAAGTACTGGCTCTGCAACGCTCATGGGAGAGAAAGAGAGGTTTGACATATCTTGGAGAGTATGTGTCCAATGACCAGTGCCACAGAGCTGTGGCAGTAGGTATTGCTGCTGATATTTTTTCTTCAATTCGTTGGTTTACTGTTTGTACGTGGTCTAATGCCGAATATCCACTCTTGAAATCCGTTGGTTGGCGCAATGGTTTAAAATTGTTTAAAATCTAAAGTGCATGTTTATCTATTTGTTGGTATTTTACTGCAATAGTTTTTAAAATGGCATAATGATAACTATGCATCATTGTGGGTGTTGAATGTTTATGAACACTCGAAATATTCATCCATATGATCATATTCAGCAAAGTAATCTTCAGAAATGCTACTATCATTATGAGTGGGAATTTCTTCGGGTACAACATTATTTCCCTACAACCTAGGAAAAGATTTGGAATCACAACACTTGGAAAATGTCCATCCAGCTTTACCCATCCAAACACAATCCACAGATATGAAATGAAACAACTTTTGTTCAGCGGCTGAATATATTAGCGACATTAAATATACATCGAAGAAATGAAATTAAGTATCTAAATTATTGGCTTGCTCATCTCAGATCCAGTACAGGAAAAATATGGAATCATCAAATGCCAAGGATAATATATGGATTTATTAACAGTAAAAGAACATTATGAATACTTTTTGTTTCTCTTTCAGCTCTGCTGACAATGTGATTTCTTTAAGACAGCATCCAAATGAAAAACAATATCCTCCATCAGCAGCTTTCAACTTTCTCTAATAATTGTTGACTAATCTGCTTTGCAGTAAACATATTTATATTACCCTATTCTTTTACAAAACTCCGACCATATATTATCAATCGGATTCAGATCCAAGTGGTTTGTTATCCATATTGAGTTATATGTCTTTCCTGAAGAAAAACTCTTTTTCATGGGGAAGAATGCAACTCCATCGACTTCATTATCTCCATACTTATAAAGTAACATAGATGAATCGAAAAATTGTTTGTTTTCTTCGGGCAGTTACGTTTACCTTCATCTCATTCATTGGATTAACATCAGAGTATAGTTGCAGTATCATGAATTTGGCCAATGCAGATTCATTGATGTACATCACCTTTATCAACACCCTATGTGTACTATCCTTTTGGCGATTAAAACTAGTTTTCCCTTCTGTTTTTCTGACCGCTTTCAATGTAAAGCCGCTTTCTTATAGTTATTACACAAACGATGGTTGTTGTTTTCGCACATCCGTTTTTTTCATTTGTTTTGGTGCAGTTTCTGTCGAATGTTCCATCCTGATGCATTGACTTTTCTGTGGTTTATCCGCATATTTCTTTTTATAACTTTCCCACTATGCGCATACATGCAGCAAATTTTAGACATCGCTGATTGGGAACAACCAACATCTTTGGCTACACTTTATTCTGGATTTTCTCCTCAAAGGCGTTTTATAATCCTTCCAATAACTTCGATCGACAGCTCTCTTTTAAGCCATGTTTCCTTTCAATAAACCCTGTCAAATATCAAGTCGAACAACCATTTTACACCTACAAATACTTTCTTTCAACAGTGGGCTAATTTACATTCCAGACTCGAGTGTTTGCTGTTTTAGAGATGTATATGACTTGGTGGTTCCATATTTCCCTTTAGGCATTATATAATTCGATGATTTTTCTTCAGCTTTTTCTTGAAAATATACGCTAGAAATTTAAATACTTTATTTTAATCATTTTTCGGCTAAATTTCATGAAACTTGAATGTTAAGCTTTCAAGCAAAAATAGTTTTGTGTCATATCTCTGATTTTATTTTTTGCTTCATTTGAGGCTGAACAGAGATCATATGTATGGTGACTCCGTATCCTTATCCCGGAATAGTAATTGGCTGGATGTAGTTATGCATAACTATCTATCTTTTTATACATTTAATTATTTGCTTTATGTTCAGGTTATCATATCCCAGTGTCACTCATTGTTCCTTTATATCTTTTCCTCTCTGACTCTGTGTCTCCTGCGGACATAAATATCCATTCATGATATGTTCAGGGAAGTAACTGAATAATGCAGAAGTTATAAATGATATTTCCAAAGAAAATGTCTGAGGCACATGTACTTAAATGGAATCATTATACGTTAACTGGTCATATGTACATGTCACGGTTATGTGACTTCGGCCATATCACGCAAGAATTGAGATAGGTATCTCCGACGTATGCACTTTGACACATTATTATTTTCCAGTGCCTTTTTAGCACTAAATGCGAGGAATGTGATACCATATCCTGGATGTAAGTCAAAATATTCAGGAAAAATGTTTATTAATTCCTTGTTACACTCACACAATGATAGAAACATTGGATGACATCCCTGGTTTGACATCACTTCAATCAACAATATACTTGTCAACCAAAACCAAAGTGTCTCTCTCTCTCTCTCTCTGTCTCTGTCTCTGTCTGTCTCTCTCTCTCTCTCTCTCTCTCTCTCTCTCTCTATATATATATATATATATATATATATATATATATATATATATACTGCCTGCTCTACAAAAATTGGTTTCCAAGATTATGACAGTTTCTGTAGAGTACCATTGAGTACACATTTTTTGTCAAGGGCAAAATATCAACAGCATTAAACGGAGTTCAGATTTCGTTTTTTCATCCTCTTCCCGTACTAGTTATGCCTATCCAACTCATTTCTTACTTACCTTTGACATTTTATTTAACGAAATTCGGCAAGCTGGACCGAGAGTTCTATCGAGTTTTAAATTATATGTTAGATACGTCCTTGATAACCAAAGCCCCGTGAAAAAAAACTTCTTAAAGCTTATAAAAACATGTACCAATCTATTTACATATCTATCTATAGATCTTTCTATCATTCTATTTATGTCTCCATCTCTCTCTCCTCTCTCTCTCTCTCTATATATATATATATATATATGTATGTATATATATGTATATATATATGTATATATATATATGTATATATGTATATATATGTATATATATATTTATATATATATATATATATATATATATATATATAATACAAATTAGGTATACAATATGATATATATATATATATATATATATGCATATATATATGTAGAGAGAGAGAGAGAGAGTGAGAGATGTGTGTGTGTGCGAGTGCACACGCGTGCGAGTGTGTATTTGTGTGTATGTGTGTCAGTTTAGAAGTGTATAGAAATAACCCGTATGAATCCACGTCAATACAGGAAAAAGTTGATTTGACTTTCAAAAGCTACCACTGGCACAGCTATCAGGATGGTAACAGGTGGGCCGGAAGTGGACGAAGGCGTAAAACAGACAGCAAACTGAAAGAGGGAAGAAGAGGTGACATGTTTGTGCCAGAAGTAGGGAGTTAAATCGAGCGCGAACGAGATTTGAAGTGACATTACAGACCGTTGGCACCAACCCACCTTCTTCGTCTGTCAGTGCCAAAATCTTCAGGCAAGAACAGGGGTTGTGAGTCTACAGTCAATTTGGCAAGACAAACAGATGACCCTCACCCTGTCGCATCTAGCACTCTTTTCTCCCCGTAACCCTTATGAGTAAAAGGCATCACTGACGTCGGGGAGCTGTCGGAAGCTATCGAAAGAGACAGACGTAAAATACCTCATCTTTACGAGTGAACTTTTATGGAATCAGTACGTTTAAGTGCTTTTGTCGTGTCAAATAATATTTTATCACAGTCAACACCTTAAAATGCTGATTGATGTCAATATTTTATAGATTCGTAACAAATGCTGCATTATTATGATGACGTATTAGTATATGTGAACGTTCGGCAAATCTATTGGACATTGGTAACTACCAAAGAGTTTTCTTCTTTTTATATGTGCATATGTTGTTAGCATTTCTTGTTGTTTGTTTTGTATGTTTGTTTTAGCTCTTCTGGCCATACTGTACCATGCATGGGAATTGCCATCGTTACTGCACTAAAACCCTTCTGAAGATGTTCGATCGTACATGTTTGGGCTTAAAAGCTTTTCAGACATGGATCGAACCTACAACTGATAGGGCAGCGAATTCAGCGTACTTTTGTTCTAACATTTAGGCTAAGCAGACTCCAGTCATGCAATGACCAAAATACCTGTATTCACCCGATATTTTCATGTAGTTTTGTCACTTTACATTCGTTATTTTCGACTTTTCATCGTAATATTGATATATATATATATATATATATATATATATATATATATATATATATATATATATATATATATATATATATGATATAACACACAGTTTATAAAGTTTGTTAGTGATGCAACATGTATAGTCACAGCAGCTCTGTTATCAGGCTATAAAAAGACTTTGGTCCTTTTAGCTATTGGAAAAAGTACGGCAAAATGATACTACCTTGCCCGAAAACATCACAGCCAGTCTTGAGAGTGTATCCCAAAGCCCACCTTGAGAAGAATTTGCAGAAAATACCGATTTAATTTTCTTCGGAAAAACTCAAACAAATGTGAAGTGAATTGAACAAAGAAAGCTTCATGAATGTGCAACAATCACGTTGCAGATAAACACACAGCAATCATAATTGACGACGCAGAATCGGAGAAAGTACTGCATTATATTCATCCAAGAAAACAAATCTCCATAAATCCCCAAACGAGCAAAGAATCAAGTAAATTATCTGACTAGGATGGCAGCCCTTCGGCTGAACAAGTGTTTCCCATTAGTCTTAAAAAGAATAGAATACAACCAATGCATCCTTTCGATCGTTACCTATGGAGCTTGAACACAGAATTAAGCAAAAAGACTAACCCTCAAAACATGAAAGATCCAGCATGCACATGAGAAAATCAATTTATACTTTACATGAAGAGATCACAGGACAACACAATATGTCGAGAAAAAAACATTCAAATGTTTATGGAATTACCTAAAATACTTGAATTAGGAAATAGAGAATGATAGACAGAATAGAAAGAGACAACATGAAATCAATTAAAAACCCCAATATCGATTGGCTGGTCATGCTGTAAAAATAGCAGACTACCAATCATATCAGAACATGAACACCTAAAAATCACATGCGTAACCTACTCCTGCAGAATACAAGGTGGGGGATTAAACAGGACAAGTTCAGAGAGTACCAACTCAACAACGCCAATGTGGAATTTCTTTGTCCAACGACGGACAATACAAGAGCTATGATGATGATCATTGCATTAATTTTTTTTTTGGGGGGGGGGGATTGATGGATGAAATTCAACATTAATCATCAATTGAAATCGGTCATCAATGTATAAACAACCAAAATATATAACAGCTTTTCCATCATATCTTATACGCATTTTTATCTATAATATACGCATGTTATACGTACATGTGATTCATATATATATATATATATATATATATATATATATATATATATATATATGTATATATATGTGTGTGTGTGTGTATGTGTGTGTGTGTGTGTGTGTGTGTGTCTATGTGTGATATCATATATGCAATATAATTTTATCCATAGGAATTGACAGACTCAGGAATGAAAGTGTATGGAAACCAACTTTATTAATTCCTAAACGTTTTCATTGATGATGTAGACATGTTGGGGAAGTATTTCCATCTTCAGTAGCATATATTCTGCGCGCACGCGCGCGCGCGCGCGCGTGTGTGTGTGTGTGTGTGTGTGTGTGTGTGTGAAACATTTAATGGTTTCAAGTTTACTCCGGAACATAAGTCCATCATCAGGAACAACGATCAGGAACAAGAATCAGGGTTATCCTGTTGTGTGGGCCTTACTTCAGTCAGTGATGAAGTCTGTGTTGTCAGCTGCAGTAGTAGGACTTGCGGAGGATATGGTGTCAGTATAGAAGGAGAAAGATTTAGCTTTGGATTGTTTGGGTATATAAGGGGTAGTATAGATGTTTGGGTAATGAGGTTATGGTAATTTATATGCATTAACTTTACAGGTCATTGATAGCATGACGGCTCTTATTTGTACGGGTTTGATGTTATACAAAGTATTTAGTTGTGGGTTTGAATGACTATGAAGTTGCCAATATTAGATATACCTGTGAGAGAAAGTAGAGAATAGATGTGAAGTTGTTATTCGTCGGAAGAATATGATTTTGAGATCTGTGTGGTTAAGCTTATTAAATTTGCTGTGAAATCGATTTCGGGGGGAGTTTTGGGTTTGTTGATCCGCATATCCTCATGTATTTCTAGAATTTTAGTAATGTCAATTGGATTATTTTTTTTTTTATTCTTTTTTGTATTATCTTAATGATTGTCGTCTGCAACAAAATTGTATCCGGGGTTGCAAAATCTAGTACTGCGGGAAGTTAACTGGGATGGTTTTGTGATTTAATTCTGTGTCCGTACTTGTTGACATCAAAGTTAAATTGCCACTTGGACTTGCTTGTGTATTGTAAATTGCATCTTCTACATTTTGGGAGGGATATAATGTTTTTACTACGTCAGTTAGTTTCTATGATGTAAGTAGAAACTCTCTTTGGTGTTTGTGTATTTAACGTTGTTGCAACATAGACTATTTATTTTGTCGCATTGTATAAATAATTTAGTTATAAGTACTACAGATATTGTCATCTGAAACTTTCTTATTATCTTGTTGCTGCTAATCATGTCTTTGATGTTTTGGGGGCTGCAGTAAGCAATGACACAGATCTGTGGATATTTTTCTGAGATCCGTTTCAAAGGTGAGGATGTTCCATCGCATATCAATAATGTGTGCTAAGGATGGGAGTGTGTTGTCGAAGGTGGTTATGATTGGTATGTAGTCAGGTTTATTATTGTTAGAGAGCGTAAAGGTTTTATCGATGGGAATTATAGTTGCCTTTTTATTATCCGGTGAGTATCCTCGTTTAGTGAAATTTTGTTATATGGTATGGCTGTGTCTGTTGAGTTCACAATCTGTAGAGCAAATTCATCTAACTTCAAGATCTTGTAAAAATGGTGTTTTCAGGTGTTGGGGGTAGGCTAACTTTAAGTGGAGGTAATTGTGAGTGTTTGTAGGTTTAGTATAGAGGGTAGTTTGGAGGTTTCTATTACTATCTATGTATATACAGTTGTCTAAGAAGGCTATGGTATCAGTGGATGTCACAAAATCAAACTTAATTGAATTGTTTGCAGAGTTTATATGAGCAAAGAAATTCTCTAACTTGGCTTTATCTTCCGTGCGTGTATATATATATATATATATATATATATATATATATATATATATATATATATATATATATATATATATATATATATATATATATATATATACATTTTACATATCACTTGACTTTTTGATTTTGGAAATGTTACTGTTTAGCGTTTGTATACATCAAATTGCATGCTATATGGGATTGACTTTCTGTATAAGAAGAAGAGCTTTGACCTTTAACTTTTTTTTTGTTTGTCACTACGGAAAAGCAAATTATTTCAGCTATGGAATCCTTTTTCCCACTGTCTCCAGCTTATGATAAGGTCAGAGATCATCCAATTTACAAGGAGTCAGCTCAGGGTTCCTCCTGAACAATGAATAAAATTCACCCGCATCAACAAACAGAAAAGTTTCCTCATCATTCACCGTTTCATATCATATAGAAAAAGTTTTTAACTTTCGATTTGTAAACAAATCTATCTGTTGCCGCCTTTCTGTGAAGGTCAAACCGATTCTCAAACGTCGATTTTTCATTTTTTTATGTTGTAATATTCAAATTTTATGTTTTCTCTTGCCTGATAATGTTTCTTTTCAAAGAATCCAAACACATTAATTCACATCTCGAAGAAATTGAAACTATACTAGGTCTTTCTAGAAAATATTTTCCCAAACGTAGTCTTCCAATGATAATATTAGCTTAATGCACTTCGAATTATTGACTTTCTATAATTAAAAACTTATCCTAATGTCCCTTTCACTTTTGGAAACTACCTGCAAATATATTTTTCAGTATCATAATCAGATGCTTTGTTGAATTCTCATCAGTCTTTCCCACGATCTGAAATCTTGTTTAAATAAGAAAAATTGAAAGACTAGTGCAGTACAAATCTTTCCAAAAAAAAATTACCATATCAGGACAAATGTACAGGCTCGGTGATTGTGAATGCAAGGATCAGAGGGTAAATGAGCTGATTCAGTGGCATCCATACACTGACAGTAACTCCACAGGGATGCTTATTCAGATATGCACAGGTCCATTGTTATTCGTCACTAAATTAAGTCAAGAGTGAAATATATTTTTGCTGGCATTCAAAATAGCTGGATACTTTCCGGTTGGATTCAGAACCAATGTGTTTACATGAAATGATGAAAAATCGTCATCATTCTTTGATATAAGAAAATAATAGAACCTTTTCCGAATAGTAACAGGGTGCTAAATGTATGGTTAAAATTGCTGTTTCAATACATTTACATATTTAGTAAGATTACATCAAGGTACAAGCAATCGGGATGATTATCAGAAAGTGATTAGAACAAACACAGAAATTGTTAAATTTGACAAAGTACCTTTTATCCAAAAAGGGGAAAGTGAAAGATTTTCACTGACTCCGTTGCCTATACATGAAATCATGATTTGTAAACATACATTTTTGATGTGTCCATTTTCATTTCATCTTGAGTCTTTTATTTTTAGTCATTGCTTGTATTTTTTTCCTTTTTTTGGGATAAAAGTTAGTAAAACGCTTTTCCAATCCCCCTAACCTCAAACACAGACAATAAGGTAGGAAATTACGGAAGAATCGATGTCTCCAATATATCTTTTGGAGCTTTCAAGACACGTAGGTACCATGATTCAATACCGATGTTAAATGATGTGTTCCAATCAACTAGACAGAATCCAGGAGAGTTTTGAAGGAATCATAGATAAAAGCAAAGACAGGTCCATAGCAAGTTAAATTTGAAAAGGTGATTACCCACTTGCTGCTTGTATCTATTTTCACAAGCCAAGTCTCTTAAAAAATCGGGCGATTGGAAAATTGTTGATTATAAGTGAAACTGAGACTTGCAAACTTACCTTGGCTTGATGAATGGCTGTTTTTTGTTTGTTTTTGTTTTTCAATTATTCTCTGTATTCATTTAATCATTTGTTGAAGTCTTACGTTCAAAATAATTACCATGTAAAATGTGATTTCAATCATACCCCTTACAATGACAATGAACTAGAAAGCATGTTTTCTCTCTGAAGCCGAGCAAGTTACACCATCCACTACTGCTATGAAATGCTGGAAACTGAAAAGAAACTACAAAGCGAATTGAGCTGATAGTTGAAGCTGAAAGTAGACCATAAGGAATTAAGTTTGGAAAACTAACCCTTCCGCTTGCTGTTTTTTTTTAATATATTTTTTTTATTCACTCTGGTCGAGAAGTTTTAAGATGGATGAAAAGTGAAAATTTTGATCAGACCTAGTAACACTTGGATTGAATTAGGATTTGCACACACTTTGTTTTGATATTTTCGTATTATCAATAACGCACTAAGTTGCAATGTGGTACTTGAATCTATTTTGTATTTTTCCCCTTCCAAATAAAAAGGTTTAGATTGACTTGACGGAGATAAAAGGCCCTTGTGTTTTGTTTTTTTTCAACAATCTCCAACGTATCATGGTCCAGGGTATTGCCAAATAATACCAGAGTTTTGAATGATCAAATATATGCCAGCTGTTCTTGCTAGGTCAGCAAATTGAAATTAAGACCTGGCTACATAGCCTGCATTTGGTGTGTTTGCAAAGGGTGACTTACTGAATCCAAATATGAAGACAAATACAATCGCAAGATTCTCACCGAAGGAACTGCACTTTACATTGGTACTACAATACTCCCCACGGACATATACTCAACCAATTTCGAAAATAATGTAAAAAAATTGGAATAAGCAGAATGAAACCACCCGGAGAAGAATGACTCAATCTAAAGAGCAAACATTTTCTCTACCACTTTAAAAAGTGACATCCTATTGGGTAGACAACCTCTGCCACGAGAGTGTCAACCAGGGGACCTGCTCCGTTAGCTTCAATGGAGCAGTGCTGCCCCGGGGGAGCAGAGACCCCGCAGGCGTTAAAAGGCTGTTGCAGTCACTGCTGCTGCTGTCGATGATTATGATGATGATGGTGATGCGATTGTGGAGATAAAAATGGTAATACTCTGATTACTAATTTTTTTATGTACATGACTCGATTATGAATGCAGAAATTATCAACCAAAAAATATAACGCCAAAATAATCAGTTACAACACATCAAATATACCCTACACGAACTTTTCGGGCCTGTTCTTCAGGATCAAGTGTAGTATCTGTTCCCCGGCATAGACCGAAGAGTCGGTGCAGACACTTGGCTGGAGTGGGTGGGTGTCAAAGACTGAGTGTGCCGGTGCAAGCGCTTGCCAATGAGGTTTGACTGAGGCTGCATTTACTAAGCGCATTGGAGAGGTAGACACTTTCGTTGCAGAGGTTGTCTACACATTAGGATGCACTTTTCAACCGTAGCTGCGTCAGCTACCATTTTTCCGAGGGTGTATCCTATTTTCTCCACGTTAAGCTCGACTTTGTATCAAATTCCGCTGTCTTGGGACAGTAAATAGATTGCACACCCCCTTATTCTGGCCTGTTCTTCAGGATCAAAGTGTAGTATCTGTCTCCAGGCCAGACCGAGGAGCCGGTACTGACGCTTGCCTGCCGAATGAGCCGGAGAGGGTGTGTGTCAAAGACTGAGTGCATACATAAGCCTATGAGGTATTAGATAAATAGAGCATACACACATAAATGTGTGTGTGATTTTATACCGAGGGAATCCAACACTGATCTGTTTCATTATCTATCATTCACCAGGTAGGTCAATATTTTCCTTCAATTTTTATTTGTTTTACGAATCTAATTTTGATTAGAATTATCTCCCTTGTATGGTTATTTGATTTTCTTGCTTGATATTTTCAATTTTTACATTGGAATTCGAAATTTTGTCTCATTATTATTGTGGTTTCTTGTTCTGGTATTTTTTATTTTTCATTTTGTATGATCCATGTTATTTCTTATAAAATTGCTCGTAATTCGTTACGGAATTGTTCTACTCTTTCAAGTGTTATTCTGTTGGTTATTTCAGTACTATTCTAATACATATTTACCTATTTTTTTTTGTTAGTTATTTCAATGTCAAACAGATACTTTGATTTTGCTGGTTGTAACGAAGCAGTTGGATTTTTTTTCATAATTTCCAAGTAGGATTTCTTCTTTCTGACGATGAGTTAGCATCAGTATAATATCTTGTTCAAACCTCATTCTACAAAATCATTGAGCAGTTTATTTGGAGAAAAAGAACAAATAATCTACAGTAAGTAACCACGCATAAAAACGAGTAGACATACACACACACACACACAGAGATAAACACACACACACACACACATATATATATATATATATATATATATATATATATATATATATATATATATATATATGTATGTATATATATATAATATTTTTCGTTGATAAATTTGCTGTCATATTCAGAAGGTTTGCTACTTTCCACTATAGCTAACGTGTCTCTTCACTTCACCATTCTCGTTTACTGCTACTGGTATTCCTATGGGGTCACCCCTTTCAACACTGAAGAGACTAGACGTTGCTTGACACCAGTGATCTCACAAAAGCCGTCATATCTAACTTGATATCGAGGTAAGCCTTTCAATTATTATGGACATGAACATCCTTTTGCAGACCATTTTTTAAAATCTTTTTTTTTTCATAATTAGATTATAATTTTACTCACTTAAAACCAATCCCTGTGAAAAAAATCTGATATACGAATTCCCTCACCATCTTATAAAATATTTTTGTTAGTCAGCATAACGTGAACTGAAGAAGTAAATATCATAATTTTATTAGGAGGGGTATTTGATTGTTCCCAGACAAAATGGTGTAGATGATAGGGCAGGCTGCGTCATTTGGGATTGTGTAGATAATATTAGATTTGCTCTTTTTAGTGTGGATATATGCAACTTATAGTTACACATCTCGTCAAAAATAAGATAATTTACTCATTTATATACATGAATTCAGGTGTAACAGAAGAACACTATTTCAATTGCCAAAAGGATGATAGCAAATTTTTGAAAAGATTTACCTGGGCAAAATGGAACCCTGAAAATATATAGCCATTGTGAGCCATTTGATTATAGAAAGAATTATCAGTAATAAGGTGAAAGAGATGTTGTTAGAAGAGAGGTTTAGGAGGATTCACACGGTGGAAGTAAGAAAAATAGACCGTAGGTTCGGTAGAGTTTTGAAGGAGAGAAAGCAGGAAGGGAGAAAAAATGGATAGATGATCATTCAGTTCCGATAATAGGTAAGAGTGAAGGTTAAATTAATAAGGTGAGAGTGAGAGCAATATAGAAAAGGACCCTTGCCTGTATGTAAGGGAGCCAGAAAAGTAGAATAAAAAAACCGACGGACTCTCTCTCAGTCTCTGTCTTTCTCTATTCGAGTGAAGACTATTGATGTATCTTTTGTCGCCCGTAGTAGTAAAAATAAAGGTCAATTTCATTTCCTGGTTGTTTTTGAATGGCTTCAAGACTGTTCCAGGGCTTTCAGTAAATTAGGTAAGACCTTTCTCACCGCATTTCTCCTTTTAGAAAATAATACTTTGAAACATTCTCATATTAATTCAGGTTTTCACTCTTGCAAAGTTCCGATGATTGGTCTACTGGAAATGGTAATTTCTATCATCTAACAATTTTTCTTATCTTTGATTATGGAAATTAGCTCTAGGCTCTTTGCCTGCATTGAATGATCTATTTGAATCTCATTTCGAAAGAATATTATTCTTTTAAATTTTCCAGAATAGACAGTGATGATAATCATTCTTGTACGTTTTGTGTTGGAAATTACGGTTTTTGAATATTTCTTCAGCTCTTTTTAAGATTCATTTTATCTATTTGATTTTTTTTAAATCAACAAAAATCTAATGTAATCTTACTTGTCACATTCGTTTAAAGTTTGAGCATTTCCAAGAAAAATATTAAACAATAATATCTTCTGCATTTGATTAAAATTTTAGCCCAGGGAAATCGTGTGCGTAATATTAAAATACATAACAGAATAATATTCTGTGAAAATGTTTGCTTCGATCAAAATCAAATTTCATCTACTCCTTGTTCTTCTTTATAACTGGAATTATTTATTGCACGTTGAACAGTTGCCAAGCATAGATAGACATGTCCAAATTAAACTTTTTCAGTCCTGGTTTAAATCCAATAAGCCTAATATATTCATCGTGATATGATGTGCTATACTTAATGCCTATTGTTCACTTGAATCAAAAAATGATGGTGAGAAATTAACTAAGTGTTCCATCAAGAATAATAATATCTTACCCAGGTTTGAAGGTAGAAATTGGGACACTGTAAACTGCCTCGATGATGTGGTTTGCAATCATTTTTCCAAAGTAGATGGATTAGTACAATATGATTCTACGTTCATTTCAACGATTGACATAGAACTGAAAATCCTTAGGCGTTAAAGACATTGTACAACTCATGGTGGGAAGATTATTTTGAGTGTATGACAGGTCTGTAGAAACTTTTTCACGGTCAGATCATTCTAAAGTGTTTCGCTTGGAAATGAACTTAAATAAATCATTTAGTGGGTACAAAATTTCCCTGAGCTTTTATTTACACCGCACATCGTTGAAAATTATTTTTTGACTTGGGAACAGCTACAACTGGAGTGATAAGCGTTAAATAAATTGATGTTTTTTTTCAAAACTGATGGAATTTTTTTTATCTCTATTGTTGAGAAGGCCCTAGAGAAAGTTCGCCAGCCTTTAGTACTTTTTCGTTTGATTTCTCAATTCTTTCACCCGGCATAGGTTTAACATGGAATCTAACCAGAAGATTGTCGCTCAAACGAGAAACTATATAATGTCTAGGAGGGATGATCATCGATCAATCACAGGAAAGTACAGTTTACAAGAGGAAAAACGACAGTCAGAAATAACAAAGAATTCTTTAGAAAGCTGAAATGACAGTGTGCAGACCATGAAGTAAGAGTATAAGACAACAGGTAGACTTATCCAGTCACAATGTGGAATCAAATATCCGTAAAATTGTTCCAAGATAAAAAACATTTTTAAAAAAAGCAACATGATTTAGATACACTGAGGTTATATTGGTGCTTCAAATCCTGCAATTGAGAAATTGGTGAATCCCAGTGGAAGTCTATGGTTGACGTTGAAATGTTCTGCTGCTGATCCCACGACTACTGATGCTTATGCTGCTGCTGCTACTGATGATGATGATAATGATGGATGAAGGCAAAGTACGCAGGACACTTGAATAAGGAAGGTTCATTAACCAATGGATCAACTGACCAGGAAATCGATGACACTACCTTCCATAGATGATACCCACTCGTCAATTAAATATATCATTGGTATACATGCAAATCAGTTTTTTCGTTCATCTGCTCATGTTACTGATATAACCTTATGTACGATGTAGACCCACCAAAATCTGATACGATCGTGTCAAAAAGATTATATGGAATGTCATAACAATGATCATTATATGAACATGTCCATGTGTCAACAGTATACAATGTGAGGGACTGAAAAGAAAATTGCATCATAGTGTGCTGCGACTAAATCAGTGTTTGCCATAGATTGAAAAGTTTGATGGATATTAGTAACATTTGGAAGGAATTCTAAGTGTAAATGGAAATTTCAAAATTAATTCCTTCAGTAAAAAGACATACTTACTAATTGAAAAGATTGGATTTTGAATGTCGGCACCATTCAAAATGATTTTTAAACATTATTTAGAATCCTGCATACAGGTGCACAAATATCAATCACCGTAGATATTTGATCATTTTTTATGTCCATGGCCATTATAAGCACAGAGAAATCACCGAAGACGAATCACAGGGAATTTACATAATCATTTTCCATGTTTAGAAGATGATCCACTAGGGATATACAATGAATTTTAAATAAACAACAAATGCCATGTAAACACGAACTGCAACTCTAGTAAATAAATAGAAATATATGATATACGCCCTGTAACTAAACCCATCACACTTGACTGATAGATCCCCAACATTATATGTTGGGAACACTCTTTGAAACAACAACATAATTTATAACAAATACATTTTTAATGGGATGAATACTAGTGTTAGAATGGATTTCAACGAGAATTGAAGGAGGAAAAAATACGTAGATCCATCCAGGACATTTTTCATCATCCTGACATATCACATATCAGCAGGAGGATTTTTTACGTAGATGGATTTTTATCAGTGAATTATTAACCTTGATAAACTCTCACTACCGAACACAACAATAAACAATTGATTCGTTTATCAACAGCCATGCACAAACTTCAATCGTGACGAAACGAACAACCGTCGAGCAAATGTCATCAGTTCTAGCACATGCATGCAACGTCTCTTTGAGACACTTGCGTCGCTGTGGAGAGGATAAGTGGATATTTGACCCACCCACCCTTTGTATTCCCCGAAAATTTGCAAGTGGGAGTTTGTCTATTGCATTCCTACGGGTAAATTCCACCCCTCAACAGCCGACCCCCTTGGCCCCTACATCTGTCAGCCTTTGTCGGATTGGTAGTTCAGACAACTTTTATATATCAAAAGATTGCGTCTCTCAATAGCAAGAACAGATTCATTTTTATGACTGCCTACATTATTTTGCTTGGTACTGCTATAATATCGTAGAAATCCATTAGACTATTTCAGTGACTGAGTAATTATCCTAAGAATCGCTGAAAACATTCAAATCAAGGTATGACTATATTTCAAACTCTTGGCCACTTGCTACGATTTATAACTAACATGGCATCAGCAATTAATCTTCAACCTTCAACTATAGCATAACTATACATCATGAATATCTTGAGAATCGATGATAAAGAATTATAAAGTTTACAAGTATGTCCAGTCGGAGGATAATCAATAATCATCCATTAAAAAAAAAAACAGAAAAAGAAAAGCAAACCAAATATGTCTCATGGATAAAATCTGAGACTAAATTACACATGAATTATGATATATCATTATAGAGAAAAAATGAAAATGTCAATATTGATCTAGATAATTGAAATGTTAACACAATCAGTGTGGGCAACATCAGCAGTTAAGTAGAAATATTATGTATCCCTGATCAGCGTTAGTTTTCAGTGTTCAAGTACCTTGAGTTGCCCAGAATGACAATCAAACCGTTTGTACATTTTATGTATATCTACTGTAGGGGTCCCGTGAAGCTTACTGGGTTTGCAGAATTATTTTAGATTCTCTGTAAAATGAAATATTTTTGGAGATCTCGGAAAAATGCCTCTCTACAATAAAAAAAGAACTGATGATCTCGAGGATATTTGCATAATTGTGACAGCACTACTACAATCATTCCTTTCATGATTGGTATGCCAGATTTTTTTCCCGTTTTTAGTTGTCTTCACGTCATGGTCCAAAGCTGCAGCCACAACCATTACACGACAGACCCTATTTTCATTGTATACAAATAATGGATCCAGTTTCCTTAATTACATCTGAGGTTCAGTGTGAAGTACAAAGTCTCATAATGTAAAAATCCTTTTTTTTTTATTCCTTGGACAGCTTTTGATCAATGCAGAAGGTCCAAAATCATGGGGGCGTTGCGAACAAAGCCAATGATTGTGCCATATAAAATGTACCCACATTGATGATTGTCATAGTTTACTTTAAAAAATGAATATGAAAAAAAAAAAAAAATGAAATGCAGATGAAATACGAGGAATACAATGAAAGGTTCGTCCAAGCAACATCCATATCCTGTTTACTGAACCTAGGGTAACTCAATATAGGGAAAGACGACAATATGAATGACCTGTATTGCATCCATAACTACATATATTTTTTTCAAAGATTTGCTTTTCACCGCTCTTTCGTATTTTGGAAAAAGGCGGAATGAAGAGGGGGTCCTGCATTAATTTAGCAGCAAACCTTTTGTGAGGCAGCATACATTGTCTTACTCGCCTTTTCCTTCCCAGTATCTATTTTTTATCACCAGTTGCCAACCTGAAATACCAATATCAGCATTTTTACCTTGGGATGTTAAAATATTTCCAAAGGAAATCAAGCAGATTATCTCATCATTTAGCACTATTTCGACATGAAAAAAATTTTGATCTACTTTCTGATGGCAGGGTTAGGGTTTCACATTTTTCTCTTTTTGAAAAAAAAAAAGTAGTTTAAGACAAATTTGTCGTAATGTCTTGTAAGAATAATGGATTTCTCCAAGTCTAGTTTGCTTTATTTGGAGGGTATATAATATAGGTCGTATTCTGTACGGATTGCTGCCTGTATCTTCATTTTCATAGACATTCTACTGTACAGTTTTTTATAAAATTCCTTTCGATCGTTGATGGATTCAAAGTGAGGATCAACGTCACGAAATTAGTAATTGGTCCTACGAACACACTTGATAAAATTACCAAAATTCAGCTATTCGATAAATATGCATGTATTTGTACGTGTGTGTGTGTGTGTGTGTGTATTTACTTAAGTTTGTGTTGTTCAAGAGAATGTGACCATAGACTCAAAGTCACTCCTAATTGTCTGTGACACACACGCATACAAACATATATATATATATATATATATATATATATATATATATATATATATATATATATATATATATATATATATGTGCGCGTGTGTATATATATATATATATATATATATATATATATATATATATATAAATATAAATATATAAAGAGAGACAGAAAGGGAGGGGGAGAAAAGAAAGAGATCGACAAACATAATTTTGAAAAAAAAAAAATATATATATATATATATATATATATATATATATATATATATATATATATATATATATATATATATGGGTGTATATACGTATCTATCTATATGAGGAAAATAACTGATCATTCTGCTTCTTCAGTGAGACCGATTCCTGTACTGTGACATCTGAGATTCGAGACCAGCCGGAAGTTAATGTCGAAGATCCAACCCTATGCATATCTTTAGTGAACTGTGAAACACGTTTTGTCATGATGTTGTATCGACCTGTCGCTCAATTCAAAAACTGATATGTTTCAGTCTTACTGAACCATCTCTTGGCATGAAAGGGAAACAGATCCTGACATCTGGACCGATACAATCCGCCAGCAATTCTGCTCTCATCCTCGTCTCTTACATCAACTCGTTTCTTGTAGGGTTAGGTCCTCTATGTGTATTTGCAATATGCAGCGATGTCCTAACAATGGGTTTCACTCTTCACTGATATCCACATTTCCCCAGAATTTCTAAACTTCAAATATTTTCATAAAAATAAGAACTCATCTAATGCATAACTTCCGAAAATTATAGTAATCTAGAAAAAAACATCACTGTAATTGAAATATAGATAACCTGGCAAACCAATAATGAGAGTAGTCAAGTTGAAGATACGGCGTCCAATCTGAAAAAGAGATGCTAACCTTATTACAATCAGGAAACCAATTCGAAAAATACAACATACGATTTCAAAAGATATATAGCAAGAAAATTAAGAAATAAAAATATATACAAGACTGAACGTTAAGGGATTATAACAATTTGTATTTTTTTTCTATCGGTTACATATCAGTCAAGTTATCGGATTAATGAAGAGTAGGCTAGTATTACCTATAATAACTACTGAGTCTTGGGTGTTTTCTTCAGTGGGTTCCCTATACTTCATGTCTCTTGCCAAAACTGAACCAAATAATACTTCTTGGATCCATCTGTTCATTGTTATTGAAAGAAGTGTATTAGGCTAATCATGAACAAGTGAATAAATACAATCGATTCTCCTATTTGAAAATCCTGCAATAAACGATCCACATGAACGATACATGATAAAACAAGAAAAATACCTCAAAAAAAACAGAAACAGTGAACGAATTGAAAACAACTTTCATCCGGAAGTCAGTAGAAAATCGACAAGGGAAATGCAAATAATTAACACTGCCGACATGAAATAAACAAATTGGTTATTGGAATGATTGCTTTCGATTATAAAGGAATTAAATTATTCCTGCTGCCTTGCATTGTATTTCCCCTTGCAATTAATATTGCTTGTATTTAAAGCATACTTCCATGATAATGTTTTTGATTAATTACCGAGTATTCCATATATGACCAAAAGCACACAGATTGAGTACATATATATATATATATATATATATATATATATATATATATATATATATATATATATATATATATATATATTGTGTATGTACCTATATCTATACGGTTTTTGCGTGAATGTGAGATAATTTGACAAAATAGTGGTGGCAATATCCGAGATATAACATTTTTTTTCAAATTTCTTTCACTTTCAAAAAGTCTAATTACCACTCTCTCTCTCTCCCTCTCTTCCTCTCTCTCCCTCTCTTCCTCTCTCTCCCACTCTCTCTCTTTCTCTTTCTCTCCCTCTCTCTCTCTCTCTCTCTCTCTATATATATATATATATATATATATATATATATATATATATATATGTATATATATATATATATATATATATATATATATATATATATATATATATATATATATATATATATATATATATATATATATATATATATATATAAATTGAATAAACAAAATTAAACGACCCGTTGGTAAGTCGGAGGACTTAATTTATATCGATACCCTTTTTTCTCCATTCACTGCTCAAATTTGCTTTTTATGCGGTCGGTTATATTATAAAAAAATGGATATACTAACTGACCAGAGGACTGTAATTTGTTATTTCCACATTGAACTCTTATTGCCTAACTATATGTACGATGGATATGCCAGTTGGCGTAGCCATTCCTCTGTGTCAATTTATTTATGATATCTACCCCACTTCACCGTCTATCTGTCTCTCTCTATACATATACTTTTATATATTTTTTTAAAAAATGGGTGTGTTGGTGTTTGTGTTTATATATATATATTTTTTCTCCCCCTCCCTCTAACCTACACACACACACACACACACACACACACACACACACACACACACATATATATATATATATATATATATATATATATATATATATATATATATTATTGATCTTCAAACTGAGAACCATGCAAGGTATACAGGAAATAATCATGGTCATCACAGAATCCATTTAAAAACTCGAATGATTATGTACCCTTCATGTTCCAAGAAAATTTGTCAAACTCTGGACAACATGAGAGAACAATTGCATCATGGATATGACTGTATGACAAACTAGACGAGATTATAAAATGTTGGCTCAGGGATGCCCATTATACAGCAATCTGCCGTATTCTGGGGAAGGTCTCTGGCACACAACAGGCCACTGCTGCTAATTAAATGATAACTGTGCGGTTAAGTGTTAGGTAACCCTTATTAGATAGTAAATGAACAAAATAAATCTAGTTCGCACTCGCTGGAGTGTAAATTATCAGCCAGCCTTTAAAATTGTATTTTAAATCACCGCTTCTATAAGAGTACAAGTATCGAATAATGAATATATGCAATTGCCTCAACATTGAGAATGTTCAAGGAAAAAATCCATATGTATAAATAGAAAGAGCAATTCACAACAAATGTTGGCATAAGAAGACTTGTTTTTTGCCTCGGGTACTAATATTATGCTTTGAAGTTAGCCAGATCGTAGAAATAATTCTTTTAATCTGAAAGGTTTCAAGGGCTTCCACAACATTTATGATTTTATAATGTATATTATAGTACAGCGTAGAGTTGTACATGCCGGATCTGCAAAGCACATTCATGTCTGCACGACTATTTTCACAATAGAAATATCCACAGGCTTTAGTTGTCTAGAATGTCCTCTCCAGTTCTCAGTATTCACGTCGCCTCTCTTTGTTCTTTTTCAGAATTACCTTATGATAAGCAAATACCTCGCAGTCTATTCAGTATCCTTCTTAGTGTATACGATTAATATTTTTATTTCCCTGTTGGTTGCATTGTCTTCGTTGCTTTCATTAATTATTTACTATTTTGCCCTCTGCGACTGATAGGTCTTGTAAGGATACTATACCACCATTCCCCTAAGCCAATCTTTCCCATCCGTTGACTATGAAGGTTGACAACGCGTGCAACAGCATTATGTTGCTCCAATTGACTCAGCATAAATATTTTAAAGTGATTTGGCTAAGTGAGCACAAGCTGATTCCCTCGAAAATTGAACTGATCAGCTTTGAGGTATTCCTCTCATTATTTCAAGTCCAGTATTATTGTGATTAAAATGATTCTGAATATTTTTACTGTTATGTTTGTCCTCTATGCTAATTACCTACCTGCCACCTTTTTTTCTCTTTACGTATAGTTTATCAATGTTATCTATGGGGTGTAAGGTATAATGCATTGTCATAAGCTTCTTTGTTCGCCGGTCTATTGATTCGTTCTACCTTTGTCCATCCAAAGAATGGTTCTGTGTATCTTCTATTGATATGGCCCAAGTGTTCATTCCTTATATTAGATTCCTGCCGTCCAGTTAGGTCTCTAATATTTTTGTTATCCTCCCGAGATATTCTTTCTTAATTTTGTACTTCATATCTTCCTGTTCTATCGTATCACATTTAGCAGGCCCCAGGTATTTGTACTGGTCAAGTACGGTCAGTGCTCCAATCTTCCTGTCGTCGAGAAGTTTGATTTGTTCTACCGTTGTAAGCTTTCCTTTGTGCATTACCATAATTTCCAATTTTTCTTTCTCAAACTCCAGCATGATATCATCACTGTATTCGTTCACTTTGTTGAACAGCTTCTCAAGCTCTCCCCTTTTTTGGCAAATAATTTCATATCGTCCATGTACATTAGATGGTTGACGTTTCCTTTCGTTTTACAGAGATGGTATCCTTGTTTTCCAAGAATCTTTTGAGCAGTATCATAATTAGAACAAATAATAGAGGAGACAGCGAGTCTCCTTGGAATATTACTCTTTTCATACTTACCTATGCCAAATATCATATTGTGGCTGTCAAGTCTACATTCCAGTTTTTCATCGAATTGGCGATGAGGTTCATCATTTGAACATTGATCTTGAATATGCTGAGGCATTCGAATATCCAGCTGTGTGGAATCATTTGGTAAGCTTTTCATAGTCTATCAATCCCATGGCAACATTCTGATTCCTTTTTCTTACTTCTTTTAAGATCATCTGGTCGATGTAGAATAAGTCATTCATCCCCTTCCAAGTTCTCCTCCTGCATCCTTTCTGTTCTTTTGGTAATAGTCCCTTTCTGTCAGTGGATATGTACATTCTGTCCTCTATTGGTCCGGTCAGGATTCCCCACATGAGTGGTAGGCGCCTGATTGGCCTATAATTATTTTCCACGTTCCAACTTTCCGGGTCTTTTCGGGTGAGGGTGGTTCTGCGTCCGTCGTGTAGTGTGGTGAATTTTTTGAACCAATATCCATGGATCCCTGTAAGATCTTGGCGCTCTCCAATCGACTGTATTCTTGAGAGCGTGTTTCTATGTGGCTTCATTCATTATTATTGGTTCACCATTATGTATGTTTTTGAGTTTTCATGTTTTTTTAAAACCATTCCTGGGTTTCGTTCCGTCTTTTTTAATGTCCCCATACGTTGTTTCACGAGTTCTTGGTCTCTCAGACGACTGGCTTTATGTTCTATTTTCTTTCTCATTTTAGATCTTGGTTAAACTTTGTGTCATTTTTTGGAATGTATTATTATTATTATTATTATTATTATTATTATTATTATTATTATTATTATTATTATTATTATTATTATTATTATTATTATTATTTGGAATCTCACACCAGTTGCCTGGTGGTAAACGCTGGAGTTCGAGTGACAGCAAGTCTCCTCAAGTCTCTAGCCCTCCTCCCCTAGTACTCATAGGTCGCAGTAATTCTGCGATTTACATTTACACACCGGTTGCCCAGAGGTTATCTCTGAAAGCTGAGTGACAATAAGTCTCCTCAGGTCTTCAGCTAACGTCTCCTTTTTCACTTTTTCACCTCTTATGTCAGCGCTAAAATTTGTTACAGTATTTACATCTCTAGCACCTTCCTCAGTATCCGTGCAGTTCCCTCTAGTGCTGTGGTCTGTACGGTCTCAATCCTTCCCCTAATTCCGATCTCCTCCAGTCTCACCCTCAGCGTTTTGGGGACAGTTCCTAGTGCGGCCACTATGACCGGTACTACCCTGGTTTTCATGTTCCACATCTTCTTTTACTCTCTTGCTAGGTCCTGGTATTTTTCCCGTTTCTCACTCCCCTCCTTTTTAACTCTATGGTCTGCAGGTACAGCAACGTCTACTATTTGGCAGGCCTTCCTTTTTTTGTCTACTATTACTAAGTCCGGTCTTCTAGCCTGGATGAGGTGATCAGTTTGGATGTCAAAGTTCCAGAGTAGTTTGTGGTTGTCATTCTCCAAAACTGCCTCTGGCTTGTGCTGATACCACTTTTCCACATTATTATTATTATTATTATTATTATGATTATTATTATTATTATTATTATTATTATTATTATTAGTAGTAGTAGTAGTAGTAGTAGTAGTAGTAGTAATATTATCATCATCATCATCATTATTATTATTATTATTATTATTATTATTATTATTATTATTATAAACTTTTTTTTTCAGATTTTCATTTCTTTTATGAATTTTGCAACACGTTTGGTGTTAGAAAAATATGTCACCAAATCCGTCCAATTATGTCGTTTCAACAATAGCATTCTTTTGTGTTCCACTCTTTTCAAATATACTCCTATTTTTGTATTTATTGATTTATCATGACAGTTGTGCTGACAGCTCAAACCACCATTCACCGACGGCAAATCACCTCTATATGTTTGCACATTCCATAGTGTCCTAACTATTTCCAGAATTCTTTTGTCTGTATAGTCTCGATTATATCTCGGATTTACCGTCTTTCAGTATTTTATTATTCTTTTTTTTTACCAAGCTAAGTGCCAAAACAACCAAGGGCAGATATGTCACATTCCTGTTCTACACAAGTTAGAGATAAAATGACAGCAAAATTCTTACAATAGCCAATACATTTCTCGGATTCATTGCAGGCAAAAGCAATGTCGTAATCTGGATAGTATCATCATCATTTTGAATTTGAGATCCCTTCCAGTCATGCTAGTTTTCTCTCTGCTTCAAGTGCATGAATTCTCAACAGCGCAACCCTTGATTCATCTGCAGCATCTTATATTAACTGTGATCTTAATATCTAATTCTTTGCTCATTTTTAGTTGCATTATGGCAATCTGTCAGGTCCTTGTTCACTTATTTACAATCAATCTATTCAGTCTTTTGCTTGATTGATATAGATAACAAATTAACTGTGTATTTCATGTTTTTTTCATTATCCATTGAGCTAATTCAATTGGTAAGCATGGTTCAAGCAAGAACGTATTCACATTTATCTGTTTAACTCTTTTCATTATACGATGACATTTTTCATAACAATTAGGAGGTAGTTGAAGTTGGAGCATCGGAATTACTCAATATCTCTTACGGTATGTTTTTCCCCTTTCTTTTTTTCACTCTCTTCACTAGGAATACCCTTTATCTTCATTATATCTCTCTCGTCTTTTGTTTTGTTTTGGCTTTTTTTTTCAGCGTAATTTTTGTGGCCGATTCCCTCTTCATTATCCAACCTCCCCTAGTTTGGATATGTCTAAATCTAGCGTTTTACTTTTCGTTAAAATTATCATCTGTCTGTGTTTTGATCATTTCTATACTGGGTTGAGGGTTGCTGTACTGGTTGAGGTGGAGGCCAATGTACATCAATTTGCATGCTCGATATTGTTTCATGTTATTCAACCTTCTTGGTTCCTACTGGACTGTTCTATTAGAGCATAACGATGACATGGAAGCGATTCAAGGATAATCGAAAATCGAACTCGCTATTTTTCAAGAAATCTTATTTATGATTTTGTCAAACTTTTGCTGATAGTAATAGTCTTACTATTTTACAGCTTGAACTACTATCGATCATCTTTTCAATCCTTCAGTTTCTCTCCTCCTGATCATATTTTTCTACGATTTCACTTTCTATTCAAGTCTTGTTCCTTTCTCGTTAATATTCTCAATTGCTTCCCACGTAGAGTAAAACGGACAAATTGAATTAGACATGAATATTATTTGAATCAACGCTTGCTGCAGCAGGAGAATGGACAATCTGCTTCATAATTGGAAACAGCAATGAAAAAGGTGTTGTAAAGATATTAAACAAAATGAGGAAATGTGTAAACATGAACAACATAAACGACGACATCGACGACGACGACGACAATGATGATGATGATGATGAGAAGTAGAAAAAGAACAAGAATTATTATTATTATTATTATTATTATTATTATTATTATTATTATTATTATTATTATTATTATTATTATTATTATTATTATTATTATTATTATTATCGAAAGCCAACTGCTATAGTTCAATTATTGGAAAATTTTGGAAAACAACGAAAAGTTGAACGGAGAAAGAAGGCGGTGCACAAAAGGAAAGAAATATCTCTTATCATGGCAGCCTTAAAAATGCATCATGACATTTTCTATGTCAAGGCAAAAGATCGACAGAACCCTGATAAACACTTAATGCTGCTTCTGTTGAAAGGAGTTACACTCTAAACAATACAACCAATGAGAGTACTTAAGTAGCCCAAGTGCAGAACAAGACTCAACAGGGTAGCAATTGCTGTACTCTGCAAACCATATAGCTTTTGAAAGTGAAAGCCAAAATTAGTCTGATTTTTTGACATTCCAACCGACTATCCATCCAAGAAAGAAGGCCAAATCTTGTAGTCATAGATACAGAACGAGGATCTGGCAAATAATAGACGTGGATTAACCAGCGATTCACAGAGTAAATATGAAAGAGTTGGAAGCTGATGAAATATTTGGACTTGGCCTGGTCATTGAAGAAAGTGTGTAAAATTAGGGTTGAGATAGAACTAACAATAAATGGCTCATTGGGAACTGGGTCGAAGACATTAAGAACGAGATTGGAGGACCTAAGGATACGAACTGAGTTTGTACTTTGTAAACCCCATGATTACTGGGGTCTGCATGATTGACTGGAGAGAGTACTGTAAATATGAATTTTACCATCACCAGTTATCATCCATGGCATCATAGCTACAACTGGAAAGGCAAAACTGGGTAAGATTCAGGCGGTACAAACCACAGCATTTCTTTGATATGCTGTGACGGCCATACAAGGAATGGGAACTTTGGGCGATTGACTCCCATAAGCCTTCAACAATGAACACCGGAAAGCAAACATAATATCATTGTTGCAAACTGTAAGAATACACAGAGGAGGGCTACATTCGATCTACAGCAATGATGCAACAACAGCAGCAGCAGCAACAACAACAACAACAACAACGAGCAACAACAAGAAAAATAATGATAATATTGATAATGATGATGATAATAATGATAATAAAAATAAAACAATGCACAATGCATAATCCGTCTTTAAAATGAAAAAGGGAATGGAGGATATAAAGATCCATTTTTATCCCCCTATCAAGGGTGAAATATACGATCTATCCATTGAAAATCAGGATGATTTATTTTCACCCGATCCAGGCTGAAATATGCGATCTATCCATTTTCAAACAACATAAATTGTTATCATCCAATCCATGTTTGATGCATTCTATCCGTTTGAAACGAAGAACATTTGTTATCATCCAATCCAGGCTGAAATATGCGATCTATCCATTGGAAACAAGGTTAATTTGTTATCATCAAAACCAGACTAAAATATGCCATCCATCCATTAGAAAAAAAAAGATAATTTTTATTCACTCAATACAGGCTGGAATAGGCAATTTATCTATTGGAATCAATGATAATTAGTTATCACCCAGTCAAGGGTAAAATATGCAATTTATCCATTTGAAACTAGGATAATTTGTTATCATCTGATCCAGGCAAAAGTTATGCAATTTATCCATTGGAAGCAAAGATAAATTGTTATTACCCAATCCAGGCTAAAATATTCAATTTATCCATTGAAAACAGGGATAATTCGTTATCACTAAATCCTAATTGAAATATGCAATTTATCTATCAGAAATGAAGAACAAAAAAAAAAATTATCACCTAAACCAGGGTAAAATATGCAGTTAGTTTATTGGAAACAAGGATAATTTGTTATCACCTGATCCAGGCTGAAATATGCAATTTATCCATTAAAAACAAGGATAGCTTTTTATCAAAACCATCAAGGCTGAAATATGCATTGTATCCATTGGAAACAAGGATAATTTGATATCACCTGATCCAAGCTGAAATGTTCAATCTATCCATCGGAAGCAAGGATAATTGTCATCATCAAATCCAGGCTAAGATATGCAATTAATCCATTGGAAACAAGGGGGGGGTTGTTATTGTCCAGTCCAGGCTAAAATATGCAATTCATCCATTGAAAGCAAAGATAATTTTTTATCACCTAATCTAGGCTGAAATACGCAATTTATCCATTGAAAACAAGGATAATTTGTTAACACCCAATCCAGGCTGAATTATGCAGTCTATCCATTAGAAAAAAAGGTGATTTGTTATCACAGAATCCAAGCTAGGATATGCAATTTATCCATTTGAAACGAGGATAATTTGTTATTACCCAATCCAGGCTAAAATATGCAATCTATCCATTTGGAACAATAATACTTTTTGTCACCCAAACCAGACTAAAATATGCGATTTATCCATTGGAAACGAGGATAATTTGTTATCATAAAATCTAGGCTGTAATATTCGATTTATCCATCTGAGACAAATATAATTTGCACTTTAAGCTTTTAATAGTCGATTAACTTAGTCTAAGCAAAAAAAATCATTAATATCTGTACTTGCCCAAGGTGAAGAAAAATGTGTGATACTATAGTTGTATTCAAAATGAAAGTATGAAAGCTATCGGACAGCCTACAACAAACTGAAAGTATTGTTGATTCGTGGAAAGATTTTTTCAAAAATCTACAAAAAATAGTAATATCAAAATCAACTAGAACAACGGAGACACTACCAGGGTGTTGATGGGACTTATTGTCACCTGACTCTGGAAGGAAATCCACCAGATACTGATGCAGATATTCAGCAAAAATATGTAGTCATTCTTCGAATAATTTAACGGACTCGTCAGTCTGTATCTAATAGTCAAGCAAAAAAAGATGTAGGGGGAATAAATGCCAGAAAAAAAGAGGCTGTGTGATTTAGAGATATTTTTTCCAACATTTTAATTTATTTGCATATGTATCGTTAGTCTCATCCTTCGCCAAATCTTAAACAATGACTGACCTAATTCTGTATTCATACCACGAAGTTTCACCAAATATTTAATTATCTTGCTCTTTTTTTTTCTCATACTCTCTCTATCATTCTAATAATCTTTTTTTCACTTCCTTCTATTTGGTAATTTTCATTTTTTAACATTTTTACTTGTTTCACTTCGTTTAGACAGTATTCTTTCTTATCCTTCATTGTCGTTGCCTTCGTTTTGAATTTGCTCCTCTCTCTTTGTTTCTAGTGGTTCCTCTGTTTCTCTAAAAGTATTTTTTCTTTTTTTCTCTCTTGCCTCTATTTTTCTTCTTAGTTTTGTTCTTCCCTTCCTTCTCAGATATTCTAACACCAATCGTTCTTCCCACCAGTCTTCCCTCTCCTTCTCTTTTTTTTCTTTTCTTTCCTGTCTTATCCCCTCCATCGATCTCCTCCACTCTTTCTATTTGTTTTACTCCTTGTCTCCTATTTTCATCATTATATCCTTTTTCCTGCTCACCCCCTTTCTTTGTTACCTTGCTTTCCTCTTTCCGTATTTGCATTTTTACCTCTTCCACTCTTTCTTTCTTTCTTTCTTTCTTTCCTTCTTCCTTCCTTTCTTGACAGCTTCTCTCCTTCTGTCTTCAACCCTCTCTCCCCTGTCTCTTTTATCAATCTACTCTGTTTCTTTTTGGTCTAAAATTACCCATTTTTCCACTCTATCCTCTTTTCTTTCGTGAAACCTTCATTAACTTTCTTTTCCTTCCCTTTTTATCTCTCTTCCTATCAATCTCTCGCCTTCATTATTACTTTTATTCTTTTTTTTTCTCTAATTATCCTTCTGTAATCAATCTTATCCCTTTTTTATAAGACTCGTTATGCTTTGTCTAGTTAATGTCTCGTTCCGTTCAATATTCTTCGCACAGTTTTGTCAGATATTTTTACATTGGCTTTTGTAATTTTCTGAACTGTAAATCAAATTTGAATGTCCATTTCATTTGACTTTTATTTTACCTTGTTTTATTTCAATTTCTAGAAAATATTTTAAAAATAATTTGTACTTTTTTGTAACTTATTTCATATGGCTTGCTATTACGATGTTATATTTTTCTCTTATAGTGTTTAATTCGTTCGTATTTTATCTTAATTCGTATTTATTTTGATGGAAAATTCTGATCATTCAGTTAGATTTATTGCCGAGAAATTCGCAAGGAAAGGGAAAGGGGAATAAATCACTGGAAAAAAATTGAAGAATTTTCTCATTTTTACGATAGCACGGAAGACATATGAGCAAGTCTAAATTGCTCGGTTTTCTCAGAATCTATTTATGTAATTGCAAACAAAAATATTGATATCTCTGTATTGTGTGTGAGCCTTACTGTGGTGCAAAGGTTATCAGGGCAGTAAGTATACTTTACTCTTCAGATGCTTGCATTTACACAATGTTTTACCATCACAAAAAATGAGGCAAGTAAAAAAAACTGTGATATTTGCTTCACAGTAAGCCGTTATAAAGGCTGCAGTTTTTTTCTTTTTTTTATTGTGTACCACAATTCCCTCTCGCTGGAACCAATCGAGCCTCCAACAACCTAGGTTACAATACTATTACCATCATCCTATGTGATTTACAACGCCGAGAATCGCAGAATCCAATGTAAAAAATATCTGGCAAAAATCACATAAATTAATGGTAATTGCTCCTACGTTTTATGCAATTTAGGCTCACAAAATGTTTCTGAGGTAAAAATCTCAAATTTTTGGTTAGTGGGGAAAAGCTATATCATTTATATCATCATCAGCATCATTATGATCGTAAGCAGCATCCTTTGAACACCCATTGTTCGATGTATACTTTACCAAAGATTTTTCAAAACCGTCTATCATGCACGTTTAAGAGCCAGTATTTTCTGGCTTTATTGATTCTTTCACAACATTTTGTTGTTGTTGTTGTTGTTGTTGTTGTTGTTGTTGTTGTTGTTGTTGTTGTTGTTAATTGCCTGTGAGTGATCACACGGAATCTACGTTGGAAGTCGTGATTTTCTGTTGTTGTTTGGCATTGTAGTCACATGACCGGCTTTTTGTTGATTTAGTATTGTAATGTTTTCATATTTCTGACTTCAATTCGTTGATCCCATGTCACATTTCTTTCTTGGAAGCCTTTGGCCTAGTTACTGCGTCCCTCATTTGGAAGAATGGAGGTTTTCACAGACTTCTTGAATGCGTTGGTAAATTCAGTGTTTATCTGGAGTTTGCTTTGACCACACTAGTAATCTACATTGTTCCTGGGCTAAGGGTTTTGTTGACAGTTTTTATGTCTAGATATCGATTTGAACTTTAAATCTTAACATTTGGTCACTTCTTCTATTAAATTTATTTTTAACTGTAAATATTTTACGATTTCGCATTTGCCTACTTAAATGTCGTCGACATCGTTCTTGGTTTCCTGATTGGGCCCCTGGTCCATTTAATTTTGCGTTTCTTCATAAAATAAGTTTTCAAAGTTGAACCTTCCTAGTGTTTCGAAGTCAGCAAGGTGTTCACCTCTTTTGTCCTGTAAATTATATCTGCATTTATCAACTTAACTTCATTTACAGTGTCCAAGCCTTGAAGTCTCTTATACTGATGCTGAACTATTGGGTATATTAAAGTACGTAGTTTAAGTCGTCGTGGGAATTGTCTCCCCTTCATTAGACTGTGATTTCTGATCATGAATCTGGATGGTATTTAGTTTGTACCTTTTTAGACAGTGTACAGTGATGCTGGCTCTAGGATCTGAGATGCTTTGGATCTTAGAATGTGGTTTTAAAGTTTTTTAAAAATAAGGAAAACAACTCAGCTTGGTTTCCCTTTTTCTTATCCATAACTGAGAAGAATTGTTTTATCATCTCAATTATTTTTCTCTTCGTTGTTCTCATTTTGCTGATGCCTGTATTGCCTTTTTTTATGTTTTTGATTTCATTTTCAAGATTGGTCGGGTAAATGTTTGTTGAAGGTTCTCTGACGTCATTAAGTGCCAGTATATCTTGTCCTTTTCATGTAGATAATATGCTATTGTTAAGGTTGTGTTTTGGCTTGGTTAGTCGTCCTTTGAGCTTTTCACCCAAACCAAAAGTAAGATATGAATTGGCCTTTTGAAACTGCTGAACTGACGGGAACAGCTCTCAATGCATGATCCTGAGAATCATTGGGATGTTTGTATATATTCTGCCTGGCAAACCAATGACATGTTGAAGGGGACCTGGGCAGTACCCGATGCCCGTTTTCTTTCCAAGCACCGTTTTACGGGTGGCATTTTGGGTACAGAATTCCAGTAAGAGGGAGTGCTTTTTGATGGTACTTCTTATTTTCATTTTCATTTTCATTTTCCATGTCATTCACCCCATAGCTTAACTTTTTCAACATAAGCTGATTTCGTGGTGTGTAGGTGTCTTGGAAATCATCGAAAGTAGATATAATATTCTGAGACACCAGTACAGTTAAGGACTTGGACCCCACGAGAGCTTGCATAATAATTTTTTGATCACAATATCCATTCGGATAATCCTGTAAGTATACAACACACGTTGAGGTGAAAAGTCAAGTTGAGAAGCCGAAGCCAATGGAAAACTCCCCGATTACGAGTTGTGCTTTATAAAATAACTTTTAAGTATACTGATTAAACAGGAAAACTTACAATTTTTGTTATTTTTTTTCTTGTTAGAATTTATAGAATTTAACTTGGTTTTTGATCAAAACTTTTGTGCGAGCTGTTCGACTTGACTTGCATGTTTTGTTGATATTTCATGCTTGCGTTGTTATTTCAGATTCTCCTATCGTCTAGGACTTTTATAGGATTGGTAGTGGGAGGATGGATTACAGAGGGGGATTGCATTTTTCCACTTCAAATCGATGAAGAGTTTGGTGGAATATAAAACGAGGGAAAAGCTATACTTAAAACCCAAACTCATTGTGAGTTCATACTCCGCTATCAGACTTTATCGCTATTTTCGGTAAGAATAATACATATCGAGATTATTTTGTTGCAGAAATATTTATGCATTTTCTAAATAAATTGAGAATTTGGAATTCTAATTGATGGGGCAAGTAGACTTTTGGCAGAGGTTTTTCAAAAAATGTTCTTGATCTGACTAGGCATATCACCTGGTGAATGCAAAACAGCATAGCATTCGAAAGACACATTACCAACAATATATTGCAAAATAGGTGCATCGGCATGGCCATATTTAATGCAGAGTAGCTTACAAAACTCTCATTTCTATGATGTATTTGATCTAAAGTTGATGCTTATGAGTCTGGACCTCACAACTAACTAAAATAATCATCGTTAATAGTGATACATGTGCATGTGGGCATGCATCCATATATGCATGTTGCATTGCAACAAGGCTCGAACTCTGGCCACCTTTGTTGGTTGTATATACACAACTAATGCAGGCAACAAACAAGCTCACGTGCCAAGTGTCAACAAAATGCCTGATTGATCAAAAAGATAATTCATCAGGAATGATAGCTTTGTGTGCTATGTCATCCCCTACTGTCATAAGGCTATACCTCTCTGATGGCAACGTGACCTATGAAAAGTATTGAAATGTTATCCAAAATGTTCTGTAGCGGCAGATCATTCACGTTGACCGATATTGTCAAGATGACGGTACCTCGCTACATTAAAGTTTTCTTTTGAGACGCATAGTCATTATTTGGGAGGTTGTTTGTTAAAAAGCGCCGCAGAAAGCACATGACAACAACTTTGTACATATCATTCTTTAGGGTGTTTTCAAATATGAGTTCTTCCGTGAGTAATGCTTCTTACTTCACAATGTTGTCTACCGGCATAATTTGATCCGTATGAAAACATGTTCGTGCGTGAACTGTAGCGTGTATTTTTTCAAAATATTTCCGTGTTTTCTTGATTAAAGTGCTTAAATGGATTTGACTATATACCTCTCCCTTGCACTGAAAACACCAAAAACTTCAGTTAAATTGGTACATGACTGCCAACTATTTCAAACCTGAATTTTTCAGTTCAGTTCCTCATAGTTAAGTAAAAGTTTCAACTTGGAGTTTTCCCTTGCTTCCTTATTACATAGTCAACTACTGTCTTCAGTTTTCCTTTCATCTTCGACTCTCTTTCCTTCTCAGCTTACTCAATCATGAAACAACCATCCAAGGAACCGGCATAATCTTGATGCCTTTTCTCACTGATCAAAACCTTTTCCTCCAAAACTGCAAACCCCATCCGTCCACTAATCGAATAAATAGCGAGGCTCCGTTTCCAAAGGACATACTGACCACAAATTTTGATAGCCAGTTCCTTATCAACGTGTTTTTAGAGACAGAACATGTAGACATTGAGCCTGAGCTGTGAATCTCCCATCACTCACTATCTGGTCTCCAAGGACTAAACTGGAATTAAATAACCGTTTGACGTTTTCCTGCACCCTTGAAGTTCCTTAAATACCCTACTTTCATTCTTGTCATTGTCAAAAGACATACACACAGAGATGCTCTGTAGCATAAACGCAATTATTTTATCACATGCACGCACACACACAAGCTCGTACATCTTCAACAAAGGCAGACATATACACATACATATGTTGAATGATATAAACGCATGCGCATACACGTTTAACTACTTTAACCCACCTGTATGAACTACTGATTTCGATGGCAATGATACACTATAATTCATTTGAACTAGAGTAATATATAATCTAAAGTAGCTGTCATAATGAAAAATGAAAAGTTAAAAAGCAAAGACATCGTGATTTAGAAAACAAATTATACTACAATTTATTTTGAACTATTTTTCGATAATTATGAGGCATCTGACTGCTGCAATAATTTTGAACAATTTTTTGGTCCGTTGCAGATGACAATGTACGGGGTTATTAGAAATATTCTTTCAGTGAAAATACAGAAAATATCGGGCTGCTTCATACTTTAACCTTATTGCAGTGATTCTCCAACGATCAATACTATAAATTTGTCATTTTCAAAATTCTTTATGCTTAAAATATATATTCACAGAAGATTCAAAGCAAAGAGATAAACCATTCCAATATTCTGAAACAATTCACATGTTGGGGCTAGGTCTGAAATTGAAATGAAATGAAATTACGACTCAGCCCAAAATGCTGATTTGGAAATAGAGAAAAAATTGATATAACACATGTGTAAAATATTAAGAACTGAAATAGTTTTCCCAGCTTCGCGGCTCAATTACTCTCTTGTCCGTCGTATAGGTTTGATTGATACCAATATTACGTATAGACTGTTTAGAAATAGAATTTGTCAACGTGCTGCAAGTTGCCTAATGTTTTCAACTTGAACATTTCATTTTTTTAAATTTTCATATTTTTGTTAGTTTTCGTATCCAATCTTGCAACTGTTATTCATTTCATTTTTTCTTCATTCGTTCAGATTTTATATAATCTTGACTTTTATTTCTCTTCTGCATCCCCTCAATAACTCTTTCAATCATTTATTTATATTTCCTTCTGCTGTATTCAATCCATCAAGTAACGTTCACCATAGATTCTTCTAGTCTATAAAAATTTCAATCATATATGTATTTCTTACTCGATTATTTTCTTTTTGTTATTTTCCTGATTTTCCTTCCTCGGATTCCCATCTCCGTCCCTCAATCATTCATTAGTTTCAGTATATCATATCGTCATTCCAACAAAATCAGTTATGTTTTCCTATCTTGTTTTTTTCTCTCTTTTTTTCCTTTCCCTTGCTTTCTTTAAATCTTTTCTCTTGTTTTTCTCTCTTTTTTCATTATTTCATTTTCCTTTTCGCTTTTTTGTTATCAAGTTTTTCCTTTTCAGATCACTCCTCTTTTCGCGTCCACTCTTCCTTTTCTCTAACTTTCTTTTTATTTCTTCTTTTTTTTCATTTTCTTTCCCTCCTCTTTGTTTTATCCCTCTTTTTGTCATGTTCTGTCTATTTTGCTCTTTTCCTTTTCTTGTATGACTTCTCTCTTTTTTCTTCATTCTTTCATTTCCACTTTCTTTATTCTTTTTTTCACTTTACCCCGATCTCCCCATTAAACTGATTTCTTTTTGCATTTTTTTGCTTCCTCTTCCTTCCTTTATCTTTCGTTCTTTCTTCTGCTTCTCTCGTTTAATTTTCATTTTTGTCCTTCTTTTTTCACGTAGTAAGTTAAACGTACCACTGAAAAAATATTTAGTTATGTGTTTTTCCTTCAAGTAACAGTGTCGCTGAAGAAAAAAAAAAGAAAAAACTGCTCTGTAGTTTTGTTGGCGGCCAAAAAAGTATTATATACAACATACATGTTAAGGAAAAACACACAGACCAGAGAAACAAGTTACACCACTTCATATACCTCGGACGATAAATTCTCATGAAAACCTAAAAAGAAGGGGAAATCATACTCAAGATCACATGTGGAGATCATTGAAACGTGCAGTACATTTGAGGAAAATAGGTATTAGAAATATCTTAGATTCAATTACAAAGCAGATGGCAATAGGCTGGATATGTTTCAAGGATATCAAACAACTGATGGACATCACGACTTATAACGAAGATCCCCAGCCGGTAAAAATTAAGTCGACTTGATGAACAAGACAAATTCAAAACAGATTTGGACTCACAATACCCATCGTAAAGAGGTGTGGCGAATCCTTAGTAAGTTTTATGTTAAAAAACAGTCGTTAAAAGGATGATGATGGTGATGATTATGAAATGATGGACATGACAATGGCTGTCTTGAATTTTCTGAACGGACACCAACCGACCAATTCAATAAATTATAGTAAGATGATTGAGGTGGAAAATATATAGGCAAAATATCGAAAATATTTCAAGTTACAAAACGAATAAAAAAAAGTTCTCGGACTCAGATATCCGATATTTTTTACATGGTGAGAAATAATTAATTTATCATAAGCGGATTTTGTAGGTATTTGCTTCCTCTAGATGTCGGTTTAATGTAGCGTAACATATACCGTGAGTAAAAAAAAAAAAAAAAAGAATCCAAGTCCCTGCAACAGGTTTTGAAATGCGTCAGAGTGAGCTGAACTCCTCCCTTTTTGTCCATGAGAAAGGGTTGTTCCAGGGCTAACTGATCACCAGAGATAGGGCAAAGTCATTTTTGAGGTCACAGAGCAAATCTTGAGCATCTGTGCTCAGCAATAACGAGCCCAAGAATGGATCAAAAGCATCTGTACCGGGAAAAACTGAACCCAAATAAGCCTTCGTCGGCTAAAGTATTGCATCAGTGAAAGGTGACTGCAGAATATGATACAAATAGACTGTATCAAGTGCTACCCATCGGATTTTATGCTTACATGTAATTGACGTATCCCAGGGTAAGTCCCTTTGTATAAAATGCTGACTAAGTGAATACAGATCTTGAAAATCCAATAGTCTGACATGATTTATAACACAGTAGATTATCGACAGCTGATTTTAATGTACCATAAACATTGCCGAAAGCATAATTTCTCGCGAGCTACCACCGGAGAATGGTTATTTTAAAAGATTCCTTCTCCATTAAATTTCCTTGAATTAATCCCTAATTTGCTGCCAGAACAAGTGAACCATGAACAAAAGAATTCAAGACAGCCCGTCTGCTGCATCATGTAATGATTATTTGTATTTACAAATCGTATGATGACAATCCCGGCCTCTCTACATGTGAGAACCCTGAACTAACAATAATATTCGAGAGTTGCTCAAAGATGTATGCACAGCATTTTATTCATTGTGACGCCATGCTAACATGACATGATAAGGTTAATATCAAACGAAGAATCCTCAAAACCTTGTTGTCCTATGGGATGTGACCTAATGGATGGAGATTCCTTTAGTATCTCGATGTTTAGAATTCACTGACGACTGTAAAGATTAAAAATGACATCATAGGGAATAGATGACAGTTTCAGTTCAAAAGCCCTCGAGTGAGAATACCAGACATGTCAGGTAGAGGAAATAGATCAGTATATTGCCATGTATTAGATAATGGTATACAGTCGTCCGAACATTCTGACTGAAAATTTGAATCGGCAACCGTTACAGATGAATGTATAAGAGTAACAATATATTTGTCTCATAATTTGTGGCAAATATCATGTATTACAATTGTGCTGTAGAAGTGATTATCTATTCCATTTGCAAAAAAAGAGGCAAATCATGTTATTTGAAAAAAAAAAATCTATTGACAAAGGGAGCAAATGTTGAGAATTAAAAGTCGATTCCTTTCTTTGTTCATCCAACATTATTCAATGAAATCCCTGATTGTATTTTGCTCACATGTTATATAGGTATTATGTATTTGAATTATATGCAGACACTCACACGTGCACACATAAACTCGCACAAACACAATCGCGCACACCCCCATATATATATATATATATATATATATATATATATATATATATATATACATACATACATACATACATACATACATACATACATACATACATATTTTCCTAAATATTGAGCCACTTCTATAAATAATACTGGCTAATTTCAAGGCAAGACTTACTAACCTTCTCCCATCATTGACACCAGAATATAACATTACCTCAAAAATACTACTGGAATCTGAAAAGAAAGCATAAAATCGGATAATTAAATGGACTATTCCAAAATTTTTGCAATGGCCTTTATCCTAAATGTTTTTTTAGATTAAAAAAAAAAGTTCAGTAGAATAAGATTTGAAGATGAACAGCAGCTCTAGAATATAGAATAAGAAATTGGAAAAAGAACAGAAGTGGGTCCCAAATTTTATGACAATTTCTTGTGAGGAAGGAAAAAAATGAAATCAACCCCTTGTATAATAAAATCTATGGAAATGTACTAATCACAAAAATCAATTTAAGATAAAAACGAATTATTTTCATATAAAAACGGAAAATATGAAACTGATACTGAAAATCACTTTAGGATCTTGTTGTAAATTGCAAGTGAATTTATCGGATAAAATTTGAACGATAGATAAATAGACCTAATTGATCTGAAACAAGAAATTAGTATGAGGGCATGGCGGGGCTTCACTCTTTTCCTTGTATTGAATGGAAGATGATTAAGCACGTATGGATAACGTATACCTTCCTTATATATCTTAAAACAAGATAAAAAATGTTGTTAGCACATAAAATAAGATACCCATCGCCCGTTTTATAATCGCTATAACGGAATAACGGAGAAAATATCGCCACTAATAGGAAAAGTTCGTGAATAGTGAAACGGAGTAAAAACCTTGATGCGTCTATGATATATATATATATATATATATATATATATATATATATATATATATATAGATAGATAGATAGATAGATAGATAGATAGATAGATATACATATGTGTGTATGTATACATATATATATATATATATGTGTGTGTGTGTGTGTATATATATATATATTGTATGTGTGTATATATATATATGTGTGTGTGTGTGTGTACAATTTTTCAGCTATGTTGTTCTCTCGTTAACTTGTTCTCTGCCTGATCCCCCCTTTCTCGCATCATACACAATCATCATTGGCAGCCATTATGAGTGAATTGCTTGACAAAGGCTTACTCAATTCTAACCTCGATCTTACCAGGAACAATTCTCTTCATTCCACATCTTGAGCTTGGTGTTCCCCTATTGCAATTATTGTATAATGTTGATTCTTTTTCTCCATCGATTGTTCGTTCTTTGTGCTAAGAGTCAAGCAAGATAAATAATTTCCATTTTATTTGTTTGATAAACTGTTCAATATCCTTCACCCAACGTTCTACCTCTGGACTTTGTTGATGATATTTTGTTTTACAGTTATTCCTAGCATTAATCTTTCCATTGCTCTTAGATTATGAGATCTATGCCGTCCATCTGGTTTGTAATATATATATATATAAAGAGAGAGAGAGAGAGAGAGAGAGAGAGAGAGAGAGAGAGAGAGAGAGAGAGGGGGGGAGGGTGAAGGAGGAATGGAGAAGCAGACATACTGAAACAGTGATTTGTGTGTGTTTTTTTGTGAGCGCATTTACCTATTTAACTGCAAGTGACATACTGAACTTTGTTTTTTTTGTTTTTCTCATCTCGGTTACTGTTATACAACGATTCCATTCTTTTTATAATTATGAGTTCGAATGCCATTACGCTCTGGTCTTCTGTTTCCTAAGGAAAAAGATACAAACAATATTGGTCACGTATTGCATTTCGAGATTCGATTTATTCATCATTAATCAACTTAGTTTTTTATCATCAATGACTTAGAAAGATTACCAGAACATTCTGTGAAAAATATCATAGAAAAGAAAGAACACTACGCATAGCGCTCAAAATAATATTATGAAAACTTATGTTTTTGGTTTTATATAATAATTGAATATCATTGCCATGAGATTTCCAGTTTTTGGGATGAACGTTATATATTGACCGTAAATGCATTATTAATTTTAGAGGTCCCTCTGAATCACCACTGTGATCAATTATGTTTCCTTACGAGAATATTTATCTTAACCAAGTTTTTTTTTTCATGATCCCCCCACTAAATTCAAGAGGGAAACACATAGAATCTATATCTGATCAAAACCTTTTGGCAGGAACATGACTAACCAACATTAGGCAGGTGGTCAGAACATATTGCCTCCTCTGTGCATAGGGATATCTGAAAAAAAAGAAGAGTATTTCAAGTTATAGAGGAAGCAGACGTGTATGCATGTTTATTTTATTCACATTTCTAGAGATTTTTTTTGTTTCTCTCTCCTTGTATTTGTTGTTCATTTACGCCCATTTCTACTTCTTTGTGTTTGTCTACCAGCTTGATGTATAATTCCTTTTTCTGCTATTTCCATTCTGTTTTTGTATTACAAGACAGAAAAACACTCTTTAGAAATCAAATTCTAATGACATTCAAATGAAATTCTAAGTATAAATTTTCTTCCGATGTTATTTTTACCTTTAAATTTGAATATAATGCCTTTGTGTTGGGCTGCAAATTCTTTTCAAATCTTGCTTTCTCCGTGGTAAACACCCATTTGTATCTATATTGAAATTCTGAAAGAAAACTGTATTTATATTTCCAAACGTCAAAAACACAAATGGTTAAACCACGTTGAGGAATACCAGTAATTTCAGGATCCCATGCATCCATCTATGAATATAAACAAGACATCACACACACTTAGTTGCATTTTATAATATGAAAAATATGCATTATACTTGAAAGTTTAGTTACATGAATTACACTATTCCATTATAAATGAAATGACACACCAAACAATAATTTAATTGATTTTCGCTGCACGTTTATGTATGTGTTAGTGTGCACTGGAATTATCCAACAATGTGTAAAATTGACATGTGCCTGATATATGTCAATACAAAAGTTAGAGCAATGTCAAATCGAACTTTTTTGGATCAGTGGCTCCTGAAAAATCTACTGAAAATAAAATTATTGAGATGAATTTAGATATAACATATCTACATTGATTATGAGTCTGAATTAATATAAAAATAACTAAATTGGTATCGCTGCACATAAGTAACCAAAAAAGTTCAAAACTATCTCCGTATGCGGACGGAAAATAAATTCTAATACCTACTATGAAAGGCTGCTAAATACCTGTGAATTGGACCCTGCTGTAAGCATGTGCCTTTTGTTTGGTACTGTTAGTCTAACTATAATTTAAGAGATACATGTATCTATGTGTGAACGCATGGTGACTACTCGATAACTGGACATTCTATGAAGTTAATTTTTGCATGCACATAAATCATTGTTGCTTACATGAACAGTTATTGATGAATGAGATGCATTGTGATTACTCAACAACTGGCCATTGTACAATGTTGAAATTCGCTAGATATAATAGTCACCACAAAATGCAATGCAGTATTTCAAATGGAAATATGAAGAAATGTTCTGATTTCGGGAATTCCAAGGGAGAAATGGCAGTGACTTTTTCCAGAGCGTCCGTCCGGTTGTTGTTTTTGTTGCGGTAAATCTTTGAGTCATTGCCTCAGCAGGATAATAACATCCCGATTTCAACTTTTTGAGCTCTATCCAGAGAAATCATTGGGCCAGACTTCTGTCTTTGATAAGAATCCAGTTCAGTTTTACGCATATCCATCAAAGACAAGTATAGCAAAGAATTTTGGCTACTTGTTCAACCTGAGTGGATTCCTGTGCAACGACAATCAATTTATTTATGTGGTTACTAATTCTTTCCCTTTGCCCTGATTAAAACTATCTGTAATTTGTATTACAGTAGCCTTTTTGTTGGATTGTTTTTCATTGGAAAGGCTCTGTTCTAATCTCGGAGGAATGTCTCGATATCTCACCCGCTGGTGATTAATTTCATTTGACAATTACCGATTGTGATTTGCAATTTATGTGAACACCATAGAAATTGTGTTGTTTTGGGAATGCTATGACCTAGTCTTCTTGCCTTCATCACTCGAAGCTTTTTTATCTGCCCATACTATTAGAAACGAACACATAATAATGGAAACTTGAAACTTTCATAAGTGCTTATTTTACAGCAACCCCCAATGTGCGCAGTTTTTGGCATTTAGTCATATTTTTGCCCACCAGTGTCTATTCAGAAGAGAATAATCCGAGTGATTACGAAAAACTGTTTTTACGACATATTACATCAGAATCTGTGCCGGAGATTGAAAACTGAAAATATTTTAAAAACATGCAAATCTATTATTTATTTGAAAATTATTTGAAAATATCAAGAACCCTTGAAAAATATTCCTCAATTTTAAAAGCGTATAACAGTGTTAAACTTGACTTTTTGAAACGAATTTTGTACTTGCTGCACTCACTGTATATATTTTGAATATGTAAATTTCAATGAAAATGTCGACCGACTGTAGACTCATTCTCATAAGAAAAGAGAAAAATTCCTCTTCGCTCCGACTGTTTCTGTACAACTATAAAAATATTCCCGCTTTGTGCTTGCGTGTTTCAATGCTGTATATTTGCAATGAAACGGCAAGTCCTGATTTTAATGTTTTGTTTTGTTGACAAGAATATACTTCTCTCCTTTGTATGGAAACATTATCATTCTTTCTTCTTGATTCACCTTTCATGTTGAGTTGCATATTTTGATCTCCGTAGCATTATTTTTGATTTCTTTTTTCTCTTGATATTCTTCTGTTTTTGCTCAATCTGTATTTTTATTTGTTCTCTGTTCGTGAGGATGCTCTCGTTTGCTTTTTAATTTTCTCCTTTTCATCCGTATTTTCTTAAAGTTTTCGTGTTTTTTCTTTCACAATTTTTTTCATTAATTGTCATTTGTTATTATTACTACCATTTCTTAAAATCTTTTTTACACCAATCATTAATTTTTTACTTTCAATTCATGATTACGCATTTAAATCACTCTTTTGGTGTTTGCCATCTTATTCCACTCTTCCCGACGCTGTCCCTCTTTGGTACAGCTCCTGAACAAATTATCTTCTCTTCTTTTTCCTATTTCTGTTTTATAGTTCAATTATGACTTTTTCCTGGAGAAGCATTTTTCGGTCAATTTTCTATTTGTTCTCTCTAGCTCGTCATTCCTTCCTCTCTCTTTCTCTTTTTTCTTTTCTTCTCCATTTCATCAATTGTTCAACGCTCTTTTAGCTTTGTACGTGTATCAACTTTTCTTACAGTTCCGGAGATTTATTTATTTCTTCGATTGTTTATTTATTTTGCTTTTTCTCATACATGGTTCAAAATGCTGGATCTATTTTTCCCCATCTATTTGTTGATTTCTTTCTTTCAACTTTTTTTATTTTCTATTTACATTATTGTACACGTCCCTCTTTTCAAAATATTTTCCTACTGTTTTTGAAACTTACCTTCAATTTCTTCCTTTGCTATTTCCCCCCTATTTTCTGCTACTTACCTTCCTTTCTTTTTCTCTATTTTCTCCAAAATTATTCTTGCATTTACAACCACATTTTTTTCTATTTCTTCCCTTCTTTTCTATTGTTTTTGTATATCTGTAATTTTTTTCCATTTTTCCCATTCAGGTCTTTTTCCCAATGATTTTATTGCCTTTTAACTGTGTTCACCAATTTATTGTATTATTTTTTTTCAATAACATTCCTGTTGGTGTTTTCTTGAGATATACAGTTTTTGTGTGTAATCTCTTCGTGCCTAGCAATATCATTTTTTAATTCAGTCAGTGATTTCTCCTCTCATTCTTGCTTATTTTCACATTTCTACCCAATAAAGATTTCTTTTCTGCATCATTTTCCCGATGCATTCAATTCAGCTTGCGGCATTCTCCTCCTTTCCGTTTAACTCTCGCAGCCGTGTTGCATTAACATTTCACATTGAACGCTTTCTTTTCATACAATCTTCCTTTCGATACATATGCTGGATCCATACAGCAACAGGAGACAATGTTCCAATAAGTGCTGTCAATTTGAACATATATCTACAAAGATGTCTTAGACTATTTTTCTGCAATTTTTTATCTCCAAAATACAATTATTGATTGATATTACTCTTGCGCAGTTTCTAGCCGTGGGGAAAATACAGAGTTTATTCCATCAGTTAAATATTTAAATCAGCAAACATTTCAATATAAAGCATTTTGTTTTCAACTCAAAATTTCGTGACATAAAAATAAATAGACATTTAGAGGAACGCAAATTTGCATATAGTTTTGTATATATATGTATACATACATACATGCATATACACACACACACACACACATATATATATATATATATATATATATATATATATATATATATATAGAGAGAGAGAGAGAGAGAGAGAGAGAGAGAGAGAAAAGAGACGGAGAAAGAGAGAGAGACACAGAGAGAGAGAGAGTAAAACAGAGAGAGAGACAAAGAAAGATTTAGAGATGCACACAAGCACGGAGAGAGAGAGAGACAAAGACAGATAAATGCGTAGAGAGATAGATACATAGATAGATTCGCGTGTGTGTGTGAGAGAGAGAGAGTCTCTACATTATGCATTGATTATATGTGTAAACACATACATGTATTCAAATTCATTCTCAACTTGTAAAAAATGAGAGGTATGTTTCAAACAAAAGATGAAAAAAAACATTGTCCAGCCACAAATTTAACCATGGAGAAGTAAATAAAGGAAAGGACGATCTCAGGAAACATGTAGCATCATTTTACAAGAAAATATACTCTAAATTATTTCTCAAAACTGGTGTGATGTACGAGCACGATATGACTGAATCGCTTAGCAAGCACCAAAACCTAAATACAACATTTTTTCTATTATTATATAATTTCAAATTGAGATTAAAGGAGGATAAATCGTATGTTCTAAAACAAATGTCAAAGCATTTTTCACAGCTTTTGAATTTGTCTACAAAATAATGTAAATGTAATTTAATAATTGCCTAAGAAACACTTGCATAACACGGTTAAAAAAAACGTAGGATAGTAAGTAGAGAGGAAATATGAATCTACAATTGATTGATCAAATAAATCCCTAATCAGACAATTTTGTTAATTACAAAAAATGATTTCATATGTCTAAAGCAACATCCACAAACTATGTGGCTGTTTTTGTTTTTTTTTTCGAAAAAAACGTCAGTCCGCTTATGTGTGTATCTTGGAGTAAAAGGAGCATTTTCAGTCTCTGAAAATATCTGCTTTAATATACTTAAGATGCATACATTTACTCTATATTGAAACCGGTGAAATATTTTGATGTCAAATAAACAATGAAAGAGCAAAATACATATTTCCAAGTATTGAATCCACGGTAAAATATAAACACAAGTATTGATGGAAAATTATTCGGACACATTGATTCCATATTCTAATACTTAGTTGAGTAGTCATGATTTGCAGTTACTGTTTGGAGATGCTTTTGGTAACTCTTAACAGGCCCATTGTGACATTAGATTCGAAATTTTGTCTTATCCTTTCTTGAAAACCAACCATCAAATCATACTATTGTCTCTTGATGAATGCAACCTTTCAAGCTTTGCCATAAATTATCAAATTGATTCAAGTTGGGAGATTGATTATACCACTGTAGCATCCTTCTTTGTTTTTTGTTTTTTAGTTTTGGCTCATTACCTTGTCGAAAGATCCAACCATCTTTAAATTTGAATTGTTGCGCAAAAAGATCGAATTAGCTCACAAAATATTTTGATACATCGTTCCATATCATTGGATAAGAACCCCCCACCAAAAACCTTGATACATCTGCTCCCATGCCTTACCATTTGGGTGAAGTTTCTTTCAATCATGGGCAGTCACAAGTGCATTTACCTTTTCTCAATACATGTCACGATTGCTTTGGGCAAAGTTCCGTTATTGTTCTATTCCTACCAAAGAGTGTTCTTCAAAAAATAATTTGCCTCCTTTTAATTCTCATGATTGAACCGTTGGGTACGGTATTTCAAACCTTCTCAATGCAGATCATAAATAATATTTCCCATAGTCACTGATATTTCAGCTGCTCTTAAATCATATTAAAACTTTTTCTCACTTTCTATCAGATTCCCTTTGGCTTTTTAGTATTTTTCCAATTGTTCGTGAATAGGATTTCCCGTGGAGTGCCAGTTCAGGAAAGTCTTTTGGTTGTGCATTTTTTCTTCTTCAGAATAATCGATTCAATGATAATGACACCATTTAGCATCTTGGCAATGAACTGTAGCTCAAACTATAACTAGGTTGCTTGTTTATTCATTTTTGTTCGGTTGAGAGTTCCATGCCTTAAGCATGACAGCCTCCTTACAAGGAATGAATGATGACTGTGATTACATCATAGTTTTTTATTGATGGAACTGTTTATAAGCGGGTGAAGGATGATCTTATGTGACAGCGTGCGTCTGTCTTCAAGAAAATAATCCTGGAAGTAACTTCGCAGAGCAAATTTTGTTTTGCATTTTCTAGGATAAATTTTTGAGTGTATCTTAATATAGGATTCTTCTATTTCTGATGTTCAAAACCGTACATTTGTTAGAAAATGGCTTCTTATAATAATATAATGAAATATTTTGCATGCAGAATATCAGGTCAGAAAACTTTGTAGTTTCAGCGTGGAAGAGGCACAGATGAATCGAGGAGTACCCATAGATTAGTATGGACGGGGAGATAATGAATCAATAATCATCGTCGATTACTCTTTATTACTTAATGCCAAACTGATCTGTCATCATACTGATCCCCGTTTTGCATATACAGAGTACTAAAACCCTATTTTAGTACATTTAAACATGTTCATATATGATACATCAGTGTGTGCCTGCTGTGAAATTAATTATAAGTGCTAGGAATAGAATTCATGCAAAGTACTTGACCACACTGTTTACACGAAAGAAACAGTTTGTATGTAATGAAGTAATTGTTTCCAGAAGGAGTATGGGATGGAGACCCGGTAAAATGAGAGAGAGAGGTTAGTTCAACTTCAAGTACACAGAAGTGAAGGTTGTATGTTTGTCTGGCTATGAAAAGTAACTAAGCACTGGCACGATTTATAAAAATTACTGAATGGACCAGGTGAAAGAGTTTGGAAAATGTTCCGAGAGAAATAACTTTTTCAGGATTTCTGAGGAGGTTACATCAACAATATATCTACATTAGGAGACAGGGACATTTTGATGTCCCTAAACATAATTTGTCATATTCACTGTTTTCTCCTTGAATATTTAACTGGTGCAAAGTATAGGGAAAGCTCCCCGATAGGGGAGCAAAGGCTGAAAGGATAAATATACCTGTTGCGTCTGTTAGTCACACTATATAAAGTACATAGATTGGGATCCAACAAGAACAAATGCAGCATACTTAGTTATACGACAGAAACAAATTTTTGATCGTTCTAAAGGGGGCTATGTTTAAAACATATCCGTAATACCAAAGTAAACAC
>OY735221.1:27337625-27345125 GCA_963457665.1 Thysanoteuthis rhombus
AAACTGCAATTTGAACTTGTCATGTCACGTCAATTGTCAATGAGTTCTAAGTTTAGTCTCATCAAGATTTTTTTAAATTATGCTTCTGTCTGAAACACTGTGCTGCTTGAGTTTTCTGTAATTTTTATAGCGCTTATGGAAGACTAGCTTTACAGTCACAAATCTTAATGGAGTCAAAATGAAAGCAACATTACTCATCATTTTCAGTTGAACTTATATTTTTGGAGCACCTTTACACATAAACACACAAACACACACACACACTAGCGTATATATATTTGTGTGTGTGTGTGTGTGTGTGTATATATGTATATATATATATGTATGTATGTATGTATATTTGCGTGTGTCATATCATAAGCAGGCATAAACATCGTAATCAAAAACTTAATTTTTAGCAGAAGTAAACAAAATAGAGTTAACCCGAAACATCCCTTGGTTATTAAGTTCCTAGACCTTGGAGATGGGTTGATGAATATCTGAAAAGACTTAATCAAGAACCTTTAGACTGTGTTCGCATGAGCTCACTACTGACAAGCTTTCTTTGCTAGCAAAACGATTATTGTTTGATAGGATATCAACTATAATGGGCGGTTTAAATTGTTCAATAAGAGATTGAGAGAATGATGTAAGTAGAGCAAGTTCTTTTTGTTTTTTAGTTAAATAAATTTTGTTTTTAATGGATTGAGTAATATGCTTATACCATCAAAAAGCAAAAGTGGTGGGGGTACTCATGAGAAAATGTGTTTGGCTTAGGTAAAAATAGGTGTAAATTAGAAAACGAAAAAGGTTAATATTGGACAAAAATGGTCATGAGGGTAAGTTCATAAAGGGAGCATTAATCCCAGGGAAAAAGGCTAATTTCTTAATGAGAAGCAAGGTTTTTACGAGAAAAAAATGGGTCTTATGTTAAAAAAGGCCAGAAATTTTTGACATAAAGTATAATATTAGAGCAATGTTAGTGAGTAGTGGACCTATGTTAAAAGAAAGCAGACTATTATAACAAAGGGAAGATGTTGAAAATTAGGCGAATAGTAGAGAAGAACGCTCTATAGTTGGTAATTTGAAAATAAGGGTTCAGGTTGAAGAGGGAAATATAGGGGTTGAGTATTGTAAGTTCGTGATTAGGAGTCCCCCAAAATGTAATCCTTCAAAATACCAAAAAATCCCTTTGGATTTTGACCCCTAAACGTTAATAAAAAGTCTAAAATTAACTGCACATGAAAAAGTGATTGAAATGCCAGATAAATAAAAGTCCATATTATAAATCAGATGTTTAATATCTTGAGTCGTAACCAAGGCCAAAATATCAGAGCCAATCTATATTTCACTTCTGTCGCTGAAAATTTAATATCAAGGCTAGCATATTACACGGAATCTTTCACACTTGGATATCACCAAAAAAACAACATCTCCCCATCAATGTACTCTTGGGAACTTTATGAAAAAGGACAAACTCCAACAGCTATTCTGAATTAACAACACCACTACATGCAAATAAACTTTTAAAAAGTACGTTTGAGATGTCTTTCAAGAATCAGAGAAAAGCTTAGCAAATCAGAAGTCAATAATAATTCACTGAATTTTTAATCCTTATATCAAATTCACAACTTATGTCATGGAAATTAATAGTCAATTGAATTACGTGTTGCTGGATTTCAACTCAGCTGTTCCTGCTGCAATTAGTAGCAGCAGTAGTAGAAACAAAGAGAAATAGCCTTCATCCTCCTGTTTATCCAATTGTGTGAATATTTTTTCTTTGATGATCGCATGCCTCTGTTGAAAGTTGGCTAGCCTCGAATGAATCTTCATTTAATTTTTTTTCCCTGTTGATGATTGAATGGATTGATTATCCAACGTAGATGAAGTAATCAACTTTCAATTTCCTCTATTCTAATTGTTTGGTTACGAATCTCTACCTGTTTGTTGGATTTGACATTTGTTTAACTGATGATCATGTTGAGGCCTACTAGCTTGCTTTCTCCATTCAGTCCGTCTTGTTTTTATTGAAAATCGTGCTTTTTAGCAATACAGACAATGCCAACGGCAAACTTAAGTGTCAGGGAAGGCTTCATCCACAGTTCATAGACTAATTTCGAAAAGTAAAACAGAAGATTCCATGCTCTGATGATCAAATATTTCACAATATATATATATATATATATATATATATATATATATATATATATATATATATATATATATATATATATATATATGTATGTAGGTATGTATGTATGTATGGATGTATGTATGTATGTATGTTCCCTCAGTCAGGATACTAACCAGATGATACAAAAAGATAAAAATAAAAAAGGCAAGTACAATACCTAGAGATGTAACCCTTACTCTCTCCAACAATAATAAACCTAAGTGCATACCACGTATAACCACTTTTAACAACAGACCCTACATTTAGCACAAATCATCAATATTGAATAGAACATTCATCCCCTTAGAACAGATCTAGGAGAAATATTCACAGATCTGTGTGTCATCGCTTACTGCAGACCCCAAATCATCAAAGACATAATTAGTATCCCTGGAATCATTGAATTCTGCAAAACCATGTGACAAGAGAAATAGTGTATATTCCAACCAACTCAAGTACACCGACAGTTTCGTTTGCCCTATCACCAAAAGAATTACTACATGTATCACAGCACAATCCGTCGTGTCAAAAAAAATAATAATACCTTTTAGAATGTAACAAATGCAATTTACAATACATAGATAAGTCTCAGTACTAATTTAGCATTGGACTCATCAACTACAGACACAAAATTTAATCATAGAACATTTCCAGCTCACTTACCGTAGAACTAATTTCGCACACCCGGTCACATTTGCCATAGAAGTTACCTTTTGTATCATTGAAAAATTCCTAAAAATACATCCATTGACACGAGGACAAAGATCTGTTAATCATAATCTCCCCACTTACAATTATCTCATATCCACATCTACCCCCATCTCAGGTGCATCTAATGTTGGGACGTTCACCCCTCTATGTATACTATCCCTATCCAACTCACACAATATAATACCAAAGCACTTCCCTCCCACTCTGATATGGTATGTCCTCTCAAAGACCTACTACTGCTGCTAAACACAACAAACTCAGGCTCACACAGCAAGATGACCATAGCAGATGGGACACCATTTTTTGCTCACAAAGCAAAGTTACTGATGGTGTACTTTATTCTACAGCATACATTGAAGTTGTACATACTCAGCACGCACCATTTAAAATGAGAATACCCCTCAAAACATGTGAAGACCATCAATTAAAACATTTACAGATATATAAACCTATTTTCCATTTACTTTCACTCCCATGTCCGTCAAAAATCCCAAAGTTCAAATTATATATAAAACATCGACAACATCAACAACAGCAACAACAACAACAACAACAGCAATAATAATAATAATAATAATAATAATAATAATAATAATAATAATAATAATAATAATAATAATAATGATGATGATGACGACCTATATCCCTGGAAAACCATAGTGATGCGTCTCTTGAGTTTCAAGAACTTTTTTCTGTGTGCAGAATAATTTATAGTAATTTAGTTTGCTTTTTTTCATTGGAGTGATCACTGCAGTTCTGGGCATTTCATGAGTTATTTTGGTCAAGGGAGATATTTTTTCAAAGAATTGATCGCCATGTTCAAAATATAGGTCAGGGTCCAGTGCTAAGCTACTTAATGATTTGCTAAAACAGTGCCTGCTATGTTTATATGCTTTATCTGGCATAGATGCATGATAATCTCATAAATATACCGACGCAATCGTATGTGACAATATGTATATACATATATGTATATATATATATATACACACACACACACATATGCAGAGTTACATATATACAAGTACATACACCTAACTTAACACCCTCTGACACACATATATATATATATATATATATATATATATATATATATATATATAAACATATATATATATATATAGAGAGAGAGAGAGAGAGAGGGAGAGAGATAGAGAGAGACAGAGAGAGACAGAGAGGCAACATAGAAATGTAGTACCCAGTGTTACATCATGTGGGAACGAAGTGAGAAAGCGATGGAAAACCTGTGCACTCTATTTAGAATATATATATATATATATATATATATATATATATATATATATATATATATATATATATATATATATATATGAAATGATTCATAAAAGGTAACATGATTATTAAGTGTGAAAGTTAATTTTAACTATCCGTATGTTGATATCGATTGCTGAGTAAATCTATATGCACCTCGGTATATAAGGTAAGATGTTTATAATAATGCAGTAAAATGTGAAGTATTGGAAATTAATCAGGAGAGAACTGGTTGTGGGCAATTGGTTTAGGGTCACTTGTAGTAACAATAGTGGTGATTTTGTATTGAAGTTGGAGGGAGTCCTTGTAATTTAAGATCGAGTTTCAGATTGCAAATGCAAATAACAAAACTTTAATGGTTATTGTAGATACTGTGACATGTCAGATAGCTTTGAATAGTACAAGTAAAATGTCCATATAACGCTATTCATTGATATGGCTCCAGTTGACTCAGTGTAACTTTCCAAATTATGTATATACATGAAAAGTTAAGTATGGAGAGAAGGTAACTTAATAATAATAATATCTATTCGTTGACAGGTGTTTTTATTGTTCAGGTCTGGCTACTCTCAGAACATGAAAGGGTATGTGTTTTGAGTTGCGTTATAGTGTTATGAGTCCTGGTGCACATGTATTGGCTAGTATTGAAGTATAATATTAGTTGCAGGAAAAGATGGTGAGTTAGTTAGTATAGAGTGATTAGGGACGAGAGAATTATTGGGTAAGAGTCCCGTGTGATCAGGGCTGTCGATTTTACTGTTGAGTCAATTAAGAGATGGAAAGCTGATGTTTAATATTCCATATGTCATGAAGTTCTCGATTATAGTTGTGTCAAGACGGTACTTTTTATCTCTTCGATGATAGTAAATGCATGCTGATATTGTGGCAAAGAGGTACCGAAGTGGAGTTCTACAGAGGTTGAACTACTGAAATAAATATGAGCACTCTGAACCGCAGTGATAGGTACCAATTAACGTGAAAACACAATTGAAAGTAACTATCGATACAAAGCTGGTACATAACATGGATATGTCAGCTAGTTTTTAGGCATATAATAACATTGATATATCAACAAAACATGATTAAAACAAAGGCTTTGTATCAGATTATTCACGAAATGAAGTACCAGAGTTGCTTAGTTATGCAACTGTTTAGATGTGTCTTTTGAGATAGAGGAATATTTCAAATTAATAGAAATTTGGGTTGCGTTCAAACCTTAAGTCTTCATATGATAATGTTTTGTTTTTTATCCGTCTCAGGATTTACATTTAACACTGAAAATCAATCAAAAAATATAATTTACAGCATCTTGCTTTACTTGCATAGAATGTATGATGTAAGTGTTCCATGTTGCCAAAGTAAATAATGACTGATTCATCACTGGACATTTTTGTAAGTAATATCTTCCTGCATTATACGTATCGTTACTAGATCACACCAGTCTGGTCAAGAACAAATGATTTGCACCATGCTGATTTTGTGAGGTTTCTGTTATCAGATATTCAAATATTTTTTCTGTGGGTCACATTAAAGTAGTTTTGTGTCAGCACTGCTGGTAGCAAGGATAATGACCGCTCTTCTTTACGTGTTACTGATTCCCAAAATAAAAGAGCCAAGTCAAAGAAGGTAATATAACGCAGAAGTCGGAATACTCCAGAAATAAGTGACATAAAAAGGGGCATGTGATACCTGAATGAATAACACCTTCAGACGGTGCTTGTTATGAATAGAAGGGTAAGAAAAAAATTGATGGTTTTTGTATAAAGCTAATATGATGGTATAAGAAATAAACCAATTCAAGAAAAATGAGCAAAGGTTAGTTGAAAGAAAGACCAAACATCTAGGAAGATGCGTACTAACTATTTATTATTCTTACACGTCAATTACATAGCCATGTGTAAAGCTGTGGTCAATTTGATACATACGTATGTCACAAGCTTGATTTTGTATTTCACAGGTTCTTTATGAAATTTTCATCAACGTATGTGAATATTATAGCTTATGAGGATGAAATCAGATTGATTCAAATATTAAACGTTCCTAAAACTGTTGAGGATGATTGATGACTCTCTCATTATCCATATTTAGGATATTCTTTCCAGATGTCTCTCAATTTTTCATCTTGCAGCACTTTGCAGATATTTTTATCGTTCATTCATCTCACTGTGATTGCTATTTAGGAATTTCAGCTATCTCTGCTCAATTCCCTTCAGATATTTTGTTGCGCACTATTTCCCCAATCTTGAATTTCGTTGATGTTGCGAATCTGGCTTTAGGGATTTTTTCACTTGTGGATTAGTTGATATCTGTCAAACTTCTGGGTCTGTTAAAGTTCGATTGGGTGGGGGTGAGCTCTTCTTTTATGCAAATAAGTTGAAATTTGGCGTAGACCATTTTTCTTCTTTGATCTCTTACAAATATGTGATCACCTCAGGTATCAGAATTCCAATATTTGAAACATAGTAGTCAAATGATCGCAAAAGTCTTCGATCACCATTTCTGCTAACTGTGAAGACATATAATAAGCTCTAATATTATGTAATTAGTATACATTCAAGAGTTGTAGAGTGATGTGAACGATGCAAACTAAAGTCATTTAAACACTAATGGGGAGTGATTAAACTGACCCTGCTCTGACATTATGGCTGCAGTGATCTTAGCTTGAAAGCTCAACGTTAAAACGGTGACCCTATCCGTCCCCCGTTCAGTTCTGGCAACAGTCCAATTTCCCTACATTGTTTGTTATACGTAAGATTTCGAAGCAGTATGATATATTCACTGTGTAATACCGAGGTATTATTCCAAATAAAGTGTCAATATAACACAACACAATATGTGTGTGTGTTTCGGTGTCTGTGTTTGTGTTCATGTGTGTGTGAGAAATATGAAACTCAAAATACTTTTCATAAATAAAATATACAACATAACATTAAAAAATTATACGCACTAACGCTGTTATTTTTCTTACAGCGTCGAAATGATATCAATGTAAGAGTAAGATCATATCTTGTGGGGATTAACTAGTATGCGTAATAAGATATGAAATCTTATGAATGCTGCTACTGCTTATCTCCATTCAATCCACTCTCATTCGACTCAGTTCAGTGAATTGCTGACGTAAGCGCAAGAAAAGACACAGCCAGAAAATGAATTCCTTTTCTGAACAAAAGAACATTTTCTAAAAAGGGGAGGGAATCTTAACAACTCTTACGGATATCTGTCATTGTTGGTTGAATTTAGTTCGATAAACATAAATCTGCTTTAGAGGATTATCCCCGTCTTTCCCTTCCAAAGCTCTTTATCTACTAAAATACCCTAAACGGGATGAAAAGCCATAGAAGGATTCAGAGATATAGTATAAGAGT
>OY735221.1:27350125-27352625 GCA_963457665.1 Thysanoteuthis rhombus
GTATTTAGTATTATTCCTTATAAGTATTGGCATCCTCTTCATATTATCATTGTTATCATACAAGTAGGAAACAGTTCGTAGGCTGATGGTGTAGCACCATTTTATCACGTCTGGAATATCTACAACTCCGAAATTCTCGATTTGAAATATTATATTTCAGTTGGGAAAGAACCCTTGCCACTACTAAGGTACCCAACTATGGAAAAGCCTACATGTGAGAACCTCATTTAACCTGGTCAACCTGAGTATCAAACTTGAAACACTCTGTTAGTTTCAATCTCACTGCACGATATAATGGTTTGACGCCATTAGCTTCCAAACCATCAGTTGATCAAAATATATGTTTGGTGGCTACTGCAGGTCTCTAAATATTCCTAGCACACTTGACAGTATATTTTGTCTTCGCAATATCAATCTTCCCTATGATTTTCAGATCATCTGATCTCGATATATATGTGCGTACAATACTCATTTCTTTAAAGTTCCATTCTTCAGCTCCATAGGTCTCTATCCGGTGGATGCATTGGTTTTATACACCTCTTTTTAGGATAAGTGAGATTTTTTTATTCTTGGAAGTCGAGCTTGCACTACTAGCGGCTTGCATACCGAGGGATATTCTTTGATTTATCGATTCTCCTTGCGACGACTTCATAGAAACTCGCTGTCCTGGGGAGATGTAGTGATATACTTCTCCACTCCGGCATTTTTGTCTTCGATTGTGGTTTTTGTCCCTAACATGAAATTTGTTTTGCTATGGTTGATAGAGAATTCAGCTTTTTGGTTGCTCCATTTAGTTCGTCTAACATTATACGATGATCATGAAGGTTCTTAGTTAAGGAGAAAATGCTGTCAGGGAACCTGAGGTTACTCAAGTATTCACCGTCCATCTTTATTCCTTCGCATTCCCATTCTAGCTCTGGGGAGATCATTTCGAGATTCCGAGGCCGTGAAGAGTCTGAATGAGTCAATAACAACTCATCACGTGCACATGAGAGAATCATGCTCAAACTCGCATGGAGATGTCATAACACGCAACTGTATATCAGAAAAAGAAAGAGTAGTTAAAGGTAAGATAAAAACTATTCGAAAACTCAAACAGCAATGGGCCAGACATTTTGCCGGAATGTCTGACCACTGCTGGATATCACAAATCTCAACGGGGATCTCCATAAATCATATGCAGAACTGTGACCGGCAGAAAATGACATGGTGTGAGGATATAGATAAATCCAGATAGTACTGGCTGCATGATGCCTATAATAGCGAGATCTGGGGAATCTTTGCGATGGTTATGTCCAACAGCAGCCGCTGTAGGGCTGCTGCTGCTGATATTATTGTTATTATCGTGTCATAGCTTCCAGCAATGTTCAGTTCCTTATAGAAGTTAGAAATTTCCTCTGACATAATGAGAGTAAGCTTTAATTTTAAGTTTTTATATTTTTTTACAGACTGTATTCATAGTTCATCCTTTTCAGCGGAACAATTACAGTTATAAACGTCTCATTATCAGTATTTTTCTCAACCACCCTCATAATTCATAGAAGTAAATGTCCTCAAGGTATGCTGCATGCAGTGTACTGCTTGAACATGCAAGCCTTTCTGGATAAAAGCAAAAAAAACAATCAATTTTCTAGGAACTAATTGAGGCTGGAATCGGCAATCATTCGTAACTTCTGTTGATGCTTTTATTTTTAATTATTTCCTTGTGTATCCTTCTAGGATGAATTGGCAAACACACGCACACACACAAACATACACACGCACACACACACACACACACACATATACTATGTTTTCGGGTTTTGCTGCTCCTGAAAGATACGGAATATGATGTAATGTAAGCACTTCTTGTATTCATTTATCGAGTATGTCTTTTATAACAATATTTCTTCAATTCATAGGCGATACAAAAAAAAATATATAAAGATACATATTGTGAAATATTATAAAAGATAAGTTAGAAATGAATTTAGAGGCTGATGCAACACGAAATTGCTTACATATATATATATATATATATATATATATATATGCGTATATGTGTGGGTGTGTATGTGTGTGTGTGTGCGTGTGTGTGTGTGTGTTGTAGGTGCGTGTTGTAGGTGCTGTACCTAATGGAATAATTGGAATTCCTATACATGTGCATTTGTTATATAAATGTGTTTATATGTATGTGTTTATATATATATATATATATATATATATGTGTGTGTGTGTGTGTGTGTTTATATATATGTATATATATATATATATATTTATATCTATATATATATATATCGATATATCTATATTTATATATGTATATACATATATATATGTATATATATATTTATATCTATATATATATATCTATATCTATCCATGTGTATATATATATACATACATACATACATATATATATATATATATCTGAATGCATGTATGTGTGTACATTATATGTATACATGTTAAATTATATCACAAGCAATATGTTTAAATATATATGTATGTATGTGTGTTT
>OY735221.1:27357625-27382625 GCA_963457665.1 Thysanoteuthis rhombus
AATGTATCGCAAATATGGAGGAATGTAATTATCATATAATTGCAACAGTCGTTGAATTATTGATGACGTGATAAATATAATCAGTCTCTATATCTCTCCCTTCTCACTTAGCTTCCCAGTCAATCGACTTCACTTCAGTTGTCTGCCTCTCTTTCCGTTTTTTCCTTTTGATCTCTTTCTTTCATCCCAATTATAACCCCTCCCCCTCATGGAATAAGGGATAAAGATAGAAAAGAAAAAATGTTCCGAATCTGACCACATGAAAAGACAAGAAAAGGGTATTTTCTCGCAGGATTTAGCCCATTAAAAGTGTAGTAAGGTTGTTCCTTATTGAGAAAATGTGCCTTAATCTTACTTAGTCAAAACGTGTGCTAATGAAAATATCCCTATTCAACGAAATATGTGCAACGAATAAACATAGTGATACAAAAGTTGTCGAAAAATATTTTTTCTATTTTCAGAATAGAGAATGCAGATAATGTCACAATGTCTCTCTTGGGTTGAGTTGAGAGAAAAATACAAATTGCACCCTCTCCCTTGCAACCGAATTGAAATCGTCTGGAAACATACTTTGAAGGGTAGTTGAAAAAATTACAGAGTTCTTTCAGGGAATGGAGTCCGTACCCATAGAAAAATTCAAGGGTTCATATGCATTCTTTTTTTTTTGGTTCGTGAGAATAGAAAGAAAGACGGATGGACCTTAATTTTGTCTTCTTCGGGACTATCAAAAACCGTTAATTCATTTTTGTTCACAAATAGAGGAGAGATTGCAAACAAATGTCAAATAATCACATTACTTGTAAAAATACAATGTGGGAAATTTCCGTCCAATTCCGACCGAATAAAATAACATAGACTAGTTACAGGCATGAACCCTTCCCTCTAACACAGTGTTATAATGATAGTCACTAGAAATGGATTTCATATGGGTGCACTCTTCATACTGGATTGATTTTTTCCCCCAAAAAAAACAAGAAAAAAAAAACCCTTTGACAAAACTTCAATGATACGTACGATAAATTATACATTGAACGAGACTAAATATGATTTTCCTAGAGTGATATGGAATAGATCGATGTATCCCATTGTTTTATAGCTACTCCTGGAGCCTGTTGTTAGTTCAAACAAAGTTTCTGGAAATGTACGTAAAAAGATTTGCATCACAGTATATAGGCATCTGCGTATGTATAAACGTGTATTTGTGTTGGGGCGTCTTCGTACATTTATGTGCGTGCGTGTGTCAGTGTAGATGAGTAATTAGAGATGTAATTTGACTCAGTGAGATAATGAACTGTTTCCCGATTGACAAATGTCATCCCAATTAATCGAACAAAATTGAAAAAGAGGACATTTCACAGGCCTTTCGGCCATAATCCACCGTCTCTGTCTTCTACCATGATAAACTCAAAAGCTTCCCATTTGCAAGAATTTAAAAAAATACGGATAAACACTGGAGAATAAATTGATGATCTGATAGTTGACAACTGATTGGCCTTGAGGACTTCACATGGAAAACTTTTAATTAACGCCGTGAGCAACCAAAACAAGATTTTCAGCTATTTTTCAATTTACTTCTTGCTAAAGTTTTCTATTGTGAAATAAGTTGAATCTGATCTTTTCATTCTCTTCAATTATTATTAGTAAAACAATACGCCTTTGATTTTGTTGAGAGTTGAAAAAGAAAGTGTCTAGGCGAGGCCTTAGGATAAACTATTATTGACTGTGAAGATATCATAAATAGGAGCTTCCTTGAAGTCATAAGGAATGATTCTCAGAGAATCACTATTAAGCAAATAAAATTTTTGAAAGCTGATTATATGTTTACGAATCTTCTTGCAAATCTAGCTACCCATTAACAATTTGCAGATGGCTAACAAGATATCTTGCAAGAAATTTTCCTGAAACAACATACAAGACAAAACAAATATTGATATGTGACATGCTCCTGACTAAAAAGTGTGAAATTCAATTTTGCCGCTATTTGGTCGGATTTATTTCAGTATGTTTTGCCACTCTGGCGATAACAACAACTTTTGATCGGTGGAATGGCATTACAGTCTATCGCAGCCCCTGAATAGTTGGAAGCAAAATTAAACTGAATTTCGAATCTCACTTGTATCAACGAGTGAAAGGACAAAGACAAAAGGAATGTTATACGTATGATTGTGAAGTATTTAATAGAATGGATCGTATCCATTGAATAAGCTGATGAAACCAAGTTGATCTCATCATAAAGATTTAGAGAGATTCTAAGAATTCATTTGCTTTCAATCAGTAATGGATACAGGGGCGTAGAAAGAGATTTGGGGACCCAGATTTGGAAGATTAATCTCCTTAAAGGTTATGTAATGTTTGTACGAGTGTGTTAGGGAATGTTAATGCAGCTCTCAATTGTTACAGAAGTTTCCTAAAGTATTAATAAGACTGAGTAGTAACCTACCAAATTATCAACTCATGAAATACTGGGGTACTCCCGGCTGTCACACCTACATTATTATTACTTTGATCGAAGTGCATGTTATTCAATGGAACAAAAATGGGAGAGAATGTAGACAATATTGGTCTGGAATTCTGAAACTAGACATTCAAACTTTTATGTATTGAGATCGATCTAATGCATTCGAGAGAAAACTATATTCCAAGATATTTATTAACCTTCAAGATTGATGCGATTCTGACGAAAGATTTCGGTTTTTTAGGTATTTTTTCAATGCTTCGGTGTTCAGTCTTGTTTTGATAACTTTTAGTCAAACTGTTGTCAATTTTAAAATTCGATGAGGATAACTAGATCTACTTTCTAGAAGGTATGGGATATATTTGCACTCACTGATCTATTTAGACTACTTTTTTTATCCTTATATATCATCAATCAGTTCGTAGTTTGTTAGTCTTCGTCGTTTGTTGCTAGCAGCTTCCAATATATATATATATATATATATATATATATATATATATATATATATACATATACATATATATATATATATATATAGAGAGAGAGAGAGAGAGAGACAGACAGACAGACAGACAGACAGACGGACGGACAGATAAAGAGAGAGGGAGATAAGTGAGCAAGTGGGTGTACTTTGCTAAGCGGTTAAGCATCTTACACTTTTGCCATGGTGTTTTGTTTATCGTGTCCTTTGTACTGCTTTTAAAGATTCTCATATTTTACACGGTTATCGTCGTTCTCCCTTGCATTGTATTCCCTGTTGAATACCATGTATTTCTTTCTTAGGTAAACAAAATGAACTGTCCCTTATGGACTTGGCCATAGAGCCATATTTGATTTAATTAGGCCACCTACCGGGCCGTATCAGTCCACCTGCTCCCCGGGAGTTGCTCCTCCCAACTGTCTCTAATTCTTTTTTTTTTACTTTGATAAAAACCAGAATACACATTTGCATATAAACACACATGGACGAAAACATGCTCATACAAAAAAGTGTGTCCCATAAATATTCCAGACCGTTCAAAATGTTATTTACGGTTCATAATACAGCTTTCTGAAAAAAGGAGTAAGTCAAATTGTTAAGTAATATTTATCACTGTGTAGCATGACACCCTTCCTCAGATCTTCATGCTCAGTTTCACGGGGAATACTTATGTACAACACCTGTTCATGTCCCCATGCCAAAACAAAGTCAACGATATTTCATTGTCTCACTATGGCAACATCCATAAGTCTCACTACTTTGCTCGTAAAACTGATATAGCTGAGGGAACTCCAAACGGTATAAAATGTCCCAACGGGATCTACCGAGTTGGCACTGTGTACATTTGAAGCACAATCGGTACAAAAAAGGACGGTTTTATTCATCTGTATTGCATTCCCTCTCTATTTTTGTGACATAAGAGTAGTCTCAAGCGTGCATATTTGAAAAAATCCATTTAAGCTATTTATTTGTTTGGTTGGTGCATAGTATTTGTTTGTTTTCTTTCGTTTCGTTGATTATCATTTAAACTTTCTGGCTAATTTTTTGAATCAACAACTATTTAACTATGTTCATTTCATATGAAATGTTATACTACAAATTCTGTTATGCTTATTTACGCTGAAAGTTGTTTCTCTATTTCTTCTGGTTTATATGATCCTGTCAAATGAGAAAATTGGGGAAAGCAAATTGTATGAGTTCAATATGGGATGTACATTAGAGAAAACTGCTTGCAATACCGACCAAATTCACAGCCAGGGGTCAGTTATCGAACGTACTGCTTATCATTGGTCCCAAAAAGTCAAAACCGCGACAAAAGCCATGGATATTTGGTCGACCTTTTTTCTGACTAAGGGCTATTATCTAGGCAAGTACTCATAAAACAACTGGAGAAGTTGCTGGGAAACTTTACATAGAAATTCAACAATTGTTTGACATATGCACAAAAGTCTGAAAGCAAAAATCCTTGAAAGGTTGCACGAATGACCCTTGATGAAAAAAAAGACCCTAAGGGAGTTGATCAAATTAGGTTAAAAACTCTATCTGAACACAATGGACGTCCCTCCAACTAATTTCCGTTTTGCAATCATTTCGACAACATCCTGCAAGAAAAAGTATTTGATTGACTGGGCAGCATGTCGAAACTTGTCTTGAGAATCTATTAGGTCCATGGCATGACAATCCACAGCAATATAAAGAATGGTTTTTAGGTAACTGTATTCAACTTTTATTCTTAGCCAATATAATTTGCTTCAAAGTTGATGGTTCACATAAGCAAAAATTTTGGCTCTAACACAATATTATCTATTTCCCCCTTTTTTCTCTATCTCTCTTTCTCACACACACACACACACACACACACACAGTGTTGCTGTAGACTATCCATCATCCAATCCAGTACCACGATGTAAGGTCAAAACCTCTGCTTCAGACCCAGATGTTTGTATCATATTTCTGCCCAATAGAACTGAACGGTCAGTAAGATTGAAACTAAGCGATATATTTTCTTCATCCATGTATTCCTCATCCACCATGCTCTCTCTCGCCCTCTCTCTCTCTCTTTCTCTCTCTCTCTCTCTCTCTCTCTCTCTCTATATATATATATATATATATATATATATATATATATATATATATATCAGTCAGTTAAAAGTTCCATGCTGGATGGAGCTTTTCACTATTTCTTCCCATATTGGGGTTATTGTACTCACTTCTGTAATGTGTTATTAATAAACTTTGCTCTCATATCCACCTATTTTCCTCTTCAATGGACGACCGATCAGCCTTTTATTCTAATCACTGTCTTCTTTCTTTGCTACGAGAAGAAACGCATCCTTATTTTTGTCCATTACGTTTATAATATCTCAATTTGTAAGTCTCTCTTTTATCTCTTTTTACATTTGTGTTATTCATAGAACTGCTCCCCCACTCCGCATCTGACTCTTATGTAATTCAGGTATGTTTTTCATGTGCTTAATGAAGGTCTATGTTTTAATATCCTTGCATTATACCTGGTATTATGAATATTAGTTTTAAGCGTATCGATAATCTGCAAATACATGCATACGTACATCCATACATAGATACATTTTATTTGTTTTTTGCTACTGTCAAACGTCCTAGTCTTCTTCAAGTTCGTTTTGAAAGACTCATACTACGTTGTAGAGAATGCTTCAATATCGAAGTCAGACAACGAGTTCAGTTGTGATTGTTCTTATAATTGTTCGGGTAGAACGTGCGTCGTCAACAATCAATCATACATCATAAACAGTACATATATTGGCAAAATCACGATATGCTTTCGTTGGAGTTGGCACAACTTTCAAGAACAAAAAATCCAACTTGTCTTTTAAAATAAAGTTTATGACCACTGTTATCCCCAATAGTCACATCTGGAGCTGAAACATGAAACACAATGTTGAGTTTGACGCAAATAAATAGTAAGAATGTAATATGCACATGAGAATCCTGTTTGATATTGCATGAAGCAATTACACGCATATACATTTTACAATTAGACAAGGATGTCGTTAAACACACAAACAAAACGAAGCAAAAAAAATTGGTCATATTGCTTAATATCATACAATCGCTGAACAAAGCAACTCACTACATAGATCTACAGAGATTGAAGGCGAAAATACGGTTGGCAAAAAAAATCATTAAGAGGGTGTCGCTATCTAGGCAACTGTGTTTGCAACACAAAATCTTGAAGACGGGTAGAGATGATGATGATGATGATGATGATGATGATGATGATGATTTGTGATCGGCTCATCGGAGTGCAGCAGTTGCAGGATAATCAGGCTTTTACTTTACTTATCACTTCTCATCCAAATTCGTCAATAAAAATAAAAAAGAATTTCAAATGAAATTACCGACTCATTAACCAACATGGATAAGCTCTAATTGATCATAACTGAAACATTTAGATCTCCCACGCATTTTTTCTGTAAAACTAATCATTTGTAGCTGCTTTAACCTAAAATCATGGTCTAAAGTAAGTACACATCCAACGAAAGCAAAGGGCCACTTGACCTCTATTCTCCTTATATCTGAACTTACTAACACTGCATACCAATAGCACACATATACTCAAATTTTCTTTGAGTGTGAGTGTAATCATGTATGTATGTTTTTCACATACATACGTACACAAATCTTTATCGACGTGTATTGCACAAAGACATTCATTTGCATAGACAATGCTCATTACGAATAGTTCAAAATATCCCAAAGTCCTTTACATGGTTTCATTTATTAACACACTGATTTGCATAAAGGGTCCTGTCTTATATATAGCATGCATACGCCCTCGTTGATCACTTGCCAAATGATACTGTCTTGGTCGCTGTTACCGTGAGGACAGTGACACAAATGCACAGAACCGGCCTGTACGTGATTAAGAAAAGATTACTGCACTCAAAAATTTTTCTACGTACTAATCCAATATCATTAAGTGTGAGGAAAAATCCTAAAGATCTGACAGAATTTCATTGCGCATCTGATACTGATGATGTGTTTCTAAATAATCTCTGTTTAATAAATATCTATGAGTTATGATTTCGTATAATGTGAACACCTATAAATAACAAGTCTTCAACGAGAATTTGATGGTTTCATAGTGTTTGTGAATCTAGTGTAAGAAGTATGCATAATATCGAGCTGTTCCACGTGTGAAGAGGAAATTGTGATTGATTTTATTAAGATATTATTCCCTGTACAAATGCAGCTGAATTCCAATCTCTGTATCCTCAATGGACATTTGAGATACAGTATGAAGAAAAATATGATCTGAGATAACATGTACGAAAAACGGAGAAAAGGTGAAATATTGAACAGGGGAAATGCAAAGTTTATGAAGAAAATGGAAAAAAAACAATTGAATTAAATAGATTGGATAAGAGGTACTTTTCCATACGTTTGGTTAAAAGAGCAAAAACTTGAAATCAAGAAGAGTAAATGATATTTTTGATCGATACGGTACAGCGTCATGGTTGTGTATATATATATATGTATACATACACGTTATATATGCAGTCATATACGGATACATTGATATAGTGGGAGACATATATTTTGATATATACCTTTGTGAGTATATCTGCATGTGTACGTTTTAGTGTGTATGTTGGCTTTTTTTGCTCATCCGTGCCTCATTCCAGTTATAATTACAAGGCCTATCGATGTGATATTTGACATGTAGACTCACAGATTATGAACTTATAATAGAGGCAACCGATGCATTTTTTTTTTGTATCCATGGTCAGAATGATCCACAATCAATTATATTTACTACTTGCACCCCAATTCCTTGGAATAAAACTAATCTTAATACAGGGGTCTGTTTTTTTTTTCATTGGATATCGAAATGCCCATCCGTACAGCTAATTATGCCAAAAATAGTTAACATTTAGCACTCATCCAAATCTAATGTTTTCGACCCTTCTTTTGAATAAAATCGTGAAAATTTATCACTGCTGGAAATCAGTCATTTTTTATCCAGGAGCTTCTGGGAAAGGAACGTAAGACCCCTCCGTGGATAGTGTAAATATTACTGTTCATCACTGTGAATTAGAAACAAATCAAAACAAAACACAGGACAAAAAGGTTAGAAGAAATTGAGATGGTACATAAATACCCCAGCCCTGTTTTCCCAACGGAAAGGATTTTAGAGATAGACTCCTAAGGTCAAGCAATAGAAAAGAAAAGAGAAGTCCTCAGACATCCAAGTAAGGTTGAAAAGGAAGCGAGACTCCTTGACAAAAGAACAAATGGTTGAATTTTAAAAACTTCGAACCGTGACTGTCGTGTGGAAAATCACTCAACTTCCAACCCAAAAGCCTAATCTGACCACAGATAAGTAGCATTTCATCTCGATTTCGAATCATATTTACTGTATTTTGTTAGAATTTCAAATGTAGATCTCATGCATAAAAATGTCTCTCTGTCCCCTACCAGAAGGAGTTGGTAAGGCAAGAATTAAATTTTCAAAAATCTAATTCTGGGACTTTAAAAAATACAAAAATTCAGAATTCTTACTTAACAGGAAGACACCAACATCTATGAATTAAACGACATCAATGAACTAAACAACAAAATGACAGCATCTACAATACAAGTCACCCTCTACATTCAAACCAATGAGCACACAACCCATAAGTAAAATCTCAGATGAAACCGGGAATTTCATGAAAAATGCAGAAACTTCAAGCCACCGACAACAACAAAAGAGAAATTTGACGAAGCCAAACCTAAAAAAATAATCAAGAAAAACGAATGGAAGACAGAAAAAGATACACAACGGCAGTCGTCGAATCAACTCTTGGAAGAGGACGGGGCTTCAAAGCTATAAACAAAAGCCTGAACTCAGGACGAAAGCAAATAACCAGCATACTCAAGGAAAATGGAAACTTACCAACTGACAGAGGCTGGATTGTCGAACGTGCCAAAGAATTTTTCCAAAAATTTCATTAGTCAAAACAAGAGCTACAAAACATTGAACAGAATACGTGGGACGTGAGCAATCAACTTGAGGACTTCCTACAAGTTATCAAGAGTGAGGTGAAATAAGCCATTAAACAGACTAAGAAAGAAATGGTCACTGGACCAGAAGACATCACCATTGACTTACTCCGAAAAGTGGGTAAAACCATCACTAGGGAACTGGCTGTTCTTTTCAACTTGTGTTTAAAACGCAGTAAAGCCCCAGATGATTGGCACACAGGTATCATAATTCTTTTATATAACCCCGAAAGACCTCAACAACTATAGGCATATAAGCCAACTCAACTGCGTATACGAACCTTTCACAAAATCATCACCAACCAAATAACAAAAGCACTTGATGAAAATTGACCTCGAGAGCAAGGTAGGTTGACAAGAATGTACTAGACTATGGACCACCTGCATTCAATAAATCAACTGAAAGAAAAAACTGCAGTATATAAACTACCACTCGCCGTAGTATGTAACAACTTCGAAAAGGCCTACGACTCAGTAAAAATCCCTAATGTAAGTAGACCATCATTTGACAAGGCGTACATCCATAATATGTTGAAGTACAGTTCCTTTATCAGGCTGCATAAAGACTTTGGCTTCCAGCCCCAGAAAAGAGTGAGACAATGTGATAATAGCTCACCTAAACTCTTCACTGCCTGCCTCCAAATGATCTCCAGAAGACTAAACTAGGAGAGTAAAGGAATTGGAATAGACAGCAAGTATTTGAGCAACTTCATATTTGCAAACGACATTGTCTTTTTTGCATAGAAACTACACGACCTCCAACAAATGATAGATGAATAAAATGAGAGAGCAAAAATGTCCGCCTACACATGAACTTCAGCAAGACGAAGATCAAGTGCAACAACTACATCGGAGATAAAACATTAAGATTGAAATGGAGGACAGTACTGGAAAAAGTAAATCACTGCATCTACCTAGGCCGACCAATATCCATGAGGCCCTCAAAAGAAGACGAAATCAAGTAAAGAATCTCACTAGGAAAGTAAGCCTTTGGCAAACCAAGCACAACATTAAAAATAATAAGATCTCATTATTCCTGAACAGAACGGTGCATAACCAATACATCTTCTCAATAGTCACTTCTGGAGCTGAAACATGGAACCTAACCAGGAGACAGATCCGCAAATTGAGAACCAATGCGATGTGCACATGGAAGAATTATTCTGTGCCTCATATGGAGGGATCACAACACTACATCACGTCTGGGAAATGACAAAAGTCAGAGACGTCATTGAATCCATTGAACATCTCAAATAGCAGTAGGCTGGCCATGTTACAAGAATGACAGACAACCGGTGAACATGGTGACTCATATCATGGATCCCCTGAGATCAAATGCACAACTCGGACAGGCATAATATCAGATGGATAGACGAGCTACACGAATTCAGAAATTACTGGCTCTGTAAAGTCCTATGATAGAGATGTGCAGCGAATCCCGGTGAAGGTCTATGTCAAACGATGGACGTTGGAAGGATGATGATGATGATGATGATGATGATGATGATGATGATGATGATGATGATGATGATGATGATGATGATGATGATGATGATAGCAGGTGATGTCATAGTTTGAGTTGACTCATTGGTTGAATTGTAGTTGCTGTTTCATACTACTGTTAACTTCTAATATATTTATACCAACTTTTCTTTTCTGTGTTCTTTTCCTTCTATATTTATAATTGTTTCAAGATTTTTCAATTTTTGCATAGATCTGTGTTTGTTATTGGTCAGATGCCCGTAGTATATTTTGAAATTCAATATATATATATATATATATATATATATATATATATATATATATATATATATATATATATATATATATATATATATATATATATATATATATATATATATATATATATATATATATATATATATATATATATATATATATATATATATATATATATATCATTACTTTTCTTCCTTTTTACAGATATGTTGTTAGAATTACGTGTCTTATTAACCCTCCTAATTTATTTCTGGTATGTGTTATTATTATAAGTTGGTTCTGGTTAGGAAGAAAGCTTGTTAGAAATAAAAGACCCTAACATAGGCAATAGATTCAATGTGAAAATCAATGTGAAAACACCCTTTACAACATAATTCAGCAACCAGTGAGTCCCTACCCCTGGATATGTATTTCATAACCATGTTCAAAATACACATACTTCCAAACTTACAAAGGAGCAAAAGACAGAAATCATCCGAATATAGTGACGCCAACAAGAATTTCCCCGAATTCCCAAAACAGGACACTAAAATATACACGACCATTAGCCTGAAAAGGGCCAAACAAAGCAGAAATATAAACGTTTCCGTATACAGTAATTCAAGCTTTACTCAGGACCAATTCAACTCAAAAAGTTTAATGTTGAATGTATCCAGCAGAAATTGCTTTATATTAGATTATATTGGTCTATTGTTTTTGCAGTATTAGTACTATATATATACACACACACACACACACACATATATATATATATGTGTGTGTGTGTGTGTATGTGTGTGTATGTGAGTGTATATATATATATATATGTGTGTGTGTTTATATGCATGCAATATTTTATATTTCCATTATATCATTCTTCATTTACATACACACTTATGTGTATGTATGTATATGCACTTTTCACGCACACACATACACTCACACAAAACACATACACATGCATATATATATATATATATATATATATATATATACATATATATATATATATATATATATTTATATATATACTATCCATATACTCTTAAATATATATCAGTGATTCAGTATTTGAAGAGGGGTTTGTTCATTTCAACAACATGGAGAACAATTAAAAGTATACAAATAAAAAAAAATCACATGACATTCTTTAAGATATTCGAGATTATCATCTTGATATCGTTTTTTCAGTTGAGCAGACATTATCGAAGCCTTATTCTGTTTTCACCAGATCTGTTTTCCGGTCGTCCTCGAATTTTTTCTGATTTTTTTATTCCAATTTGCAACGACGGAGAAAAATATAACTGCGCACCAGAGTTTCATGATAAAATATCAGATTACCACATTGCAATGTCAGCACCTTTTTTCTTAAAAAATTAAAAATGAAAAACTCAATTAGAAGAAGTGCTAAACTTTCTCACACAATATCTTCTGTTCAAATCACATTTTTTTCTTTCTTTCAAGATCTTAAATTCGAAAATATCTGTGTTCCTACTTCTACCGTCTTCAAATCTCTTAACTAAGATTGATCTCCCTGAAATGTATATACAAAAATGGAGACAAAATTTATACACACTGGGGATTCTGATGCAGGATATTATTGTCATTCACAAAGTCTAGCTTAACTAGATCCTTTGCTGTAGCCGTTAGACAACCAGTGTGGATCAAAGAAATTCAAGTAGTAATGGTCATTATTAAAATCTTGTTGGCCATTACAAACCACACGGATTGAAAATCTACAGATTTCATGAAATTACTGAGAAATTTGGACAACATATTGTTTTTCAATTTTACATGCCCTTTCTTTCCCCAACTTTCCCCCTTTCCTTCTCTTTGCTTAAAAATTTGTTCTGCTTGGAGAGAGTGCATAAATGTGACAAGATATACACATTGTTGAACAGTTTCTTGACTCAGTTATTTCATCGTCGACATTTTCTATTGATATCATTTGACGCGATATAAGTAATGTTTAGTTAATTCTATCGAAGCTTGAACATGATACTAGTCTGGTCTGTCATCAATTTAATTGCCACCAATCAAACTGCATAAAACATTTCATATGTCTGTTTGTTCATGAGTTTCAGGGCTCCAGGCCATGTTTTATCTACGGACTTGTGATTTTTCAGCGGTACTAAAATAGACCCTTTCTTAATAAATCTTAAAAACAGATACCGTTTTGAATCTATTCTGACCTTTTTGGGGCCTCAGTTAACGGATGTATTGATAACATCTACATTCACCAAATTGTAAATTTCTCCAAATGTTTACTACGCCATTATAGATGTTTTCCAATGGAAAACGCTGGTGATCTTCGGAATATAATTAGATCTTACCATATTTATTTTTTGATGGAATCTTTTTTTTTCATCAGAAGCAGAGAAAAAGTGATATTATTTGATATTATGAATAGGCATATTGTTGACTATTGCCCTTACCACTAACAAATGCATCTGCTAACCCTCTACCGGCATCAAGCGTCACGAGTTTCTCTTTGCTTGGTTCTCAATTAAAAGAAAGGACATACAAGCAACTAGCACCCAGAAAGTCGTCACTTGCTTTGCTGTTCTCTGTTCAGTCACTAGATGTATCCAACTTGTGACCATCTATGTTTTACAGTCAACGTTGATCTTACATGATTTGGTTGTAACCATGGAAATGGTTTATCTATTGAATCCTATTCCTCAACGGAACCATTCCTAACGATTTGAAAGATGTTTTTTTTTTTTAAATAATCTGATTTATTTGAATAAAGTACACAAATTAATATATTGGAATGTCTACTTATATTTCGAAATAAAATATGCTATCAGCGAATTTGATCATGTAAAATGATTAAATACACTAACACTTAGTTATCGTAAAAACGGTTTTGTATTCGTTATCTCCACCAATTTTTTTTTTCTGATGTACATATGTTGACTTCAAATCGTATTCTTTTCAATGGAAGGCGGAGACGGAGCGTCAAATGATAAAGCCAAATAAATAATTGTAGAATATCAATGGCCTTGAATAGGGCTAATTGTTTAGCCGAAAGCCCTGGGTAGGATTACACTTTCGTACAATATTACGTTCCGTGTATCTGATGATACGTTGCCTGGTGAGGAAACGTGAGAAACTTTATGAGAAAATTAACAAACTTTTCCTCGTCAGTTTTGTTCCCCATGATGTTTATGAGAAGGGCATTGCTGTCCAAGTGCACACACACGTATACTCCTTTCCTCTCTCTCTCTCTCTCTCTCTCTCTTTATGTCTGTCGGTCTGTCTCTAACACTCACCATCTATCCATCTTTCTCTCTCTTACTCTCTCTTTGCCTAACGTTGTAATAATTGCCTTAGTTTCAGTCTGAAGTTTTATTGTATGATGATGATGATGATATATATATATATATATATATATATATATATATATATATATATATATATATATATATATATATATATATATGCGTGTGTGTATAAATACAAGTCAACTCTGAAATAATTGCATTGTCATTATAGAGTAAGCTAAAAAAAATAGATATCTGGTGTGTAAAAAAAAAGGCTCTTCCCGTAATCAGGCAACAGAAATATTAATGTGTCTGCGCACTCAATGATCAACAGATTATCAGAAATCATAATGATTATACAGGAAAAAACAATAACTTCAATGTATGTTTTTTTATGCGAAGGGGACAGGCATCTCGGAAAGGAGAGGGTAATCACTTTATTCCAGTGCCTGATTTGGTATTTACTTGTTTGCTTGCCATTCCGAAACCACGAATTTCGTATCTGATTGGCTTTGTTCAATGACTTATGGCAAAATGTCGCCGACTGAAGCCTCTCTTTGCTCGCTTGTGCACTTTTTATTCACCGAATCCGTTTTCTTATTTATGTGTCTGAATAATTGGCCTGCTCTTACAATTTCGATCCCCCATAACTCATCTCATGGCTGAGGGTGTCAACTGTTTACTATACCAACATTTAATATCGTGGCAATCGAGCTCCTAATCGCTTTGTCCAAATTCTAAAGTCTACGCTAGACGGAGTCGTTTCTGAAAATTAATAGCAATTAATTGTCTTTTGATCATAAATCTTTGCTTTTCATTATCATGCCACCGTGAATCCGAAAGCGAGCAAATAGCTTGTTTACTAAAAAACAACACTGCCAATAATGAAAACAGTAGATCGGGTCCGTTGCTGTATGTTCTGATTGTGTGCGTGTGTGTGTTTTTCAGTTATTTATATGTCTATGGGATTCTAAATGCTATTATAATGATATCTACTAAATTTAATTTAGATCGGCAGGACGTCGATTGAGGAGAACGAGAGATATAGAGATTGTGTGTTTCCAATATTCTAAAGATGTTTCATCATCATCATCATCATCATCATCATCATCATCATCATCATCATCAGTCTTTCAACGTACGTTGTTGGACATACACCTTCCTCAGGAATTTGTCTCGCTCGTTTCTCCATCTAATATTCTGCCGGCCTCTGTTGTGCATGTCATACAGAGAGATCTATGTCGTGAGTCACGATGACTATCAGTTGTCTAGCATTCTTACAACATGGCCAGCCCACTACCATTTGAGTTTTTTAATGGATTCTGTGATGTCCCTTAACTCCTTCCCTTTTTCGGATGTATATATGGTCTCTCAATGTGAGGCCCAGCAAAAATCTTCCATGTGCACGTTGCATGGTTGTCAATTAGTGGATCCGTCTCGGGTAGGTTTAATTTTTTTTTACAGGATAAGTGTGATTTTCTTAATTTTGAAGGTTGAGCTTGCTCTGCAAAAGGCTTCATCCTAGGGTGATTCTTTGCTTCATTCTTTCTTCTTCTTAGAGTGTCTTGGTAAATGTAGTGATATACTATCTCCATTTCATTGTCTTCGATTTTGTTCTTGGTGTTTTCATCTTCGATGCGGTTGTTGCACATGATCTTCCTCTTGCTGAAGTTCATGTGTAGGCCATCTTTCCTGCTCTTCCCATTTAGTTCATTAATCATTAGAAAGAGGCCGTGTACGTTATCTGCAAAAAGGGCAATGTCGTTTGTAAATCTGAGGTTGCTCAAATATTTGCCGCCTATTCTGATTCCCGTACTTCCCAAGAGTAGTCTTCAAAAGATCATCTGGAGTCAGGCTGTGAAAAGTTTAGGTGAGAAGGTATCACCTTGTCTTACGCCTTTCTGGAGCTAAAAGGGGTCTGAATCTTTGTGTAGCCAGATAAATGAAGTGCTGTGGTTGTATATATGTTTTTAGCACTTTGACATATACTTGATCTACACCTCAATCAAAGATGACCTCAATGACATTAAGGATTTCTATTGAAACTGAAGCCTTTTTGAAGTCGTTAAATGCTACGACAAGTGGTAGTTTATATTCTGCTGCTTTTTCTTCCTTCTGATTTATCGAATGCTGGTGGTCCATGGTCGAGTAGCCACTATCAAAGCCAGCTTGTTATCGTAGTTGATTTTCATCAATAGTTTTTGTGATTTGGTTGGAGATGATTTTTGTGAAAAATTCTTACACGCAGTCAAGTAGATCTATATGCATATAGTTGAGGAGGTCTTCTGTTTTTGTTTTTCATGTATAAAAACATTATATTATGATTGCAGTGCTCCAATCATCTGGGAATTTACTCTGACGCAATTCGAAAAGGACTGCCAGTTTCCTTGAGATGATTTGACCAGGTTTTTGGAGAATGTCGATGATGATGTTGTCTGGTCTAGGGACTTTTCCTTTATTAGTCTGTTTGATGGCTTGTTTCACCTCCCTCTGGGTTACTTCTCGGAAGTCTTCGATTAACTGCTTGCGTTTTGCATATCCTGCTCATTGTTTTGTAGTCCTTGTTTGGACATATAAAGTGTGATGTGTTTTGCATGTAGTTTGGGTTCCACTTTCCTCGTGTATGCAGTTTATTAGCTTTTGTCCATGGTTGACGCCTCAGTTCATAGCTTAGAAGCCTCCACCTCTTTCGAGAGTCGATTTGATGACTGTCGTCGCGTACATTCTTCTGTATTCCCTTGTTTAATTTATTAGGTTGATTCTTCTAAATTTTCTTGCTTGTTGTTGTCGGTTGCTCAAGGTTTCAGTATTTTCCCATGAGATTTATGGCTTCATCTGTGATTTCAATAATGGATTGTGTGCTCATTGTTTTGAATATAGTGGGGACCTCTGTTAAAGACGCGGTCGTTTTGTTGTTTATATCGTTGATATTGGTGTCTTCTTGTTGAGTAAGAATTCTGAATCTGTTTTTCGGTTCAAATTTGAAGGTTCGGGCGTGCTCTTTCGGTATGTGTAGAGGTTACAATTTGGTGTGTTTTTTGTTGGTGTTTATTTGCATTTAATCGTGCCATTCTTTGTTAGCTACCTATATTGTCTTGATCCAGGACTTAGATGTCCTTGATGATCTTGCTTTTTTCTGTTAAGATGTAATCTATTTCGCTCTTTGTCTCGTGACTGAGGCTCTTCTAAGTCTATCTCCTATTAGGCCCCCTCTTGAGGAAGGTGTTCATGATTTAGAATCTGTTAGCTGTTGCAAAGTTTACAAAAATTTTTTCTTCTCTCGTTCCGTACTTTGTATCAGAATTTGCTGACGCAATTTTCACTTCCTTGTCCTACCTGAGCGTTGAAGTCTCCCATAATGACATTGAAATGCTTTTTGGTATGTTGGAGTGGGGGTATCAAGTTATCATAAAAGTTGTTTGATTCCTCTTGGGTTGATTGTAGAGTGGGAGGGTAGACTTAGATCATATTAAATTTTTACCTCTTTTGAATGGCTCTGAAAATTGTATGGTGATGTTAGCTATTCGGTCAGAAACGAAGCCAGTTACATTGTCTTTAAGGTCCATATTGATGAGAAATCTTACTCCACTTTGTTTCACTTTCTCTTTTCCATAGCGGTAAAAAGATATCAGCTCCTAAATTTGATCAGTTATTTTCCGGGTCTTTTTATCTTCTATCCTATGATGTCCCATTTAATATAACGTAGGTTGCTGATGGACCGATGACTCGGTAGGAACATATGTTTTTTTTTTTTTTTGGTGAAAGGTTTGAGTAGTTGCTTTTGGAGTACCTCAACCCACCTAAAGTAAGTGATGAGGCTGAGTTTCCTTGGGCTGATAACCCATTAGGAATGGATGCTCGTTCGGTGTAGTGTTTGGGTAGTCGCCCTCGGAACATCCCCAGCCAAAGCAATTGATGCAGCTGGGCCATTTGATACCAAGGACCCAGCAGGAACAGTCAGTATAATTTTCAATGTGCAAACCATGGGGAGTGATGGGCCATGCCCCTGCCACATTTGCCCATGACGTGTTGAAAGGAGTCTGGTGGATTGTCCACTGGGTTAGTGGCCTTAGAGCTCAACCGGCTCTTAATATCCATCCCATCTATTCTTGTAAGATAGGAATGGGTGTTTGTAACGCTGAAAAAATTTGTTTATCATAATTTTCCTTTATTTCCAGATGTTTTTAAATCCCAGGGTTACATTTTTGAAAATTCAGTTCTAACCTTGTCGATGTTATCAGGTAGGGAAGACTGAGAGATAGATCTCTACCCATAGGCTCTGCATTCGAAATTCTCGCAAATATAGTAGATATAATTAAACGTAAAATCAAGATCAAATGCAGCCTATCTGTTGTCAGATTAGGTTTTTTGGTTAAAAGTTGAGTAATTTTCAATACAACAGTCACAGTTCCAAAGTTTTTGAATTCAACCCTTCATTTTGTCGAAGAACCTCACTCTCTTTTTCAACCAAACATGGGTGTCAGGGGACTTCAATTTTCTTTTATATTACTTGACCTCAGAGGTTTTTCTATAAAATCCTTTCCGTTTGGAAGCATAGGGGGCATTTATATACTACCTATATTTTCTGTACTCTTGTTGTGTTTTGTTTGGTATTGTTTCAAATTCACAGGGATAAAGAATAAGGGATTTCAGTTCTAGCCTGGCCAATCTCAACAGGTAAGAGACAGTACTCTGCATTGAAAGTAAGAATTCGTAATGTACACTTTCACACATACACGCACACTCACCCACCCCCACACACACATATGCATGCGCACACACACATACACATAAATATACGCACATATATATATATAGATATATATGCATATACATATATATCTATACATATATATAGTGATACATATACATACATATACATACACACATATATCGAAACATATATACATACATACACATACATACATACATATATATATATATATATATATATATATATACATATATATATATATATATATATATATATATATATATATATATATGTACTACGAAAAATACTACATTTCTGATAAAGAAAAAAAATTGATCAACATGTCAAGCAGGTGATTCACTGATTTTAACTACTTCCATTGTATACAATATATTAATTATATGATATGGAATAATGTACCGAAAATTTGTGAGAAAAATTACCCAACACGTTTTTCTGAGTTCCAACATTATGTCTACGGTGTTTGATTATTTTTTAGTTTTGATTCAATTACTTTCAAACTTACTGTTGGAACATATTATTCGGAATATACCCGGACAAATAGTGAAACTCTGATTTCACGCATAAAGATTATGATAGAACGATATCATTTCAACGATGACAAAAATTTAATGAATTATTGAACGCACTAAATAGAATTCAAACAAAAAAATCTTGTTTTCATCACGATGAAATTCACAGAACATTTACGATATTTTCCACCCCTCATATAAGAAAGTTTCATTGTGTAGTAGTTTTTAATCAAAAAACAAATTTCATTTTTTTTAAAATTATTATTAATCAATGAATGAGCAATTGGTAATTCTATATTACCACGGAGAAAAATGTACAATGATGAATAAATATATTACACGATAAACGAAAATTAATTTAAATAATCCTATGATGGATATTATCCTCAGTATTGATCAGTTGTGTTTTTCTAATATCTGTATATCATAGAGATGAAATAATTTGATAAAAAAATAATTTAAAAAAAATAGTTGTTATTCTTTATAATGCCTGTATTCTATATTATTGTTTTTGACGACATCACGGCTTTTGGAATGTATTTTGCTCTTTCTCTGTCTCTGTCTCTGTCTCTGTCTCTCACTCTGTCTCTCTCTCTCTCTCTATCTATCTCTATCTCTCTCTCTCTCTCTCTCTCTCTCTCTCTCTATATATATATATATATATATATATATATATATATATATATATATATATATATATATATATATATATCACAATACTTGTTTTTTGAAGCCAAAAGTTATTTGCGATGAATATCTATCTCAAGTATTTTTTGACCGATTGGAGTACAGATTATTTAATGAATCTTGTTTCGTCACGTTTGCATTGGTTAATCTTCTACGAGTTAATTATTTAAAATTCTAATTTTGATGTCGTTTAGCAGCACTTACTGCTAATTCCTGGAGTGGATTGACTTCCTTGGGAAGTTGGTTAGTCCAATTTGTTCCCACACCGGCTCTTTCCTCTGTGAATCATTTTGGAATACCTGGTACCTTAGATAGCGTTACGTAGCAGAACATGGCATTAGGTATAGTAAATTTACTTTTTTTCCTCAAAAGTGAATAACGGTAGAGTAAAGTGAGCAGTAACAGCTGAAAATACACAGAACAACATGACTCAGTGGTAGGGTGTTCGATTCCAGTTCGATAAGCAGTTTTTCAATCCACTGATAAGTGAGAGCCAATACCATTTAAAAGGGTACCCAATGCCTATACGCAAAGCACTCAGCGAAACAGTTATAGCTGTGGAGTAACCGAGTTTACATACTACGACCACACCTACAATGGAGATAAAAATTGATAATAGCATGTGCATACACTTGTTATTGCACAATAATGGATCCCCTTGCAATCGAAGCAATAGCATATCACTTGAATTTGCCGAAACGCCTGATTATAATCATTTCTAGATATTATATTGAAGTATAAAATTGTATGTATCCTAATGAATGCAATAGAGCCAATTAAAAACTCTTAAATCGGTAGAGAGTTCATCAGCGAAGAGATAAATGAGCAAATGTTTATTGCAAACAATTATGATAGACCCGTTGTTCCTAAACGATCATATCCCCTGGTTGAATGCTTGCCCCGGTCTCATTCGAGAAATGTGAACGTTAAAGTTGGCACTGCAAATGTATGAAAAAAAAATTAATATTTTCATCACAATACTATGCATACATTCATCAACATAATTTCCCTTCAACGATAGTTTTTGGATCGAGTATACATCGAAAGAAATAGTTTTATCAGCTCACCGATCGGGCAAGCTGTTATCCCATTCATCCAATATCGATAACTGTGTATTTTTCTGACTCTAGCGCAGTGCCAAGGAGTACAATCAAAGAATAAGCGAGTTCCCTTAAGCTTTGATACACGGAAAATTGGAAAGATTATTCAAATTGGTTCTGAGAGAAAGGCTGAATGAATTTTTGGCGAATGATCTTATTGAAATCACGCATGGTTTCCATCAAAATGTGCATATACAACTGACATCTTTTTCCTCATATATATATATATATATATATGTATATATATAAATATATATATATATATATATATATATATATATATATATATATATATATATATATATGTATATATACACACGTCCATATATGTATTTATGTATATACATTTGTGTGTGTGTGTGTGTTTGTATGCGAACACAAGTGTGTGTGTGTGTGCGTGTGTGTCCATCTATATTCATTTATCTGTCGATATCTATCTATAAAAAAATGAATGCTACATAAGTAATTCATTTTTTTTATTTCTTTTAGGAAAAAATATATACTTTCAATTTATGAGTTCCAGAATGAAAATGGTGCAGCAACGAATTCCAAAACTGATTCAGTTGAGAATTACAGGCAAGATCGTTGCAATAAAAAGGGAAAGATAATAAATCAACTGTAATATGAATTCGAAAGAATATATTATATGAGAAACAAAAATAAAACTGAATTAGAAGGTAAAAATATATGGGAGTGCTGCAAGAATCCAAGCCTCATTGACGACTGCTCCTCTTTTTGCTTGATGATCGACATACATCCAGAGAGATTTAAAATCTATGAATGACTGCCAAATTTTCGGTCGAACCAGATGCACCAAAACAGTGGCCTTGCACAAGAATAAGTTAAGCTTAGAATATGATGAAATCAGCCTCGATGTAATGTTTACCAAGCTCATAAAACAGGTATTCACAATTTAGCAATGAGTTGCTCGTCTAACCTAATGGGAACTATATTAGGCTCACTATATGATGGATTGGATTTGAAAGTGATTTTCACGTCCATTGTATCCCTCAATGTTGTGTGTAGGATTGGGCTTGTCTTTCTAAAACGGTTGAAAAAGGTCTGGTAGCTGGCGGAGTTGCTGTCTTCCGGTGCTGCCACATCTTTCTGCATTTGCTCTGCTGGTTGCTTCGGGTGCCTGGAAACTACCTGTCACCATGTCAACCAATCTGGTGCATCACTTGCCACTGACAGAAGTCGAATCCATGGGATGAGGATCCTCTCATCACTTGAACCATGCTTCTCTGTCACCAAAAAGCAACTTTTCTGAACAGAATGGTCTTTTGGAGACTATTGTAACTCTTTTTTAATCAAGTGCGCATTGATAATAACGTGAGAAAATATTTTAAATGCATTCGTACTCGTATATGGAAATACCATATGACCCAGGATACTGTGCTATGTTGAAGGGTGGCCAGCTCCTATTTTTATGTAATTGTAAGATTGAAAATATTAAATATATGGCACGTGATGGTGGAATGACATATCTTGGGCACCAAATAACCAAATATCAACTTTGATGGAAACTAACAGCTTTTTGTATAATAAACCTTCAAAATGTTCTCGTGCTCGTATTTCCTGCCTGTAGAGTAAACTCTTCTGTATACAAGATAATGAATCATGCTTGAAATTGAGCATAAATGGTTAAATACTGATTAAGTCCGTAGGCAGCCAGAAAAAAAAAAGACAAAGTCTATCCTTGTATACCGGATTAAAAGTGTATTGACATCGATCGGTGGTCGATTTGTTCTGGTTGAAATTCATTCGTGCCCTGGTAATATTGAAAGACAACTGCTTGAGACAAAAGTTTCCGTAACTAATGAACAGATGACAGATCCTCATTTTATGAAAGTAAGTTGCTTTATTGTGTCCCTCATTTCAGTGCACTGGGATATGTACTCTTCAAATTAACATGCAAAATCTCTATAACTCGTCACTCAAATTCATGGTAGACAAGTACATAAAATTGAATTTGGGACATCTCCTATACACACTCTGTCACTTTTCGATCATCGTAAATTCCTCATCTTCCAAGGAGTTTTACACTTTCTAAGTTTTCGTTTGAGAGGCCACGTGGCACACATTTGAGGCAGGGGGCCAACCGGTTTCCTGGCCAGATATTATTACATAACTGTACTCCTATTTACGAATTAAATTTCAAGGAATAGTGTCATCAGAATTTGGCACAAAATTAAATTTAAAACCCTCGTTCCATGGCCCTGCCCAATAGGGGGACATATTTCATTGTCCTGCATTACATGCTTTTTTTTGATATTTCATTTCTGTTGACACATTTTTGTGTAGATATCAGCTAATTTTGTTGGCCTTGAAAAAATCGTATCAGATTGTGTTGTTGATTTGGACAATACGATGTGTCATTCACTTGATAGGGTAGTGTGATGAAATATTACCCTTATAAAATTTTCAATGAATTATATACTTCTTTTATCATAAAAAAGCAGTTTTCAGGAAACTACAGAACCTGTTGGGTTACTTTTTCCATCTACGGTTTTAATTTGTTTTGCTATCAAGAAGCTATGATTCAAGTCATGCTGTTTCACAAATATCTTCTCCGTGGATTCACTGATCTGAACATCGATTTTGATCGTTGTACATATACCTGCAGGATTTCACTTTGCATAAGAAGAATAGTGTCGGCTTACTTCCACAGACACGCTGATGGATGATGCAGCCAGTAAGGAGCAAGATTGCAGCGGTACAGAAAAAAAGGCTCCAGAATGAATTCCTGAGATAATCCTATTTTACGTCTCGCTCTTCTGTGGTTTTTCACCAAAATGTCAACGGATGTTAGTTGCTGCATTTTTGTGTAAGCTGCCTGTGTTGCTCACTGGTAATATCTCTAATACAGTTAAAAGGCTCCTCTTTGATTAATCTTTGTGCCATCACTCATAAGTGTAATAGGCGGCTCGAACGCATTCTAAGCTCTCCCCAAGCTATCACTATTCTTCCCGTATATTTCTTCCTTTCCTCTTGTTTCATTCATTTATCCATTTGTTCATTAATTCAAGCTATTTTGGTTCCGTCATCTTTAGTATTTACTACCATATTCTTGAATTTTCAATCGGTTTTAAAGTTGTCTGTGTGTATTTTTTTCTGTTATTTTCTAATTTGTTCCACCTAACATCCCTGGGATGGTCGCTAAATTAGTACTTTTACCCTATATGCAACTTTTGTTATAACAAACTTTATTCGTTATCCCTAGGAGAAATCGGCGATCCCCCACTTTTTTACTGGGACATATCTTCTTCTTTGGGATTATTTTATCCGTTTTAAAGTCATATTCACTTCTACTTGCAACAATTCTATGGTCATATCCAATATTTACTTGACTGATAACAGTAGCATCATTGCTTTTCCTCTTAAGCCTCTTATCATTTTTTTTTCTCGAAAAAGAGAAAATAGAAATGATCCACTACAATGAAAAGCTGTGAAGATTGAAAGGATATCACTCAAAAATGTATAAAGTTTGACAATTTCTAAATGAATTTTTAAAAAATCAATACACTATTAATTTCAGAGATGTTGCTTGTGTGCTTAAAAGTACATACAACACCAAGAAAAAACACGTTGGAATGCTTAAGATTGAGCTAGACCTCGAAAGCTTTTGTACTTAAAATTGCAAAAAGAGGGATGACATAATTTCCTTGGAAGAATCGATCTGGGTTAAGGTCTTAAGGAATGCTTTTGTTTTACATACGATACATAAATCATCGGAAACTGCCCGTCCGAGTAAATGCACTGAAAGGGAATTGAAATTAATATGAAAGGATACGTTAATTAATAATGACTGGCAATAATAAAAAACTGGAAAAAAAAATTTCCATTCAAGTTTTGCGCTTGAAATGCAAGGCAACTTATCAAATTGTATCCCTGATAAAGTGTGTTTGATACCATGATTCCATTTCACTATTCTCAATTTATCTTGGGTTTCGTCAGTCTTTTAGTTGTTCTGGCTGGCTGACGAGTTATCATGTGCTTTTGAGTCCATTTTTCTTTTTTT
>OY735221.1:27387625-27485125 GCA_963457665.1 Thysanoteuthis rhombus
TCTATCCCAAACTCCATACCTATGTCCTCACTATATTCCCTTACTTCGTTGAACAGAGTATCAAGCTCTCCCCTGTTTTTTTGCGGACAATTTAATATCGTCCATGTACATTAGGTGGTTGACCTTTCCTTTTGTTTTAGAGAAGTGGTATCCTTTGCTGTTTTTCAGGATTCTGTTAAGTGGTATCATTGTTAGAACAAATAATGGTGGGGACAACGAGTCTCTTCGGAAGATTCCCCTTTTTATCCCTACCTCGGCTAGTTTGTACCCTGCGGCTGTCAAATCTACTTTCCAGTCTTCCATTGAATTACCAATGAATTTAACCACCGGTTCGCTAATTTTGAATATTCTAAGGCATTCGAGTATCCAGCTATGTGGAATCATATCGTATTCCTTTTTGTAATCTATCCATCCCATTGCAATATTCTTTCTCCTTTTCTTTACTTCTCTTAAGATCATCTGGTCTACGTAGAGTGAATCGTTTGCCCCTTTGGTTCCTATCCTACACCCTTTCTGTTCTTCTGGTAGTAGTCCCCTTCTATCCATTGACATGTATATTCTCTCTGCTATTTGCCCGGTCAGGATTTTCCACATAAGTGGCAAACACGTGATTGGTCTATAGTTGCTTGCTATGTTCCCCTTTTCTGGGTCTTTTTGGATGAGGATGGTTCTGCCTTTAGTCATCCATTCTGGTGCTTTGCCTTCGTTTAGACAATTTTGGAGTAGGTGAATGAGTCTGCCGTGTAACGTGGTGAATTTTTTGAACCAATACCCATGGATCCCGTCGGGACCCCGTGCTTTCCAGTTGGCTACTTTTCGAAGAGTATGTTTCAATGTGGTTTCATTCAGTACTATTGGTTCTCCCTTGTCAATATCTTCTAGTTCTTTTGTCATGTTTCCTAACCATTGCGGTGTTACGTTGTGTCTTTTTGGGTGCCCCCATATGCTATTCCAATAGTTCTTGGCCTCTGTGGCATCTGGTTTCATGTCCTGACTTCTATCCCCATTTAAATCTTGGTAAAACTTCTCATTGTTTTGGAATGTGCGGTTTTGTGTGTATTGGGCCGTTCTTAGTCTGTATCTTTTTAGTCTTGCCTCTTTGGCTAGTCTTTTCTGGTGTAACTCTTCGACTACAGTTGCGATGCCTTTTTGCGTTACCTTGTATTTGTTATAAAGTCTTACTCGTCGTCTGTCCGTATTATTATTATTATTATTATTATTATTATTATTATTATTATTATTATTATTATTATTATTATTATTATTATTATTATTATTATTATTATTACACTCAGAATGCATACATACGTATATATGAATTCATCAATAAATATATATATATGTATATGAATTAGTACGCGAATATACATATATATATATGTATATATATATATATATATATATGATACGCAAAATTATGAATTGATGCATATATATATACTCACACACACACATATATATACATACACAGACACACACGTATACACACATACGTATATACATATACATATATATATATATATATATATATATATATATATATGTATACACACACACACCAACGCTAAGTAAAGATATATGCTTGTATGAATAGATATGCAATACTCATATTCTAATATATATATATATATATATATATATATATATATATATATATATATACATATTTATATGTATGCATATATATATGTATATATAAATATATGTAACTATTTATGTATCTATGTATGTATGTATGTGTTGTGTGTGTGTCGACACATACATGTATATACTTCTGTGTGTATAAGCTCTGTATATACATACATATATATATAAATATATATATATATATATATATATATATATATTATATATATATATATATATATATATATATATATATATATATATATATATATATATATATATATATATATATATTAATATGAAAGAAAACACTGATTTTCCTATATTAGATGATAAGGACTAGCGGGTTGATGTGTCAATCGGATTAAACATTGCCCCTGAGCTACATGCCATTGTCAGACCAAAACTTAATATCGTTTGTTGCAATGAAATATGTGGAAAAACTGCGAGCAACACAGAGCTAATTGAATTTGCCTCCATCATTCAGACATTGCTTTATTCCCTTATTTTTTTCCTTTCTCTTTTTCACTTGCATTTCGTGATTTATTTTCGGTATTTTTTCTGCTATCCCAGTATGTGTAGCGTATGCTGTATATGGTATTCTCTGGAATATCGTTTATCTAATTCATTTGCATTTCTAAGTCCAAATGTAAAATGTCCACGTTGATATACAAAGTTATATATATATATATACATATATATATATATATATATATATGGATGTATATATATATATGTATATATCATTTTTTTTTCATAAATCGGAGAGGAAGAGATGATTTCGATTCACATCTTAAATGTCCTATTTGCTATAAGCCTGAGCAATTGCATATATATATATATATATATATATGTGTGTGTGTGTGTGTGTGTGTGTGTGTGTGTGTGTGTGTGTGTATGTGTGTGTGTGAATAACTGTTGATGGATTGATTTCAATATAGAATCACATGGATACAACGCGTGAAAACACCAACACTCAAGGAATTAGCTACCACCAAACAGTCAATAGAAAATGGTAGATGCACTCACATTTCAACCCCTTAAGAAGAAAAAAAAGAAATTTCAACCATAATCAGCCAAAACAATCGAATAAAAACAGCATTTCAATGCTAATTAGCCCTGCATATACCAACACTTACCATCAAGTACTTGAGATAACCCCTTTTACATACCGTACTCATTCAAAATCAAACTTGACCCTCAACATATAGGCATAAACAACTCCCCCCAGCGCATACTAAACGATCAAACATCACAAAAATGTCCTAATTTCATTCTTTGACATTGAACATGTAAACGGCAAAGTTTTTTTGTTTGTTTCTTTTTTTTTAATAGTTATAAATTTTTTTCAGGCACCTTTCAAAATGCATCAAAACATGCCCACCAAATAACAAAACCAAAGACAAAACTCTAACACCTGCTCTCTCTTATGTTTTTCTCTCCACACACACACACTCACACACACACACACACACGCACATATATATTACACATGTAAATCACTGTAAAAAGCTTGTAGTGAGAGAAAGATTTGTTTTGCTATAAAACAAAAATGTTGTTGCATCAACTACACACGACCTATATAAGAGGCTACAGGTTCCCATATGCGACCCAATAAAGCAAGAAGAAATGACGGTAACAAATTAGAAAAGAACACCTTGGGAAAATAAAAAAATTCAAGAAACTCATCTGTAAAGCAGAAATTTGATAAAAAGAATGAATGCTTGGGCAGTATCGGTAGTAACATATACAGATTCACGAATGGCGATACCAAGAGATGCTATCGATGGACTGTATGCGAAGAGGAAAAAGATGGCAGAGTACTCAAAAAGACAAAAGGGCCGAAATAGGAATGGGAAATTACGCTTGTGTATACATTGCGCAAGACACTTGCAAAAATTCAACAAAAGAAAAAAAAGTGAAGGAGTCTCATAGAAGACAACAAGGGAGGAGAATTCTATATCAAATTTTAAAACTACACTTGTCATCGAAAACACAAAATGTATTGTAATCTATCGATCAAACAAAACCTGAAGAGAGAGCAAACCAACCATCGTGATTGTCAAAATCAAAGTCTTGGCCAAAACACACTGCAAATTTCACTTATGTGAGGGAACAGGTAAGGCTTAATGTTGGATAATAATAATAATAATAATAATAATAATAATAATAATAATAATAATAATAATAATAATAATAATAATAATAATAATAATAACAACAACAACAACAATAATAATGATAATAACAACAATAATAATAACACTAATGATGATAATCATAACAACAATAATGATAACAACAACAACAACAATAATAATAATAATAATAATGATAATAATAATAATAATAATAATAATAATAATAATAATAATAACAACACAAATACGATAGAGCGGCAACAGTGATACATTGGGAACTGAGGAAACGAATTGCATTTGGCCATGCAGAAAAGTGGCACTAGCACAAACCATGGATGAACCTTGAGAATGGAGACCACAAATCACTTTGGGCCTTAGACATCCTAAATGACAACCCCATCCGATGGAGGACACCTGACTTAATAATCGTGGAGGAAAAGAAAACCTTCCAAATAATTGACGTGGTCGTGCCTGCAGAATTAAGAATAAATCGGAAAGCGATTTAAAAATGCAAAAAATACCAGGACCGGGCCAGAAAACCAAAGAAGGATAGTACCAGTAATAAAAGGTGCACTTGGAATCGTACCAAAGACCCCGAAGGAGAGATTAGAGAAAATAGTTGTGAAATAAAAGGATTGAGACTGTATAAACCATAGTACTGCTTGGTACTGTACAAATACTGAGAAAATTGCTAGAAACATAAGATCTACGACCCCAGCTCTTAGCAGTGGTCTGACAAAAGGTTGAGGTGGGAACCACGGCAACGCTGTGATTGGTGATGGAGGGATGAGAAAAGGGCTGAAGTCACTCACCGTTACAGCGAGAACCACTGGGCAACCGGTGTGAAACTGTAATTTCCACCTCAGCTGTGGACTGAGTGAGTGGGAAGGAAGACTGGATATCCAAGGAGACTTGCTGTGACACAGTTTCGAGCTGCAACCATCAGGCAACTGGTGTGAAAGCAAATAATAATAATAATAATAATAATAATAATAATAATAATAATAATAATAATGATGATAATAATAATAATAATAATAATAATAATAATAATAATAATAATAATAATAACAACAACAACATAAAATGATACATAGCTTCTTGAATGTTGATATTTTTACTGATAGTGGGAATAATTTATAAATCATTTCATGATATGACCAACAAACTTGAATATATATATATATATATATATATATATATATATATATATATATATATATATATATATTCGTGACCCAAAATTCAAATGTCAAACGATTTTCAAAATGGTAATGATGCATTCTATTGGAAAAATATACAAAACAGAACTTGAACATCACAACTCAAAGTTCTTATCCAGTGAAAAGAAATATTTGAAATTAAGTTCAATTGCAGAAATGTGTTAAAAACACATATAGATGACCATTCTTTCATCGACAAAAGATGAACTAAAATCTGTGAACTAGGAACCTCATGGTAAAGCACAAACCCCTGTACCGAACAGTTGGCAAAGATTTATCATATATCGGAAGTACAGAATTGGTGAAGAACCCATTATCATATCACTATGCTGGAGTGGCAAAAACAGGATCAGAGTGTTTTATACAATCATAGAATGATTTTGATATGGAGAGTTCCAGTGTAACAAACAATAAAAGGGATGTAAATGCAGTAGTAAAGAAGAGAAGGAAAGAAAAAGGTGATAAAAGTTTCCTTAGACAATTTGAAAAGACATGACAAATCTTAGACCAAGGGTCTTGGACATGGCGATGCAAAAACACACAAAAAGAAATGCAGAATCCCCCATCATTTTAGCCCAAAACAAAGTCATAACAACGAACTATTGTAAAGCAAAGATTGACATTTTATGAAAAGAGTTGATGCCCCCAGTGGATGTATCAAACTATCATAGGTAGAGTACATGAACTGGCATTATGAGATATCAACGTTTAATCCTTAGGAAGTAGGGTTCGGTGTGTTAATACATGGTACCAGCACAACCAAGTAATGTGCTGGATAGTAGAAGCAAATCATTACTCTGAGACATAAACACCGAAATAGACCACACAAACTAAGCAATGAAATAGGATATGAGGATTGCAGAGAGGAGAAAACTGCCAAATGATACACATGGCCGTGCATACACATATGCGCAGTGTGGATACAAAATAGAGAGATACTCTGAAAATTACGGGGCTCACCCAAGATCTGTGGTAGGTACATGAAGCCAAAAGTCTTACCATGAATAGCTTGTGCATTATAAACTCTATCAAATACATTAGATAAAAAATTTAGGGAGTTAGAAATCTACACCATACAGAACACAGCAATGCTTTTGTACCAAAGTTTCAATACCAAAAATGCTAAATCTGAGTAAAATCTTTGAAAAGTCAACTTAGTTCTGATACTGAGAAGTACGGACGCACTTATGTTAATGACAGTCACTACAGAATTGGAACTCTAACCAAAATAACTTTTTTTTTTCCCTCGACTCAATGTCTGGTGTAGGTGTTATTATTGTCTACTGATGACTACGCTTTCCTTCCCCAGGAGTAAGAAAACATATCTAACAAATAAAATTGACAGTTTGTTCATTTCGAATTAAGTTTCAAACTGAGTATTTCTGATTTGAATATACTGAAAAATGAGATATTAACTACAATAATGAAAACAAAGAATATTGAAATGTAAACTATATTCAGATATAGCAACGAAAATGAGTGATATATTTGAAAAGTTGTACGTGGAATAATGAAGAATAAGGGGGAAACAGCGCTGTAGTTTCTAAGTTACGTAACTCAGTTCACTATACTACGTTGTTGGGAAACCTTTCCTTACCGATGCATCTTATGCAAGATAGCCAGACAGAATAGGTCAATTTTGGAGTTTCCTCAATCCAACTATGCATATTGATATTTAGCTCAGAAGAATTGATAACCATTTTGAAGTATTTGGAATGACTTGGCCATTGATTGATTCCAAGACCTACTGAACCGGCCATTCTATCACTGGATCATTGCAGTAACCTTTGACTAATATAACAACGAAAAAAAAAAATTTTTCTGTATATAAGTTAATCTAACGACTTTTTTGTTTTTGAAAATATTCCACGTATCATTCGAAAAGGATAATACCAAAGTTGAGAAAAAAAAGGGGATATGAATGGTACTGATGAATTGAGTTAAGATGATGTAAAAAGAAATATCCAATATGGTAAAATCAATGAGTTATTTTGAAAAGCATATTGGCTGAGTATCTCACTGAAAATTAAAAATGACCTAATGGGAGCTGTCGCAAACACCCTATATAACGAATTTCAGAAGTGTGAGATTTGAGAGAGTGCAAAAATTCAGTACTGAACAATATGTTGCAGATTCAAAGAGTCTTAATGTAACACGATCCCTTAAAAAACAACTAGATATCTCTATGGCATCTGTGACACTGCCAAAACTTAAAGTAAAATAATTCATTTGTTTGTCAAAGCAGATATTGCGGCCCTAGTTTAAAACATGCAAAATGTAGAACATACATATTGGAACACGTCCCAATTTTTTCAAAAAAGCAGATATCCTTCCACAAAGTTTCTTTACAAAATTTGAAGACGTTCATATATATATATATATATATATATATATATATATATATATATATATATATATATATATATATATATATATATATATCTGTATGTATGTATGTATGTATGTATGTATGTATGTATGTATGTATATGTGTGTGTGTTTGTGCGTGTGTGTATGTACAGAAAGATGACATAAACATTCATTATAATAGAAAAAGCAACAGATGTTTTGCTCTTTGCATAAAACCCGATACAATGTGAAAACGCATTACATTTGCTCCATGGGTTTTTTCTCCCTAAATAACCTTTCTTTCTCCCTTTTAATGGTAAAATATTTCCGAATATGATAACAATAAATCTCGAAGCAAAAATTCCAGACATCCTATAGGCAGTGACAGTTCATTGATGGATATGCCTAAAAAAACTTTTCGTTGAGAATGTTGCACTGAAGCCTACTATCAGAGTCGATCCAACATTTGAAAAAACAAAAAAAAAACATTTCGACGCATCATTCTTTATAGAAAACAAGACAAACTTGATGAAGAGTTAAAAAATATTCTATCATGCCTAAGGGAGATAATAGTCTGGCTTGTCCTGATATCAACAACTCCATCTTCTCTCTACATTCAACAATCGTGACATGTGTCTGACATTTTTAGTCTACACAAATCAATTTACACGCGTTTTGATCAGGACGCTTTGGGCCTCGGTTGCGTATTGATGTATTGCAAAAAAGAACTATGATAAATGCAATGTTATTTAGGTGAAAGTGAATACAAAAAGTTAGCTTGGTCTGGAAGGAATATACAATGCAAACTGAACTACATTTACTAGCAATTGTTTGGGGTACTGCTAGAATATTTTTGGCAAGATGCGAGTTAAGCAGTTCTCAAATTCATACTTATAAGTGATTTCTGGAAATTTTAATAAGCCTTGCACATAGTCTTATGGACTTTAGGGATCCGATATCGCTGTATCCCATAGTACATACATAGAATGGAAATGAAAAGAAAAACAAAACGGGTTCTACTGTCATGAAATGTTTAACTAGCTTGTGTTGCAGAGCAGTTCTCAACTGTGATAAATTCTTTTTTTTCATCAATAGCAATGTGCTATGGCTTTTGAAAAGCGTTCGGTCATTTAAAAGACAACGCACGATGGAGTATGACGGCCAGTAACAAAGTCTTGGTTTCTGTGCGTGTATCAGCTCAGCAATCCCTGCAAGTCTTCACTTTAGCCGAAACAAAGGGTCTAGAAATTTGTTTTTTTTAATTTTTTTCAGGATGCAAGTCCACTGAAGAGATACTTCAAGGTCAATCACACAGCTGAGAATGTACTTTTTTGCTTTTTGCTGCTGAGGGAATTTGGCCCCCAAAAGTGCTTTAGATGCTCTTAGGTCTTACCAAATACAGGACCTTCTGCAAATGAAACAGACGTGTTAATTATCACTTTAACCGAGTGGACATAGTAGCTTTTATTCTCCCAAATATTTTGGTTGTATGGCCAAACGTTCAATAATGAAGAAAATGGAATCGGCGAATCAAGATTGAAAAAATATCTGAGAAAGCTTCCATTCGGCTTGTGTTAAAATCTTTTTGCTCATTAGACTAACAACGAATTGAATCCTTATGAATATGAGAATACAGCAACAAAGTTGAAGCCCTCCAATGAAGCAGTTTGTCTTGAGCTTCAGGCTGGCACTGGGCTCCATAAACCTACAATTACTACTGAAACGATGATTGGGTCTACTTGGATCATCATTGTATTATTGTGCATGATGTAATCCGACAAAGAAGTAACTGAGTTCAAAATTTGGGTACAGTCTAACAACGGTAAAAGCCGTTCCTATCGTCAGATAACTTAAGTTAGTTATTGTCAATATAATACATGGCAACTTAGAAATATCGGGTGAGTTTAGCTACTTGTGGTTCGTGCAAGATCATGCAAAACAAATTTGGACAAACAATTTGATAAAACTGGACTATGTAGTGAAATATATGATTTCTTTCAAAAATCACGAGATGTTGCAATCCGAGACATCCACCAAAAAATGATGAGAATACAAACATTTAACATATATGAGATGAGCTGCTTATTACCATTTACATAACAGTAGAGGGAAATTTGCTTGACGCCACTTTTTTGTTTCTGGAGGAAAAAAAGCCGAAAAGAAGAAACAGCATTTGCTTTACAGCAAGTTATTATAAAGGTTACGAACAACCTGTATGGCAAGTCGCTGAGAAAATGCTGAACACTATTTCAAGTTTATCCTTTCTCTATGAAAACTGTCGGAAAAAGTGGAATATTCCTGTACTTAGACACACACACACACACACACACACACACACACACACACACACACATATATATATATATATATATATATATATATATTGGAACGTAGAACCTGATCATTCAGGTATGGATGAGCATTCAGGTATTAATCGGTCCGTATGCTTTTCAAAGTGAGCCATATGGAACGTAACCAAGACGAAGATCTGCAAATTGAGAACTATACAACGTGCACATCAAAAAATTATGCTGGTCCTCACCTGGAGAGACCACAAGACATCACAGTACGTCCGAAAAAAGGAGAGGAGTTAAGGACATCATAGGATCCATTAAAAATCTCAAATGGCAGTGGGCTGGCAATGTTGCACGAAATGGATGCTACTGATTATTTAATTGAGATAAAGAGTCGGTAGATGTAGAGTTTCAACCACTGTTATCAGAAGATTTGAATGGATCTTATTTGGACCCACACTTTTTGTAAATACTTAAATGTTCCATGTTTTTTTCTAAATTATTCATTCAATTTCATTCATACACCATTTTTAATCAAACGTGCGTGAGTGTGTGAACATGTCATACACATGCTGATATTTGGTGGTAAAAATAGCTTATGAGTGAAAAAAGTGAAAACATAAACATTCATGAAAAAATGTCGATGGATTATTTTGTATGAAAAGCAGCTAGATTCTCCACGATTATTCATGATTCTAATTTGACCAAGCGGAGATAGTGTAACAATAATATTGATCTAGGGCGAATTAAAACATTTAGAAAAGATAATAATGGGAATATTATATTTCAGGGGATTGTATATTTTAGGATTTTTTGATAGACATTTGAATTTCAGAGTTACACACATTTTCCCGGGGATCAGCATGTAAACTCAATAAGAAAGTGCTATTAAGTTACCCTCTATTAGTCCATTTTTGGTCCAGATGTTTAATATCCATAGGAATGTTATCGTAAGAGTTCATACATATAGCTTGTGAGGTACTGCTAGATATGTACATGAAATTGGACGATGATAGTTTTGTAGCGAGTCCAGTCCTCATTATATAATCCACGAATCGGACCCGGTATGGATATTTAGATAATTTTCAAGTATTCAATCTTTTGAAATATTGTTTTGATTTAATTTTTTCAAATTTTTTATCAAATTTTTTCTTTTTTTCTAAAAATATTCCTGAAAATATTCGGATACATTTTGCACTTATTGTACATATTCATTGATATATACAATATACGTACGAAGGTTGAATGCAAAAATATATGTTGACACACACTTCATTCGCAATCACTTTGCATGTTCTACAGAACCATTTATACTTTGTATATTTAACTTAAACTAGAACAAAGGGCTCATTCACCAGGAACTTGGTTCAATGGACTAACAGATAAGTAAGCAAAAGATGCTTGCAAATCCTTTGCACCATAGATAACTGAATGCGTATTGAACCCGCAGAATCTGCATCTGTGAGAGGGGAATCAGTGTTTTTGAGCTGCAATACATTTGATTTACCCTTAAAAATGTTAAACGAAAAAAAATCTGAAGATCTGAAATCTGATCGTTTAGTTCCATAACACAGATGTAGGATACCGGCCTCCGGGTCTGAAGCAAAGGTTTCAATCATGCCTCGATGATAGATAGTCTATAATCACACTGGAGAGTTGTAATACAACAAAGCAGCTTTCTGTGGATGACACAATAATATATATATATATATATATATATATATATATATATATATATATATATATATATATATATATGAAAAAATATGTAAAAAAATCTAATAGGGCTGCAGCCGGGCCTACATTTGTCACTGATATTGACTAAGCCTGATTTAGAATTCAGTGTAAAAGGTTTCTTTTGACCTTTTTGTTTATTCCAAACACAGTGGATAATCTTTACCTCCGCAGCGTGCGACGTTTCTGATCCCTGAATAAATGTGAATTAGAAGAGTACAATTTTGGCAACTAATAGCTGTTAATATATTATTGACTGACTAACTTGGCTCTAATGGCTTGGGTTCAGCAGTAGATAACAGCAACGGTTACTTTGATCACGGGGCTCCAATGTTCATTAATGCATTTATCAAGCAAAACAGAATTTCGTGATGTGTGATAAAAATTATTTACTGAACAAGCAACTCACAAAGATACCCCCTTCTTTTGACTTGATACTCTATTCGGCTAATAATGACACTATCCCAAGATTATGGGGCTCCAGGTAATACTTTAGAATATATCAGCTGTATATACCCATGTTAAACACACCTGTCCGACATGCCCTTAATCTAATGGGCATAAATAGATGTGTAAAGATCTATTTAAATCCATTAAAATTTGGGCGTGTATCTGTAACTCAAAGGACACAATCGACAAAACTTTCAATAATGTGAAGTGTATTCAATTCAAGTTATCAAAATATTAGGAATTATCTAAAAACTTGTATGAGCTCAAGTTTTTGTCGCTTCTTCTTTAAACTTGGAGCTTTAATCTCAAATAAAAATCTATCCTTTAAGTTGAGCCAGTTAGAGCTTCTTGTTAGACAATCAGACGCAGAACGCATTAGAAAGATATTGTCAATGAAAAAACTATTCGTTGTTTAATCAAAAATGTTGTTATTATTCTCACCGAAACGTCTTATCTCATTAGTTGTCAATGTTTTTGTTTTGCTTTCTTTTGCTTATTATGATAATGCTGTCCTTATCGTAAGTTGTCAAAACAAGATTATAATGTTTCAATGTTTGAAAACGAAAATACATGGCACCAGTCTGAGATTATCTTTTTTTTTTTCAAAAAGTGTTTTCATTAATTTACGGTGGAAAAGAAAGAAGTTGAGGACATTCCCAGAGATAATATACACGCCATTCCAAGAAAACAAGGCTCCCAATTTCCGTCATTGCGACTGTATCCATGTTTATGAATCAGCAGCAAACTTATTTATTTTCTACCAGATATGTAAATTCTTCCCCATAACCCTTTCCTCATTTTTACTATACTTGTATGGTCTTCCGTCCGGTTGCCATACGTTTCAATCATTACTTTCTACCATCAGTGCCATATTAAACTATATTGGAAAAAGATTATTTGCAGGGGGGGGGCTCGAATCTCAATCTCCCATGAGTGCTTGCTGATCATGTATTCCAATTCAGTCATTCCCCATTCGCTTTATCATTATAGTGCTATATTCCCTTAGATTTTTTTTTACAAACGATACGTTTTTTCAGTAGTAATCATTTTAGTCAGTTATAACTTTAATAGGACTTATCCTTCAAATACACTTATAAATGGTAATGTGGTATTTATGCAACGCGTATATTACACATAAATAATGAAGAGTTTGAATTGAAGGTATAACTGATCCGAAAGACTACAAAAGATTACTTTAACTAAAATGTTAAACATATTTGTTGAGTTATCCAGCTGTGAGGGAAGTATAAAAATACAATTACTTTGAGTGTAGAAACATTTATGAGTATTAATATTGTGTATCAAGACCCTTTTACAACTAATGTTACCGGCTCAAAATTAGCTTGTTCCGGTCTGTTCACGTTAGTAGCTCATTACAATCATTATAAGCCCCTTTTCCTGTTAGAGATATGAAGTGGCCAACATAAAGTCCACTTCAGGAAAATAGACTGATATTTTATCATTATTTTTTTTGCATTAGATTATGGCAAATAATTTAGATACAACTGCATTCAGTTTCAAATAACAAATAGCCGAAACTCAAAGTATATCCATACCAAACTTTTGTCTGTAGCGCTTTAGTTCTCATGAATGTACCCTTTCAGCACTTTATAGTCTTGAATCAGCGTGTTTCAAATTTGGAAGAGTGATGAGATCGAATGTAATACTAATTCAGAGGGTATTATTCAATTATTTGACGATAGCTGTGACGCACTTATACAGTTTAAAGACTTTTTGGTATCAGGATATTTCAAGGATCCGCTCTTTGCCAAAATTGCCTTCTGCCATGGAACCAGTCCTAACTGGCAGCAAAATTTCACTTCCATCTCGTCCTCCAATATCCCGTAAACCTTGCTTTGATCTCATGGCTCAACTCTTGGGATTCGTGTTCTACAACACAGATTCACGCTGTTTTTAAATGAAAGATACCAACGGCATTTGGCAGAAAGATTCACGAATGTCACCAGCGCCAAAATGGTTTCAGAAGAAATTAATTCTAAAAGAATTGCGTATGGGCAGAAGTTCTCAAGCCCTGAAGAATTTTTGTTGCCTATTCATATAGTACGTACCTGCTCACAGTTCAAACCAGTGACATGAAATATCAGTATTTTGCTGGCAACATCTCATATTCATATTCTATATCGGGTCATCAAAATATTATTCATAATGATTTCTGACCTTACACAAACCCTTCGGATAAAATGTCCGTGTGGTCATCAAAGTACGATTCTAGTGTCAGTCTGGTGAATTCTGTTTTTTTTTTCGGTATTTTGAAACTGTTGGAACTGCTGACAAACGTAATTGAATACAATCCATCACTATTTTGAAAATATTGATTTAGCGCACGTCATGTAAATAATGGTAGTCTTTATATCATGGAGTTTTTTACTTAGTGTTTGGGTTTGAGACGATTATATCTATCATTGCAACTCGAGCTTTTCGTCATATAGAAACCTATAACGTACCAAAAATGAATAGTCGGACAAGGGATGAGGTTTTTTCTTCAGTCAAACAATGTTGAAATGTTGTCTGACCACCCTTGACCGAAAATGCAGAAGATCTGACTCCAATTCCAACTCATTGTTACTAAATTACTCTCTCACATAATGTAATGGCTGGCTTGTCGCGTTTCATGAAGTTTCATGATTAAGAGCATTCAATCTTCATGTGATTATATCGCGTGTTTCGTTATCTTTCGGGGACTTTTGACACCATACTGCCTTTTGAGCGCATAACTACGACTTTTTCTGGTTCAGACCTCATTGCTTAATAAACAAAGGTATCAAAATGTAGCAAACTGTTTTGAAAAATAATGGGAGTTGAAACAAACTTTAACATGGAAATATGCGTTACCTTTGAAGTACGTACCTTTTTAGTAACGTGGGCAGGGTGGGTGTAAATATACCTTGCTTACTAATGTTATATCTGTTCCAACGCATCTCATTATAATTGAAAAGGTGTGTGTGTGGAGGGTGCTGGAGTAATCCAGGATAACGACAAGTGGTCATAGTACGGAATAGACATTGTCGAGATATATCAAAAAGCACACACAGCAATGCAATTTCGACGTTGCTGTTTGGAATAAGAGTTCTTGATAGAATCTGATAGAATCTTTTTTTAAAAAAAAGAATATACATCTTTTTTCATAAATCTTTGATGCACTATAAACAAAATGGAAAGAAAAAGGGTTCAATAGTCTAAACATCTCACGGGATGGTAAGTATTGGTTAAAAGATGAAATCTGAAAGGAATCGAATTGAAAAAATAAAACAACTAGAGTCTACTCTAAAAACTGAACAATACACCCTGAATAGCATGCTGTAATGCAACTTCTGTACGGATGTTCACAACAGTCCTATGAACAATCGTTGTATATTGGGCGTCAGTTCGAATCCATGAGCGCCAAAAGAGATCATAATAATCGAAATCACCTGGAATTCCGAGAAAAGTCCTTGACAAATTGTCACCCATCAAAACCTACCTTTACATTTGTGAATGGCATTTGTAGATCAATCTGGAGTGTTGTCACGCCATCTCTCCAGTGCTTCTTGTTTCCCTAAAACCGTGAACTTTTAACCCTCTAACCTCCCTTAATTATCCTATCTTTCCATTGCATTGATAACTTCGACTTTGCTTCCGTATGAGTACTTACATCAAACTTTTCTTTTTCGATTAATATTAGACAGGCTTCACTTTAAAGCACGTTGGAAATTATATGGTTAGATTCCTCCGTGTGAAATTGAATTTCAACTGACAAATAGCTTTATAGATCTTGAAGATTTGACTCCAGTATTCATTCATCGGTAACATCACATTCATTGTGTCTGCCTAGAAAATCATCACTTAGCATCTTTAATCCGAACATGGACCTTTAGCTGGTAATAACAATGCAGATATCCCATGATAGCTTTTGCAATTAGTCCTTAAAGAGACACTTCACCTTTGTCCCGCATAAGATATCCCTGTATCCCCAACAATCCAAAAGTGATAGTCCTTGCAGGAATCAGCTGTTGGATCGGTCACCCAATTAAAAACTCTCTCACTGAGAGATGACCAGGCAAGATGACCAGGCGTTATTAGGGCAATTGCAAATATCTTCCAGGCAACAGCTGATAGCTGAGGACAAAGGAGCAGTAGAGGAAGTATCAAGCTAATGTAGCATATCTGAATGACAATAGATCTTACTACACATTTACATACGCAAATACATTGTTCCATGCAATGCTACAGATTTAAAAACTTATTACAACCTCATCACATGTGCAGATAAACTTTCTTTCTAAATTTGAGATTTTAAGGTTTCGGGCTATATCATTTCGAGAAAAATAGTGCAATCGGTGTGTGTAGTTGAATACATGTAGACATTGGAAAAAGGAAAATAAATCGATGGTTTTAGAGATAAGTCCGTTTGATTACAGATTCCATTGCAGGCAACTTTAGTTCACATGGTCAATTAGAAGACAGCTTGAAAGTACTTCCCTTTTCTGATACTATGATGACAGCTTTTGGGAGGGTGGATTCTCTGATTGCCTGGATAGCGTGCTCACAACACGATGACAGAGAGAGAAGGGGATAGTTTGAAATGGACAAGATACAAAGGTAGATGTGATGGAACACAGTCACCAGCTATGAATTATATGCTTCTCATTCGACTCCGTTGCAGAAATTCTTCTGTTTAGCTCTCAATTCTCTGTCACAATTGAACTCTCAATACCCTTTCTTTTTTAATATTTGTTTGGCTTTTCCATATGTCTTCTTTGTCTCTGTTTTTCTTGGAAGCTGCTCCTCTGCTGCTGATCTGTACAAGTCATGATAATTTCCCCCAATCTTTGGGCTACGTGCAAATACGTCTCTACTCGTACGTGGATATATCAATATATCAATCAATCTACGAGCCACTACTTCATACCATAAGAATTGAGTTAAAAGCATAGATATTTTTAACATTCAATCATTTTTTATGTTTAGAGGTGTTCTTTTTGATTTTTCAAGAGTGCCTTACTGTTTTTTTAGCAAAAGTTATAATAAAGCGTATAGTATACGCAAAAGTGTTTCCTTAATTTGTGACCAGAAGCGTTTACACTTTTGAATTTTTTTTGTGCTTTTTTTTTTTAGTGATCACTGCTCCAGGATGAGCATTATCGTATGACAGTTTTCACTTACCGACTAATCAAGTCTATTTACTAATTCTTTTTCCGTACATTGGTAGTTCTCATTGCATTAAATGGCTAAAATACCCTCGGAATTAGGATTGGTTGTAATAAGTAATGCAGCCATGGAAATTCCTGGTAATCGAAAAATGCTCACAGCATTCTCGCAAGAAGCTACGATTTCAACAAGAAAAAGATACCTACAGTGAGCATGAATTTGCTAATTTCAACATCACTAAAACGGAATAAAAGTCTGTTCACAAATAATAACAATGAAAGGGAGTGACATATCAATTATTCTTTGATCTCCCTGACAATCACATCCCTATCCGAAAGAAAAGAATCGTTCCATCGGTAGTCAGTATGATTACAACTTATGATTGGAATCCATTCGGAAATATTAGGAAAAATACGACTTAATACTTATATGCATGAGTATAAATTTCATCATTCACAGAGCCTACCCACCCAGAAAATTTTATGGAAATCATTGATAATTTTTCGGTATAAATTGTAGGCATAAATAATGGAAGATTGCTCAGATTTATGAATGTCTCAAGAGACAGTTGAACGACTGCAAATGGCAAAATCTGATATTACGCACGCAAGCAAAAGTATATCTATAACATTAATACATCGTCATAAACTGGAAATGCTTGAACATTCTAATTTTGGCTTCTTTAGTATTCGACGTACATGAGTAATCACTGTAACAATATTACAAGTAACAAGCCGTCTGTAAATCTGGACGTGAAAACACGATATAAATCAGGACATCAGCAGTTGCATCAAATTTCAATTTTGCCACAAAGCCAAAGCCAGGAAAAGACAAGGTCTCTCCCAGTCAGATGGTGATCATTTACCAATGTGATAATTCGATGCTGTTATTATTATTTATTAGTAATACATGAAATTATTCATTTTGTCAAAAATTTACACATTTTCGGGAAACTCGAGTATTTATTGGTTCCTTGGGGTTAACAGCTCCATCCAATATTTAAAAGATTTAATCTTGTAGATCAGACATTGCTGGTTTAACTTAATAACGAAAACGGCCTTTCGACCTGATAAGAATTACCTTCAATCAATGCTTATAAAGAAACATAATCTGAGAAAACGCCAAATGATTATGCTATATTTTATGATATAATCGTTTGTTTGGTCAGATCTGCCAACCAGTCTACGCGTATGTGCCAAACTTTTATGACTTATTTGTATTTATTGGTTTAGACCTCAAACAAGGATTATTATTCCACCAACATTTTTCTTGCGTCCGTACAAGATAGTAGAGGTAGGTTTCAGTTGAAACAATTCATGTGCGAACATTTTTGTTCTAGCTCTTCCTGTTGATATAAAAAACTGATACCCTAACGTTTCAGGACAAATCCTTTATGTATTTGCCATTTTTTTTCAAGTGTTCCCAAGAATTAATATAGACTCTATGCACTATGATGATCTGACACCCGAACGAAATTACTCACAGGGCTGAAAATATCAGTGAGCCATCAAGGTTGCCCAAAATAAATTGACCACATTGATTCTTGAGGACCATTTCTTTTCTTTTCTTTTATTCTCGTATTAAAATCGTTATAATCAGAACGCTGGAAGAACGACCATGGTTTTTTGCTGAAGCCTCAATTAAGAGTGAGTAAGCGTAAGTAATATTGTTGGCCTGGTACGACAGTAGCTGTTTCCTTACCATTACTTATTATGGTGTCCTGTAAGAGACAAGAACGCTTGCACGTACGTGCACACACACACACACACACACACACACACACACACACACACCACATACAAATACACACACGCACACAAAAACTACGATTGAAGAAATATATACTTGTATGCACTGCAATTAAACAACACTTCGGGATTGTACGAAGAAGACATCTACCTCTAGCCAGAACATACGGCTGAGTCGTGTTCAGAGCTGCATACTCAAAGGAATCATTTAACAATGAATAGAGAGATACAGTTTATAGATAGTTTTCATGAAAACACACACACGCACACACACACACGCACATATATATATATATATACATACATATATATATATATATATATATATATATATATATATATATATATATATATATATATATATGAATGGAGATTGGTATACGTAACTAAATTCAGATTTAAGTTCCAATACGTAGTTCCATACGATAATCAGTAAATATTTCACACACCAAAAAGTCTATTTTGATAAGAGGTTTTCTTCAATACACGTAGCTTTAAATTGTTTTTAATGATCCTCAATCTGAATATTTCATTGAATAATGTTCAATCAATGTGGATAATGGTAAATCATAATATTATGTAGTTTCAAAAGGTGATTTTGCAAAAGAATAAATATATGCCGAGTAAAGTGAATAAACCTTCTAATCTTCGGGCAAGCGACTTATGGATATACATGCCAGAGGTATTCTTCACTTTTCAAATGTTCGCTTCATCCCACCGTTTTGCTCCTCCAAAAATGCACATCAATGATGGATTATTCAGTCTTGATAAAGTGTATGTGTGAGCTTACGTCTGTGTGTCCACATTAGTGCGTGTGAGCGTGATTGTTTTTGTCTATCGTCTCTGTCACATTGTTAGCATTACAATATTCTGTAATTGGTACAAGGGAAAATTGTATAATTGACAAAATACTTTTAAAAATATTTTCTTCCCTTGTGCACACAATCAGTCGATTAGCAATTGCAAGTTTTCTCATTATGGACTATTTGTCCGTTGAACTTAGTTCTGCCATTTTTCTCCACCTGAGGCCAAATAGTTAATTAGTATTATTGTTAAATCTCAAATGATATTTTCCCATATCTTTGATTATTAAGATTTATGTAGACTAATTGATTGCTCTTCGTCACGGAATTATCGAACTTTAGTTGGACTGCTAGGCCAGTCGTCTGAAGTTTAATCTACAAATATTGCTCGATTACACTGGTTATCGTTTAAATACTGGAATAAACATTTCACAGAATACAGACGCGCAAATTGAAAATCATGCTACATGCACATGAAATAAATGTTCTAAACCTCACATAAACAGACCACAAGACAGAACAATACATCGAGGAAAAGACAGGAGCCAGAGATATCATTAGAAAACACAATTGCAGATAACCGATAGACATTACGATTCACGACATGAATCCCCAGAGATCACATGCACAACTGAGGTCGGCAGATTATTAGATAGAGAGACAGGCCTGACAAATTCAAAAAGTATTGGCCCTGCAAAATCCATGATACTGAAGGATATTGAATCCTTAGGAAGGTCTATGCCTAACAAACGATGTAAAGACGATGATGATGATGATGATGATGATGATGATGATGATGATGATGATGATGATGATGATAGATTTTGTCTCGAAACCAGCAGACAAAATGACTTTGTTTATATACGCAATATTATATTAACGCATGCGTTACTTTTATCAGAAATGAATGAAGACTACGATGATTAATGAATGAGATCCATCCTCTTTGATTTCTCATAAAATTTTGAGATAAAGGGTTGTGATGAATAACAATATTTTCTTCATTTTTAATTGAATCAGAGGACTTGAACATTTTCACCTTGTGTTTCTTCTCTTACTTTTTGAAAATTCCCCCAGTTAAGCCTTTAGGATGGAGGTTATGCAATGTAAGTTACTTGAAAATCTATCCACGACTTTGCGTCGGATAGCATTCACAATTTTTGGGGTGGAGTTATGTTGTCAAGTGAGATCATAGAATCAATTAGAAAAGTTGAAACGCAAAGGGCTGGCCATGTCGAAAGAATAGTACGCAACAGTTGGACATAACTAGTAACAACATAGATCTCCAAGGATCATGTAGGAAAATTATGGGTTACAAAATATGAGATGACTAACAAGATGAAAATCAGAGAGTACACAACACAACCCTTCATAAAGATCAAGTTCGTTCAATGATTAAAATTACATTCCTTGAGGTAAGAGTTTTCTTAAAACTCCAAAGAAATCTGAATATATTACCGTATACGTATTTTTTTTTATTTTTTGTTTTTCTCGATATTTCACATATATTTCGAGGCGAGATGATTGCAAAAAAATAATTTGGAGTACATGTAGCAAAAACAATTTGAAACAATCTTTATACTGAAAATGAGTTAATACTTGCTCATACTAATTTAAATTGTCAGTATGTTGCATTTGGCTACTTTTTTCCATCCGTATGAGCAAAGTTACTAAACAAAAAACAATATGATTTTACTAATAAAACTCAGAGGTGCCGCCAAATAAAGTGAATCATAAATAAATGATCTATCGATTGGTTGAAAACCCATGTTTCTATCCTCATGAGTTACTTACTTACCATGTATCCATATTGCGACGAACAAACTCATCGAGAATTGGAATTGCACGTTAACAAATGGGGAAAAACATGCGTTTCTCTATTTTTGATAGTTCCCAAAATAGATATGTGGCTGTAAAATGACCAATGCGTTAAATAAAGGCGACCTCAACAACGGCCTAATTGCAATTAGCTATGCCGTACTTCGTTTTATTTGCTAGGGGACATGCTGTCCCTCCAGATGTAGATACGTGATATAAGTCAGTGGCTACTTAATTGCAGGTCTTCCATGCTCACTTATCAGCTTTATTTTGCAAAATGATCTGTATGTTTAGATGGACAGTAAATTGGAAAAGCCAGATACAGATTATAGTACTATACATCTTGTGTACCTTCCCTTTGTCTTAACCTCACTAAATAGAGTGTCTGTTTGGGAAAAAAAATTAACAATATGTTGAGAAAATTCTCGTCAGTCAGCTTATTCGTTGATAACGAACTAGGGATATAGATGACGTTATTGGTAAGGCTTAGTCATTTCGGAAGGATAAAATTAGTACTTATGAGTTTTAACAATTCTCTACCTATTCAGTTATTTTGCATTAAATCAATTGATGATTGTGATAGCGACAATTTTTCAGTATTTCTTGGACAACCGAAATTCTCCTTGAGATTTTAAGGTTTTTTTTTTCTTTTATTCTTTAGTTATTATGTTCATCTCATTGTAAAGCATTCAATTTTCTTTATTCGTTAAATGTCTGGGGGTGTACTACAAAGAAAATGGAACTGAACACGTCGATTCAGTGCTGCTTTCAAAGGTCTAACCATCCAACCAAGCCGTTCAGCTGACACGTCGTCGTGAGTTTATGAATACTACACACCTGCGGCTCTATCTCTCTACTTCTTCAGGTTTAGCAAATGTCAATTAATGAATGGAGTGATTATCGTGTAACAAGCGCAATAAACGCTTTATCTCCAGTTCAGCTTATCACCGTGTTGAATAGCTGATGTTCAATCACATGTTATGCTTGAGACGTCATCGCTATTAAGGGGCATTAGGCAAACACATGATGCTGCTATAGAATGATTCGAAATACCCCATTGCCAAAAAAACAAAAAAAAAACTCTACTGGCTCCAAATCCTGTTGATGAGTTACTCGAATGGAAAAAGAAAATTAAAAAAAAATTCAATCTGATGTCAGAGAATTAACTGGATATCTAATCCTTATGTCGTTAATGAAAAATTTTAATTACAGTCGATGATATTACTCCCATCATTACTGCATTCTTCAACATTTCCCACAGTTGTAACTGCTGCAAATAAGTGACAGCAAGTTATCTAAACACTAGAATGAGAGTTGACACACAGTGTTTATGTCTGTTAGTTTGTCCGTCACGCTATTAAAACCACTTGAACTCGGGTACAGTCCAAGCAGATTTGTCAAGCAAACCCAAAGTTCTAATGCTTGATTTAGAAATAGTTTTGAGAGCAAAAGGATTCTATTTACTATGCAAGCAATATGACAAAATGAGTCTAACTCTCTATCCAATCTTATTGTTTATCTATTTCATATACATGTAAAATACTCTAAACGTGAGTAAGCTGAAGTGGGTTCCCCTCTAATCCATATGTTGTTAAAATTGACGGGGGCATTTGACTTATTCTTAAGCTCTCAAAAGTGGACTGGGGATTTTTTTCTAATTGTATGAGATAGTGCATGTGTGTGTGTTGTACTAATTTGGACAATATAAAACAATGTCTGATATATGATTGATTCTTTGGCGTGCTCGATACATTCAATTTCACACTTGGAGCGTAAATTCCGTTTGGAGTTGAGTTCTAGATTTCTAATCATACCTTATAGTTTACCTACTTAGTCGTGTATTCTGATGGACATCATCCCAACTTGATACGAATATTTTGTAGATAGATATTTAACACTCCATTAAAGACATTCCAATTATCAGCAGATATCACAAACAAAATATAGTTCTGAAAAAAGCGGATCCTATCGGGAGTATGAGGTGGGTAACCTTTTCGATACCCATCATACTAAAAAACAAAATTATAAGAAGCATTGCATTGGCAATCAGAAAAACGCATCATATTGTCATCATCCGGAAAATGTCCTCGCAACCATAACAAATATAGAATTTTAAACATATATTGATACACACCAGACAAATGAGGAAATAAATAGAACACATAAACAAATCTAGCACCATATTCATGAAAGGGGACAAAAGCAAAAAATGTATATGGAATACTCGAACAAACAATTTTGTGACAACTATAAATGCAAAATGTAAAACCATCACAGACAAACTAAACACTGGCAGATGAGTTGAAAACGAAATGAACATGTAATGATAAACCGTACATTTCTTTCATTATTCCTCAAGGTTTGTCAAAAAATTTAACCCGAACAACCAGTCAAAATATATCAAAACGTAACCACGTTATACATTTTTTCCATGTATAACCCCTGCCTTTCATTTCACTCTCAAATATATATATATATATATATATATATATATATATATATATATATGTGTGTGTGTGTGTGTGTGTGTGTGTGTGTGTGTGTGTGTGTGTGTGTGAATGAAAGTAGAATCCGGAAAGAGAATTAGATAGAATTATGAAAAAAAAGGAAGCTAAACCTTTCAGTGAAATTTTCGAGGTATGGTGATGTTTAGTGAGCCTTAACTGTTTTTTCACAAGAGATTGAACAGGTTGATCCAATTCGGTTCCTTGATTTTACTTTTAACTGTGCAGTGGATAGTGTTAAATGCAGGTCAATTGAACATTAATCTCGATTTGAATTTAAATCCCATGTATATCATTTTATTCCACCTGTAAGCAAGTGTTTCAATATGTTACTGGATGTTGCAGAATCACCCATTAGGAATAAAAGTGAAAGGGATGAAGTGTCTATGAGTGTGCGTGTTCAAATATACGGATAAACTTTTGATAGGTTCAGGATTGATTGTCAGTTCGTGCAATGATTGGTAATATGAATGTGTGAGAGAGTGTGTGTCAGCAGTTGTAGTCAAAATTAGTGTTTGCTTTAAGCATGCGTGTGCAGACATTGTGTTTGGAAGAGATGTAATGGGAAGAATACTTGTTGTAGGTTCCATGGGATGTTTGAAGATCAATTTAAAGATTTTAAATAGAGAAGGAGTTATATTGAGAAAGTCACAGTTGTGATTTTAGCTTTAAATCGATTAATTAGTGGTAAAACCTCAAAACAGATGACACAAACACCAACAAAACAAACAAAATGAGGTAAACAACACAAATAAACCTCAAATTTTAACATCATTTCAGACAAACTCAAATTGCCAAACACAAAATTTACAAAAAATAATGAAAACAATTTAATATCAAACGACAATGCAAACATTGATCAACAAATACATCAAAATAAAACATCACATTGGCAATATGGTAGAAAAATGAACATGGCTGAAACATGAACACAGCTATATCCAACTATCTATCTATCTATCTATCTACACACACACACACACACACATACATATATATGTGTGTGTGTGAGAGAGTATTCACTAAAATATGTAGAATGCATGGATATATCTCTCAATATATCATATCTATCTGCCTATAAATATATGTGTATGTGTGTATAGCTACTATGTATGCATATATCTCTGCATACAATGTTTAGTCGCACATATATCTACGTACATTATTAAATCATATATATACATTATTTATGTATGTATATATATATATGTGTGTGTGTGTGTATATATATATATATATATATATATGACATTGATATGCATATACATGATATTGACATACATCAAACATATACGTGTTTATACCCATGTCAAGTTTCAGAGTTTATTTTCATAGTCACTTTAGTACATGTCTCTTGAAAGTGGACTGACTCAGTAAGTGCCAGTTTCAATCTATATTTTTTAACTGATTTTTTTTAGCGGGTATTTTTGGGTCATTATTCTCATCCGATACCAAATTATGTGTCTGGGACTTCTGAAAATGAATATTCAGGTGGAACAATTGTTGTTTTTAATGTTATACGTTATATTTTTGTTCAATCTTAGATTTAGTAGGATAATCAGTTTAATAGTGTGGTTGTCTCAATATGAAACAAAGATTCCAATCCTATCTAGCAGTAAAAGTATGCTACATTGTCTAGAGCCGCATAGAAGAGTTGTTATACAACGATACAACTTTCGGTATAGATATAAAATATAAACCCGCTATATATATATATATATATATATATATATATATATATATATATATATATATATATATATATCATATAAATAGCATACATATGAATGTATACGTAGTATTTATATCATATTTCTATTCAAGATGTTGGCTTCAGACAACTTAGCACAGCGCATACAGGTACACATATGTCAACTACCGTAGTTATCCTATTCTCCTCGCGTTGATTAAAAATAAGAGTAACAATATTTTTTTTATCATTATTATAAGTCATATTATAACCCCATCTACTTTAGAAACATCCTAATCACTTATCATAATCTTGTTAGATATATGGCTGCAAACCCACCAAGAAAATCATCAGTCTTGTATCGTCCGTCATTCGACATAGACCTTACCAAGGATCTACAAAATTCGGTATTGCGGACATTTCTCTTAATTACTCAAATTCATCCGTCCATCTTGATTTCTGCCAGCTTCAATTCCACGTTTGGTCTTTGAGTCGTGATGTCCCACGGTTGTGTGCCATTTTTGCAATATATCTCACGTTTTCTTCCCCATATATTGTGATGTGTCGTGATCTACCCATGTGAGATTGGGCATGATTCTCCCCTGCGTGTATTGTATAGTTCTCAGTTTGCAGATCTTTCTCTCAGTTAATTTCAATGTTTCAGCTCCATGAGTGACTATTAGGAAAAGATATTGGTTGTGTTCTCTTCTTTTAGGATTACTGAGATCGTTCCGTTTCCAAAGGTAGAACTTGGACTGTCAAAGGTTTGCCATCAAAGAGTGATTCTTTGCTTGATTTTTTCCTCTTTTGTTGGTTTAATAGAGACCTGTTGTCCTATGAATATGTAGTGGTTCACTTTCTCCAGTTTTGCACCGTCGATTTTAACAGAAGTGTGTTCATTTTATTGTGGTAGTTGCACATGGCTTTAGTTTCACTGAATTTCATTTGTGGGCCAACGTTTTCGCTCTATCCGTTTAGTTCCTCTTCCATAAGTTTGCGGTAATGTAAGTTGTCCGCAAAAAAGACGATGTTATCTACTTGCCTCAGGTTGCTAAAATATTCACCGTCTGTTCTGATTCCTATGTTCTCTCAGTCTAGGTCTCGGAAGGACATATTGAGGCAAGCTGTGAAGTGTTTGGGTGAGCTAATATCACCTTGCTTTACTCCTTTTTGGAGATGGATGTACTCAGAGACTTTATGTCGACTGCTAAAAGAGTTGCTCTGACTACATGTATATTGCAGTACTCTGACGTATACAATGTACCTCTTGTAGAGAGATTTCCTTTAAGGCCATTGGAAATTCCAAGACTTTGATGCCTCCTTGAAGCCTATAGACGCTAAATTGTAGCTTTTTGTATTCTGCTACTTTCTCTTTCAGCTGTTTTATCGGATTGAGATGGTCCATCGTCGAGTCATTCTTCTGAGTCTGGGTTTTCATCTTCTGTTTCAGTGATCCAGTTGGTGATAAATCTTGTGAAAAGTTGGTAGATGCAGTTGAGCAGGCTTTTAGGTCTGTAGTTGTTGTGGTCTTTCCAATTCCATGTAAAACCATTAAAATTGCCTTGTACCAATCTTTTGGGACATTACTCTATTTTGAACACAAGTTGAATAGAAAAACATGTCTTTTTTTACAACCTTACCAATTTCGAGTAGATAGATGAAGATATTATCTATTGTTTTTTTTTTTGCCTTTTCTATTTGTTTGATGGTTTGTTTTACCTGCGATTTTAACTTCTTGAGATTCCTCAAACTGATTGTCTGCGTCTTGCGCATCCTGTTCAGTTTTTGAGTCTTTATCATTTTTCGATGAGTTCCCTGGTTTCGTCTGAGATTTTACTAATATTCTGCGTGTTTATTGGCTCAAACATAGTGGCAGCTTCAATCAGAAACATTTTGATTTGCTGTGGAGTTTGTATATGTTGGTGTCTTCAGTAAGGATTTTATTCATTCATTTATTTTGTTCAGTCCTACCTTGAAGGTTTGGGTGAGTTCATATGCTACGTTTAGCAGTTTCAGTTAAGCTGGAAGCATTTCTTCACATTTTTCATTGGATGTCTATTTGGATCTCACATCTTACTATTGTATGGTCGCTACCTATGTTCTTTTGTTTTAGAATTTGAATGTCTCTGATGGTTTTGCTTTTGTCAATCCGAATGTAGTCTATTTTGTTTCCAATTTCTTGGTTGGGGCTATTCCAAGACTCATTTCCTTTTAGATTTCTTTTTGAAGAATGTGTTCATGATTTTGAGTTCGTTTGCGGTGATAAAACTTTCAAGATTTTTCCCCAACTCATTCCGTCTTTTGTATAGGTCATTTCCTTGTCTTACTCGTGTGTTGGAATATCGCATGATGACATCAAAGTATTCTTTCAATACCTTGTAGGTGGAAGCTCAAGTCATAACAGAAGTTGTCTATTTCCCTTTTGGTTAATTGTGAAGTGGGAGTGTACATTTGAATGGCATTCATCTTGTTTGTCTTTGAGAGTTGTATGGTTGGCATGTTATCTGGGAAAGTTTTGAAGCCTACCACATTATGTTTGAGGTCATTTTTAATGAGAAAGCCTTTTTACTTTCTCTAATTCTCTGTTTGCTCTCCAGTTGTATCAGTTTTTCTCCTGGTATCCGGATTTCACATATGCCGATAATGTCCCATTTGATGCTTTTGATTTCGTTTCCAAGGGGTTACGTGATAGTATATTGATGTTGTTCTCTCGGTGAGGGTTTTGGTGGTTTTTTAAGTGCGGGGGGGGGGTGAGTATAACATTTCCACCCGAGGCAAGTAATACGGAAGGGCTTTTTTTAAGACCGTTGACCGAACAGAAACGCGCGTTTTCCTGGTGTACTGCTTCGGTATTCGCTGTGGGAGCATATCATCCCCAACCAAAGCATGTGACGTGGCCTTGCATTTTGTGATTATTGGCTCAGCAGGACCAGCTGGTACAACTTCTATTGTATGAACCATGACAGTGTTGGCCTATACCTTTCTTCAATGGCCCATAACATGTTGGTGGAGTCTGCTTGATTGGTCACAGTTGATGTCATTTTGAATGGTCATTGAGCTCCTCCAGCTGTCAGCACCAAATTTATCTCCTCTTAGTGAGTGAGTGGACACATCGGCATACGCAATTCTGTAGAAGTTAAAGGATAAAGGATTGAGGGTGAAAGATTTGGAAAGGTATGAGATAAACTTCATTGATTTTTAAAAATCCTATGTAATTTCGTGGTTTACTTGAATACACAAGCCCAGCTAATATCCTATCTTAGCCAATTTGAGTCTATAACAGGCCCAAGCTTTGTGTTGATTGATTACCAATAGGTCTATATATCATTTCCGATCGTCCAGATAGGTAATTCAAGTTTGAGCATAAGTCTCCCTTATATTTCAAATTTTTCGAATCGTAAATTTCCACAGAAGCGGTTATCAAAAAATAGAAATCCTCTTCTCGCATACACTTCCGGTGTGAGTTAGATGAAGAGATTAAGTATTGAAAAGAGGAAAACAAATGTAAAAAAAAAAAGAAAATTTGAAGTCCTACTTTTGCAAACACTTCTGTAGGGAGTTAGGTGGAGGGATTAAGGATTAGGGGGAGTAGATTATACATATGTGACAATGAAGCAACGGAAACTGAGAACTGTGAAGTTTGAAACAAGAATAAATGGATAAATAAATGAATGAATGAATCCACAAATGAATGAATAAGACAAGACAAATACAATTAACCCTCACCTTGATTGGTGCTTCTTTCTGCAGATTAGGGGATTTCTTTTTACTTTGCTAAAAGTACATTGTTCGACCCCGACCAGAAAAAGCAAGAATTATTACTTGGACAGTCATGTAAAAGTGAATCCTAATACTTGGTAGGGGATTAATGAAAGTAAAAACATACTACTTCCTGAGAGAAAATTGCCACAGAGAACTGAATAATTAAAAACACATGATGTGTATGAAATATCTCGAGTAATTCATAACAACTATCCAAGAATCCACCAGGAGATAAATTTCAAACAGTGATCTGCAGCTAAACACGAGAGAGAAAAAAAAGAACTACAAATAGAGTATAATGATGGTTTTCCACCCGTGAAAAAATACCCCCCCCTATAGCATCCTGAATCCAGATAAATCAAATCATTTGCCTTAAAAAGTCAAAACAGGTAAGGAAGATAAACGTCTTTGTGGGGCGAATCAAAATGATATATTAAGGCTCATTCACTGAGAAGATTGTGTGTGCGGTTGATATTTGAATGCATGTGGATTTCGTGATTCCCAATGTTTTCCTTCAATTTATTACGCTGTCAAAACGATATTAAATAATGATAATCCCGAAGTTGATCCTTTTTTTTTTTTTACTCATTATATTTCTTAACACAACTCGTAGAATGATGGTATTTACTTGAAAAAATATCAGGCAAAAGTGATTTGAAGTTAGATGTACCTGCACTTGTACCGAGAGTAAGGAAAGGAAACGCAGACAAATTCTATTTTGAAGGGAGGAGCAGGTGGAAATAATCTTAATGAAAGATTTTAAGAAAAATGGATGGAAGATGTGAGCAAGTCCAACAGATAGATAAAGATAAAATAAAACTTTTAAAAAGTTATGACCAGTACACAAAATAATAGGTATTCAATTGGAAAAAAATTGGAAAAAAAAATGAACTTTTTCATGTAATGAGCCCGTTATTGGAGGTCCGTGTTTTAGAAGATTTGGTCATTTCTCCAAATTTACCGAAGTCAAATTGCTCCACTAAACCTCTGTTTTCACCTTCTTCTTTGCTTTCTTATGGTGGCTCTATCCTAAAGTAGATTCGTCCACAATCACCTGGTGTCCACCTTCGTGATTGATCATAAACACGTCAGTCAGGTGATTGGTAATTATAGAGCACCAACAGAGGCGTAGACCAATCGATATGAGATCAAAGTAGAGCGTCGAATTGATCTGCTCATACAGCCGAATCCTGTGTGTAGCCAAAATAACTCGTGGACATTTTTCCATTTTCTACGTTTTTCTATAATGCTCTTCCTTTGTTCCTTATTCAGCAGTTGCTAATCCTTCTTCATATCTAAGTATAACAACTACTACAATAACCATCCTCATCATCATCATCATCATCATCATCATCATCATCATCATACTACTACTACTACTACTACTACTACTACTACTACTACTACTACTACTACTACTCATTAATTATATCAGTATCATATTCCATACATTGATGTGAAGAGAATGTATGCTGGTACATCAGTTTGGAATAAATCGAAATCTTTAAAAATGCAAAATTTAGCAAATTTTGCTGAAAGCTATCTCATCTAGATGCACATTGTCATCAGTAAACGTCACTCATTGAGCATAAAAATGTTGGACATGCATTTTGGCAATGAAATACACCAATTTGTCTTTCACTACGCGAAAAAATAGACGTTTAGTTCACTCTTTGCAGGATGATGTTGAGTTAATTTCTCCTATTATGATTGGGTAATCAAAATTGGTATGAAATGGATGCCCAGTCTCCATTGATCGAAAAATCCCCCGAAAATTTAGTTTTTATATTTTCTTTCTTTCCTTTCTCTCACTTTAACCCATGAGATCTACAGGCTAATTTGAGTAGCAGCTCCTTTCAGAATGAATTCGCACCGTTTTTCAACAATATGCCTCGGAGAAAGTATAAACAATTTGCAATAAAGCATCATGATTTTTTGCTTTAAAATAGAAAACATTGGAGGGGGGGGGGTGATAGCTATAAGATACGGTTTAACCGTTGACAGAATCACCCCAAAATTTTATTAGTTCTCTCTCGTTGGCGTATTTCCCATATCTCCACAAAATTAATTGCTATTCATTAAGCAATATGATTTGGACAGACAGAGTACCGTAGGATTGTGCGCTCTAGACAGTTACTTAGGATGTAGCTAATTGTGAATGATCGACAACCAAATATTTTGCATCCTCCGGTAGCTTGTGGAGATAACTATCACAGTTTTTGTGGTTGCAGCCAATTCGCTTAGAAGTAGGGGGTCATAGTTGTGAGTGGATCTGTTCAATATTTTCTGACTTCTTTTGTAAAATATCGACCAACAAGCCATGAATTTCATCGAATCTGACTGGAAACTTCGAGAGTTATTGTGCATGTGAACACAATTTGGAGTTTTCTGTGTTGATAAAAAAACAGACTATATAAGGAAGGTAATTAAAATTAGTACGGCAAAAAAATTCGGCTATGTCTCTCCTAATCTGTTGCCTACTTTTTTACAAACTTTCATTGAAATTCTTTGATAATCTTTGAGTGGCTTGAGATATTATATGGTTTTATAGACTTGAAGAGGTCATAGGAAGGATACTTGTGCATATATTTGCCTTTTTTATTGCTCACTACCCACTCTTTCATAAAAGCACATTGAACTCCAGGGAGAAAATATTGAGATATCGTGTGAACAGACAGATGAAAAAAAAAATTCAAATCATAAAGCTTCATTGTATCCAGGTTGTTGTATATCTTCAAAAAAGTGTTTGCTCAAAGAGTCCTTGTTTTGGAGTGACCAGACTTTATGATATGAACTACCCTTTTGGATCTAATTTCTAAAAGTAAGTCAGTCTTAAATGATGCAAAATGTATTCAGAACAGTGCAAGTCAGAGCCGGGTATTCAAGGAAACCGTGAATTAAAAAAAAATGCTCTATTTTTGTTTGATTTCCTCGAATACGTTTTATCGCAGCAACCTCAAACTCGGCACTGCGCTACTTAGTATGCAGAACGATGTATCTGATGAACCCAGCATCGTTCATCATTTAGTCTCTGTGAAATCATGATGCAGGTATACATCAACACGTAGAATAAACCAATTAAATAAGGTAGTTTGAATACAACAACTTTTGGGGGAAGAACAGAAGAAACAAGAGATGACAAAATTTACAATGTAAATTACTACTGCCTAACTAGGAAAGGACTGTCTTTATAATGAATTAGGTAGGTGAATGGTGATGATGTAAAAGTCGAGAAGTAGTAAGGCAACGTGCATTTGCACTCAGGATTAGAAGTGTTCGGTTGAAACAATTTCGGAGGAGAAAGTGCATGGGCATTTGCATGCGTGCCAACACGTGTGTCTCAATCAGATGAATGTGCTCTGTAGCCTACACGTAGTTTCCCCAATTAGGATGTCGATGTTAAATGTCGTTCGCCAGTTGCAAGTATGAATATTCTGTGGGGACTGCGCCAAGTATAGGCCTGTGTGGTCATCGCAAACTGCTTGTGGAATATAAGGAGGATTGAATACTTTGGGAGTCTCAGATTTATTGGAACAAAAAAGAAAAAACAGGATATGAATGTTTATGGAAATGTTTGGATGCAAACAATGCAAAACATGATACAACACCGATATTAGCTTACCAGCTATTTCAAGAAGAACGGTTTTGGAATATATTCATGATATTTTTTAAAAGACCCCAAAGAGTATATATATATGTATATATATAAGAGAGAGGGAGAGAGAGAGAGAGATGTACTTATCAATATCAACTAATTCATGGATGTATGTACATTAATTACACAATCAACTTTTTCCGAACCCTATCTAGAGAAACTGAACGATGATTTCAATGAGATAATACACCAACACAAGGAATAATACATAACAAGTACACCAGCCGAATATTGAGAGAATTTTCAAATGTATTTTCAACAGGAAGTCAGATGATTATTCTGTCATAGTGGAGGTGCCTAAAATCTTTTTTCCATCATGGTGGATTAGGAAAGATGTTTCAGTTGGAAATTTTTTGAGATAATCCTTACCAAATCCCTTGTGCTATTCTGCTGTTTTATCGTTGCTTCGAAAACAATTGTCTTCGTACAGAATTGAAATGGTAGTTTGATACAACTGATGGATAAAATATGAGACAAAAAGGAAGGTATCAAAGAAACAGACAGTGGAAGATGAACAGACATTATAAAGGACAGTCAAAAGAAAGCTCAAAGTATTTGGCCGTGTTTATTCTATTCAGTCATCTCCCGAAAATCATTACCGAATTCACCCCAATATATCATTGAACAATCCGGACATCCCTTAATCTTAAGGTAAAGGAAGGTCCTGTTTTGACCACAGCCTTTCCATCTACAATGTGTCTATGATGTTATAGTGGGCACTTACTGCCCAGTCGTTGCTAATTCCACTCATATAAAGAACACGGCAAATGTTTGATAAAAATGTGATCACATAGAAAAAATTTCAAATTAAGAGTAAACAAGAAACAAAAAAATTAATACATCAATAGTTTCCATCGATTGTATATATTTCCATCATCATCATCATCATCATCATCATCATCATCATCATCATCATCATCATCGTCGTCGTCGTCGTCGTAGTCGTCGTCGTCGTCATCATCATCATCATCATCATCATCATCATCATCACCACCACCTTCTTCTTCTTCTTCTTCTTCTTCTTCTTCTTCTTCTTCTTCTTCTTCTTCTTCTTCTTCTTCTTCTTCTTCTTCTTCTTCTTCTTCTTCTTCTTCTTCTTTCTTCTTTCTTCTTTCTTCTTTCTTCTTCTTTTTCGTCTTCTTCTTCCTTATATTATACGTCCAACTTCAGCAGCTGCAGTGCACTGAAGTGTCTGGAGTCATGATATGTTCTAGCGTTGAAAATATTCGGAGTAAGTTGTGCACCAGAATATCAACCATGAATATTTATGGCAGGCAATAAGGCTGGAAATAGACTGGGATGTGGTCAATGGCAACGGTTCCCCATGTGTTATTCTGTGCTCTTTGCACTCAACAGTTTATTTGAGGCTTAAACGGACCCAGTATTTCGTTTGGGACAATCTTTCGCCATCCTCCAGATTCACTATGGCAATGTAACTTAGTCTCCATTGCACATTATCCATAGCTGGGACAAAAGAAATTGATCTATGCCTTCCCTAGAACAAATAGAAAGAAATGTCAATATCAGAGTTTGAACTCGACTCACCGATTTGATACCTCATGTTGTTTACAGTGTTCTAGCGGCATCTTCTTCAGCACATCTTCACACAGTCTAAGAGAAAGGCGTGTGTAATGGCGAATAGATAACACAACGCTATGAAATTATCGGGGGGAAAATTTGTCCGTATGCTTCTTCGTTTGGCGCAGGCTGGCATAGACTTTTTCCCCGTTTCAGATTTATTGTGTTTCGTTCAATCATTCTGTTTCTTGCAAAAACTTAATTACATTCATTGATTATTTATTATCACTCTTGCTAAAAATAAATCATCTATCTGTGTATATATCAAGTAGAGAAAATGATATTTTGAGATCATTATGAGCTTCGGGGCAGTTTTTGAATGTCAGAAAGAGGTAATAATTGTAATAAATTGTATGCGAATCCGTCAAGCGTACATGAAAGAACTGAAAAATTACGATGCCTCATCTCATAGGAAAACTCTTCACTTATTTGAATGGTTGTTAGGAAATTGATGCAGAATTTTCCAGCGACATTGTTAGCACAGACAAAGTAGCGTCATTAAGGTTTACTCATTGCTTTTTTGCTTGTGACCAGCAATTTTTGAGGAATTGTAATCGGAAAGAAAGAGTTATACTTCTGAACTTTGGCTCTCCAATTTGCTGTATAATAACGAAGGGAGTAGTGTAATATTTTTTTGTTCAGTTATCCAGTGGAGGAAAAAAAAAACTTTCCGTTATTTCAACTTTGACCAACTGCTTTCCGATGGATGATTTACATTGCAACTTGCATCACTCAATAGCGAACCATTTAGACAATACAGCCCCTTTCCAAACAGGTATCTCAGTAGCAGGCAAGCAGTTTTCATTCTTTTATCTAGTCAAAAATAAAAGTGTTTATTTATTTTGAGGAGAATTAGGGCTCAGTATAAAATATACACTTGGTTATGATTTATTTTCAAGTGTCATAAAATGGCATAATATCATAGACAGTAACCGAAAATAAACATAACGCTGAATATTGATTCTATGAATTCGTATTCATGATGGATTTTGATAAAGATACTAGAGACTTTTGCATCAACTTGAAACATAACGGTTGTACAAATAGGATTTGAATTAACATTTTATAATCTTTTGTAAATTTTTTCAAAGAAGTTTTATTAAAGTTATCTCATTTATTGAATAGTCCACATGCAGATGGTAATACTACGTCGAAAAATGTGTGAAACTTATTGAAGTTTACTGCAATTAAATGCAAGGACAAATTGTTAAGACTATAATATATTGAAACAAATAGGATAGAAGAAATAAAATGTTTAATCAATTATCGATTTACTCTGAATGACGACACTACCCAACCTGATATTGGTGGTAAGACCAACGGGAAATTTTTAATTCCAATGCTTTATTAGCATTTGGTGTCAATTTCAATGGTTTTTTTTTTGTTTTTGTTTTTGCTTTTTGCTTTTTCCACACACATTTGTAGCCACACGGACACGCACTCAAACAACAAACATACGTTTGCAGGTGTGTGTGCATGCGTGTGTGTGTGTGTGTGCGTGTGTGTGCATGCTTGCTTGTATGTATGTGTGTGTGTGTGTGTGTATATGTTGACAATAAGGGTAAAATTGTTGTTAAACATTAAATTTCGGCCTTATAGAAGTTGCATTTCCCAAGGCATATTGAAATGTTCGTTTATCTTAAGTAACAACATCTTGCAATATCATTATGTGATTGGCAAGCGCTATTTCTAGATTATCTTTTGTAAATGGTATGTTACGCCGTGCACAAACACCTATCCAGATGTAGGTACTTGTACAACTTCTCTATACGCCCCAAAAGGGAAATGATCAGATTTGGAGAGGCCAACGCAGTAGTGTGCAGCAAATAAATGTATTTTGCAATGTTTATAAGTTTTTCACTACATATATAAATGTATATATATATATATATGTGTGTGTGTGTGTGTGTGTGTGTGTGCATGTGCATGTATATGTATATATATATATATATATGCATGTGCATGTGTATATATATATATATATACATGCATATATATATATATGTATATATATATGTGTGTGTGTATATATATATATATATATATATATATATATATATATATATATATATATATATATGCTCTTCAAAATAGTAGTTGAATCGTTGATTGAGAAAGACAGAAAAAGCTGAAAGGAACAGAAGGAATTTTTTTTTGTAAACGTATACACGGAAGGAAAATTGAAGGGATCAATTTGAAAATTATAATATTCAACTGCACTACCTTCAGATGGAAGATAAATTAATGTATTTTCACACTAGGGAAAAACAAATGTCTCTGACGTTTTGATAACAATGTGTATATATATATATATATATATATATATATATATATATATATATATATATATATATATATATATATCATTCTAAATCATAATTTTGCATATTTTGAACTGACTTGATTCGAAGAAAAAATATACATCGTAAACAAAAATTCTAACCATACGAAACTACAGAGATTTCTCTCTAAAAAAAAATCTTTCAATATAGATAATTTTGAATAAGATGTTATAAAGAAAAATCCCTCAATCTTATAGTCAAATATATTCTTCTCATCCAATTGCCATACATTTTTATTAAAATTCAACTGCAACTGATATTGAGTTCATATTGATAAGATGCAGGGTATGCAAATATGGGTATTCCTTGATCTTCTCAGGAAATGTGAAAAAAAGTTCCTTTTTAGCGCGTTGAAGTCTGCTCCCCGAACCTGCGCTGAAATTCAGTTGTTAGCAGTTATTGCACTCTGTACATATAGCCGTGATGCAGGCGAGATGACCGTCAAAAATATCTCAGATCTTGCTGAGAGAATAAATTAAGCACCACTTTCTTTTGACTTAGCAATGCTTTAATTGTCACAAGAAGCAGTGAACATACCAGGGATGAAAAAATATAAAGTTAACCCATTTGTATTTAGTCATCTTAGTAAAAGTTGGATTCATATGGTGTGAGTTAGTGGATATATATTTCTCCCAGCCAAGGGTCGAAATTGATGGTATATTCTTTGCTCTTTCCATCTCATTTTTTCAGGAGAACGAGTGATGTGTATGCGTGATCGGGGGTCTTTCTAACCGTCCCTGAGAACGTATGGACTCCCCATATGCTTTATGAATAAGAATTGCCATACTGCATCACTTACATTTTCACACGGAAAATACTATTATGGTTGGCATAAACGCGTACTTCAGTTAACACACGACCATACACAACACACACACACACACTCACACACACATACAGAAACATATGTATTTATTTATTTATTTATAGTATATGTGGTACGAATCAGGCTAGCAGTATAACAATAATAGAATAATATATCAATAAAATAAAGCCACTTCTGAAATATAATGGATTTATGGATTCATCGATGAGGCACACAGAGGGCAGAAACATGACCTACTTTGTGTAGCAAATCCACATTCTACTATATATATATATATATATATATATATATATATATATATATACAGCAAGAGAGAGAGACTTTTTTAGTACATTATTTCTAAATACATAGTGTACAATGCTGCTATAGCATTGATCGACTCCAAGATCATTGAGGCTATCACTCTCCAATGTAGACTCGTCATATGTCAGAATACTTCAGCATATATACTATCAGAGCAGCTCATTTACATGAAGACTCGGAACTATTTCAGCTTAAAAAAAAGGATAAGGCAACGTGATACCAGCTCTCAACGAAAATTCCTAGCCTGCCTCGAGATAACATCCCAAAACCTAATCTTGGAAAAGAAAGGGAACCAAAATAGTTGGCAGATACCTCAAACCTAAGATTTACAGATGACATTTTCATTTTAGCAGAAAACTTTCAAAACATCCAATTAACCCAGAATGAACTGTTAGAGAAAGCAAGTTTGTAGCAGATGTTTTTCAGCTAACCAAAGGGTATATACAGAACAGATATCGGAATTAAACACTCAGCAATCATTATCGAAGATACAAAGCTGGAAAAAGTAGACAATTTCATAAACTTACAACAACGAATTCCTTCGAATCTTTAAAAAGAGAAATCAAACAGAGAATCAATGTGGAATAGCAATCCTTTGGTTAAGTGGGTTAAACTTTCAAAAACAAAAAGAACCCATTTTATCCTAAAAATAAAATTATACCAACGAAGCACCTTCCAAATGGTCCCCATACGTAGCAGAAAGATGGAATATCATAACCAAAAGACTCTAGCCTCAAACTGGGAGCCATACAACGAGCACAGGAGAGAATCATGCTCAACATCACATGGAGGGACGAAAAAGAGCACAATATATTAGGAAAAATACAGGAGTCTTGATTGAATCCTTAAGAAACCTCAAATTGCATTTGGCTGGCTATGTTGCAAAAAAATAGCACGCAACCAATTGACTACATGAGTCACTACATTGATTCCCCGAAATCACTCGTGAAACGATGGCCAGCTGAATACAAGATGGCTAATCGAACCTGACAAGTTCACAAAGAATAGGCCTAGTGATACCAATCATAAATAGGTTTAGCGAATTTTCGATACAGTGTATATGCAACTATGGATGATATAACAAGGATGAAAAAAAAGCACACAACAAATGACAACACAACTCACAACATGGTCCTCGAAAATTACATGTAAAACTATGGCTGGCAGAATACAAAAGGACTAATCGAAGCAGACAAATTCTGGAAGTATAGACCTAGTGACTCCAATTATAAAGAGGTTTTAGGAATCCTCGAGAAGGTCTTTATGCAATTATTATAGACAATACAATAAGGATGATTATATATATATATATATATATATATATATATATATATGTGTGTGTGTGTGTGTGTGTGTGTGTGTGTATATATATATATGCGTTGTGTGTGTATGTGTGTGTGTGTGTGTGTGTGTAGAAAAACGGATTGTTTTTATCTATACATTTAAATTTATCGATGAACCTGCTACTTCTTTGTTTGATGAGGGGCTACCAACATCCCAGTATCTCTTTTGCAATAAGTATTTACGGAAGCAGAGTTTTCTTGAAGTTAGAGAAACAATGCAATGTAATATGGATAGTTCCACATTTTAGGGAACTATAAAGTATTTGTTGCTGCTAAAACTCCATGACTGTTCACCTCTCATGCTGTATCAACCCAATAACCTTTGCTGTGAGTATTATTTTCTCATACATAGATTAGAAATCGGCGCATGCATTTTTCTCTCATTTTACATGTAGCTTATCTGTGTACGCTCCTGGAGTCAACTAAACCAGTAGAGGTTTCTCTCTTTGGCTTGATAGAGACTTCCGGATAATTCGATTAAGTTGCGAATGATATAATATTTGGATAGCAGGATTTTTCCGTCACTTCCATTTTATGTGTGACTGGCACTCTTCTAAGGCTGATTTCAAGATTTGATTAGTGACAAAAGGAAATATGTGCACAGTGGTAAAATTTTTGTTTTTATACATGCTAACATCGTACTGCGATGCTGGTAAATTTCTGTAATAAAAATTGCAATGAGTTCAAAAACTGTGTTGCTGAATGAAATCAGTTCAGGTCAATCGTAAAAACTATGGAAGAAACCAATGGACATCAGATAATTGAAAATATTCCATAGAAATATATAGATAATTGAGTGTCCAAAGCATATACATCCAAGAAGTGCATAAATCATCATTTATGTTAAATTATAACAAATATCTTTATAAAAGATATCTGCCGAATGCTCACCACAGAAAAAAAGTAACAAGCGAATCAATTAATTCACCCAATGTTCTAAAATGCAATTCTGAAAGTCATTAACACATCAACGTGCCAACACATTTATTTATCCGCTCGGGGAAGCTGTGCTAAATTCTTGAGAAATACGAACCTTTTTTTCTTCATAATAAAATACATTTTTGAATATGTAAAAGGGATGAGCCTTAAGTATCCACATAAAGTAGATTCCCCCTGTGCAAGGACCTCGATCCCCATACCTTTTGTATAGTAGTCAAGTACCAAACAAGGCAATGCTAAAAAGATAGGTGCTACAATGCTTTTGTTTGCTCTTTCATGTGCATTCGTGGTGAAATAGTCATCATATGATTCAGGGTGAACTCATTTCTCCATGTATAGTCTTATGTCCTAAAAATTGTTCTCAGTACACAAAGATCTATTTGAAGTTGATGCACCAATTTCATGAATTTTGGGATGGTAAGCCTTTTGAAAAGAAAAGCTAAACCTTCAAAATCAGGAAGATCCCATTAATCCTAAATAAAGGAGGGTTTACAACCAATACGTTCTCCTGATAGTCATTTATGGAGCTGAAACATTGAACCTAACTAAAGGACAGATCTGCAAAGTGAGAACCATGCAATGTGCACATGAAAGAATTATGCTGGGCTTCACATCGAGAAACCACAAAACAGCACACTACCCTCAGATGAAATCAGGAATCAGGAACATCATACGATTCATTAAAAATCTCAAATGGTAGTGTGTCGGCCATGTTGCAAGAATAGCAGAGAACTGATGGACATCACGACTCACGACTTGGATCACCAGATTCCGCATGCGCAAACGAGGTTGGCAGAATATCAAATAGAAAGACGAGATAGACAAATTCAGACAGTACTGGCTCTGCGATGCCCACGATAGAGAAGTGTGGCAAATCCCTGGAGAAAGTCTATATCCAACAACGGACTTTGAGATGATGATGATGATGATGACGACGACGACGACGACGATGATGATGATGAATCAATATTTCACAGACCAAAAACAATTCGTGTGCAAAAAAAATCTTCATAGATATTAGTTAAGACTTATCTGGCTCAGGACATTGAGAGTCACCAAATAAGTATACAGCTCATTGCGGCGGCAAATTATGCAAGGAACAGATATGTATTGCATTTTGGTGACTGTATTCATTATTACCAAGGTGAACATAATTTCTTTGCCAAATTCTGAATCAATAAAACTCATATTTACGAAGTGTATATTCTGGCAAACAACTTCATAATTGTTATATTTTATTACATGGATCAGACTGTAGTATTTTCTGCCATCTTGGTTTTATCAGCTTTTCAGTATTATTGGATACGTCCATTCATATCACCAGGAATATGTGTAATTATTCTTCTAATTATTTACTTCCACTCATCCGTCATCCGATTGTGACTATTCAGTATAATTGAAATGTCGTCTGCATCGACTGGAATCAACCAAAAAAATCTGAATGAACTAATGACTATTTGATCACGTAGGCTTACACCGAGGCACCAAATACCGAGTTAGACTCACAGTGGATACTACCCAAAATGAAAACAACAAACGGCGATCAGATTTTGTTTGTGGTTCATATTCATGCAAGTTATACCTTATTTCAAATCCAATTCTCCTGTAATAAGTAATTACTCAGGTTATTACGTGAGGCACACAGCTTAGATATGAATTTTGAATTATCATATAAAATGGAAGAATCAATTTGTTTTTTTGTATTCAGAAAACTCTGAAGAAGTGAAAAATCAACTAGAAAGACGAGATCAAAAATCGTGGTTTCAAAACACACACGGATTAAAATTGACTGAACACTCCCTCCCCGAAGATGAGGAAATGAACAGTGGACTTTTCAACTAACAACATTCCACATTTGCATGTTCCTTTTCTCATTCTGTTGAGTGACTGATCCAATCTTCTATTTTTTATTTCTAAATACGACGGTATCAACTCGGTTCAATCATAAATGGCAACTAATAATAGTGAATTGGGCAAAGCAGCTATCTCTTCTGACATGTTGATCATACTGGCAGATCTCATTATTCCACCCTCAGAGAACACTCAATAACTATTTGCATATTATAAGCACTAGTTTGTTAGGACCAAAAATATCGACGGATGCCATAGATTCAAATTATATATATATATATATATATATATATATATATATATATATATATATATATATATATATATATATATATATATATATATATATATATATATATATACAGTTATAATGACACACTTTTTGGAATGATCTCATGTCATCGATGGCGAATTCGTCATGAAAAAAACAATTGAAGAATATGGGTTTGGCTGCAGAAATCAAACCGGCAATCGGTAGGTTCTCTATTCAAAGTAGTGCTACGATTAACACTGAGGTAAATATCATACTGAAACTCATATTTGAAATATTCATACGGCTTTTGATAAGGTATGTTCTCTATTAGGGAGACCCCCTGTGACAATTGTCAGTTTTCAGGAAAAGTCAGTCTGTACATTTGCGTCTTTTTTTCATAATGTTATGACGAGGCGACGACATCAATGGAGTTGAATGGAGGTAGAGGTATTGTTTTTTACTTTTTATATATTTTGGTTACTGACGTCAGGAATTCTTTTCTTCTCAAAGGGATTGTGAGTGTGTAGTTATTTCATTTCTTGAAAGGTCCGGTGCGGGTTAGTCAATTCTCCGTATGTTGATGCTGTAATGTATTGTTTTGTGATTCTGTTTCGGAATTAATACCAGTAGATAGTGAGGCATTAGGATATAGACCCTCGCGAAACAAACTTCTCTTGGGAACTGAACAATTACATCTTGACTATTCCTCTCACCACTCCTTCTGAAATTTTGATGATAAAGGTTTTTGAGATCTGACAGCGACTTTTTCTATTGTGTTTTTTCTGTTTATAATCCAATTGTAATTTATATATATGTATATATAGTTCTTCATCATCATCATCATCATCATCATCATCATCATCATCATCATCATCATCATCATCATCATCATCATCATCATCATCATCATCATCATCATCATCATCATCATCATCAGTCTTCTATGATCCGTTGTTGGACATTGAATTTCCCCAGAACTCGCCACACCTTTCTCTATTTAACGTCACAGGGATCCCTTCTGAATTGGTTTAGTTCTTCTCTCTATCTTTAAAACTGTCAACCTCAGTTCTACAGCTGATATCTGGGGACCCTGTTAAGAGTTTTGATGTCTATATGTTGTCCACCATTCTTGTAACATGATCAGCCAATGGCCATATAAGTTTTCTTGTAGATTATATTATGTCTCAGACTCCAGTTTTCTCCCTTGTACGATACGACGTCTTTTGACATCTTCATGTGGAGTTGAACATTATTCCCCCATGCAAACGTTGCATGCCTCTCAGTCTGCAGCTTTGTCTCTTGGTTAGTTTCCATGTCCCATCTCTGTAACCGACTATCGGGAGGATGCATTAGTTGTATACTTTTCGAATGTAGAGCTTGCTCTGCCGAAGACTCGCCATCTCAGAGTGATTCTTCCATTGATTTATTCTTCTATTGTCTCTTATATAGCAAGAGTGGTCGAATTTCTCCAGTTTTGCATATTCAGTTTTGAATCCCGACCTGCTTTTTTTTATAAACATATATATATATATATATATATATATATATATATATATATATATATATATATATATATATATATGTGTGTGTGTGTGTGTGTGTGTGTGTGTGTGTGTGTGTGTGTCATCCACAGTCTGTAAAGCACATTTAAGGGCTGCCCTATTCAAAAACTTCTTGTATTTCACTTAACTGAAACATGAAACTGAACAGAATCAGACTTCAATTTTATATCGACTGACATATCTAAGTATACCAATTGTTTTCATAATGAGTGCAAATTCAGACTAAATACCGTCGCTGTCCTGATGAATTTCCAAAAGCTATTTTGCTAAAAGCCTGGTCCCAATTTATAGTAGTACGTAACAAATTGTACATTTAAATGTCATATACTTCTTGGATCACACTGTTATGGCGGGGCATGCAGATACTTGAAAAATATTTTTCAAGCGTAAAATTCGTAACATAACAGAATTTATATAATGTGATTTTTAGATGAGTATAGACAAAACCAGAAAAAACACCCATGTCAAAAGTAATTTAATGACCAAAACATTTAGATGAAATAATATGAGAGAATGAGAGACTTGTTTCGTATGACTTATCAAGGGGCTTTTTAGAATATGTGAGCTCGGCATTTGAGACTGATTTTAAATTGCGTTGTGAATTTTAGATCAGGCAATAAGGCTTTATTTAGGTATTTGATTTCGATTTCGAGTCAAGTGAAGTACTGCTTGATTCTTCTCCGATAAAATGCCTTGTAAAACGATCACGTAATTCTGGTTTGGGTATGAGTGTCGCCCTTATGGGATAAACGGTTTTAATAAAAAGAAAGAGACACAAGAACCTGTTATTATTGGAATTTTTTTTTAATGGATTTTTTTTTTACCGTTTGGTGTGCCAATTGAAGAGTTGACTGACAAGGAGCTGGGGTTTTTTTTCATCAGAATGGCCTTTTTTTTGTCAAGTTGAGTTGATTCACTTCCTTCATACCAGGATTTCTATTCTTATAAAAATGTTCTAAACTGGAAGCGTGATTGCATTACGATTAATTCATCGGGGAACAATTTTCAGGCGGTCCAGAACTTCCAAAAAAAAAAAAACGATAAAGAAAAACTGTAATCATACAAGGAGAAACTTGAATAAAAAAAAAAGATTTAAACCTAAGATATATACGAAATGATATATCAAAATATATGGATGTTTCGATATATATATATTGTATACAATTATATCTAAACCTTGGTAAGAGTCTACTATATTTGGCAAGATGCTTAGAGAGCAAGAGCAGGGAACTGTTCAGCTGATGATCAATAGTCGAAACCATTACATATTCGAGGAAACTTGGGAAGAGAAATTGTAAATAGAGTGATTTTCAAGAAAATACATAAAAAAAGCAAATAAAAAGTTGAATGAATGATAGAGAGAGAGAGAGAGAGAGAGAGAGAGAGAGAGTGAGAGAGAAAGACGGAGAAAGGGGGAAGGGAAAAGATGGATTTTGACAAAAATCTAGCAGTGAAATCAAACTGATGATTTTACATTTGGTATGATGGACCAAGTTCACAGATGTACAAAAAATCTGAGTCAGTGTAGAAGAATCGATGTTGGCCTTTTTTCTACACGCAGTTCATCGTTATTTTCACCGACATCTATATAAGTGTATATCTATATAAGTATATATATATATATATATATATATATATATATATATACATATATATATATATATATATATATATATATATATATATATATATATATATATATATATATATACACACACATATATATGTATATATATATATATGTGTGTGTGTGTGTGTGTGTGTGTGTGTACATATATACATAAATGCAATGCTACTCCATGGGAATAGAGCTCTCTGTTGGACAAAGAATTTGACCTAAAAAAATGTATCACTTAAATTCAGCCTAACTGACCGCCCAGTTCTAGCTAAGAGGTAGGATATCAGCTTCCAGTTCTGGAGCGAAGGTTTCAATCCTTCCTCGTGCTACTGGATTGGATTATGGAAAGTCTATAGCCACACTGAAGACTTGTAATACAACGAAACAGCTTATTGTGGATGACACAAAAGTATATATATATATATATATATATATATATATATATATATATATATATATATATATATATATATATATATATATATATATAAAACGTTTCCGGCATTTGCTCAAAAATAGTATAGGAGTGCGGATGCTGTGAACTGAGTATTTGTTTGTAGGAAAATGATCCTGGATTGGGTTTGATTTGTGCAGATTTTAATATAATATATCCAGTTGCCAGTGAACCCAAGTTATATGAAAATGTAAGAGTAAAATGGTGGGGAAAGAAACTGAAGAAAAATCACAAAATCTGACAATAATGTTCAGCATTTTCATCCATGCATCTATGTGATATCTAAATCGCATGTTACTAAATTTTCCTTCATGATCATCAATCAGGAATCAAACCTGAAATTCACCAATTATCGACCGATACTAAAAACTGATTTCACAACCAAAATGGCGAACATTTTCCCCGGGATAAGTGGCCTTAATTAGAAAATAAGATGCCTAATGTTTCAGACTTTTCGATATCTGAAAACTCCCGTTACACCAAGAACATCATCAACATTCCTGATCATCTAGACACAACATAAACCTAAAGATACGTCATTTAGTTTTGCTCCAACGTATTCTAACGCATGACTAAGAAAAAAAAAACCTACTGAATCAAATATCGATCTGAATCCATCTGACGGTGTGTTACTTTTCTCTTTCACCACATATCCGAAAATAAAAAAACATTTTCCTTTAAAATCGGGGCAAAGTATAAAATTTTTAAAATTTGTAAATCTTACTATGACACTATTCCACAAAATGTTTATTTCAAATGTCCGACGTATGTACGCAATAGCACAGTTGAAGTAGTCTTAATTTTTGCTAACCACCACATCATGTTTCCTTCCAAGATTTTTTCCCTTGACTTCGAAGCCAGCAAAAATGCCAACTTTGTTTTTTATGCTTTCACAACTGGCTGACCAGGTTTTAAAAATGCCTTGCGTTCATTCTTTCTCCTGTAGATTGCTTTGCTGGGAAAGGAAAAATAGAAAGGGAGACAATGTTTATTTGAAAATCTTTAAGTTCAGTTTTTTTCCAGAGCTGCTTCTGCCTGCATTGCTGTTAGCCCATAGAGGCACTATTATTCTTAGCGTTAAAATGAAATACAGTCACCATTTCTTTCCACAACATCAAATATACAAATATATAGTGAATATTTCGGATCGAAATCTAGCTCATAATTACATCAGATGATAGAATCATCGAACCCAACCAATACTAGAACACGCACACACACACACACACATATGTTTATGTGTGTGAAAGATATATATATATATATATATATATATATATATATATATATATATATACACACACACACACACACACACACATATAGGCTGTAGTATTGTATGTAGGAAAAGACAAAGAAAGCATAGCATCAAATATCAGATACTAAAAAAGGTGATATTAAAAAATGTATCAACTCAGACGTCATAACAATGGGTTATTGGACAGTTTTCAGATTTGTTCCGACAGAAAATTGTTTTGATGTAAAGAAATATCATTGAAAAAGAAGATGAATTTACTGGAAACTGTTGGAATACGATTCGTTGTTTACTTGCATATCTAATTCTATCAATAATCATCCTATTACGTATCAATCATGATATATATCAGGATCTGAAACAAACGGATTGAATTTAAGATAGATATTATATATATTACATGCTGTAAACAACACAGAGAGTTGACAAAATTCATTGAATATGTGATGTTACATACGAAAAATCTCTGTTTTTCTTATCCATCTCTGGTTGAAGAATATCAAAACTAAAAATGAAACAGAAGTCACATAATGGCGATTGCATCACATGACGAAATGGTCCATTGTATTCATTTAACATAATTGTTCCCAAACATAATACTTCATAGTTCTAATTAACTTATAGATAAAACAAAGAATATTTGTTGGATAAAAAATATTCCGATGAAAAGCATTGGATTTAAAAGAAATGCCGTTTAGGATGATCATGGTGAAATTTTCACCCAAAACCGATCGGCAAACAATGCCAGCTCATGAAATACAGGATAGTTGACCTTGTTTCGTAGCACTGGATGTCAATTAAAAATATGAATGATGAACGAATCCCCCTTTTTAATCGAGTCAGTAATATAGTAGGGCAATTTGTTGGCCAGTCTTGTGAATAGGTAGTAATTTTAAGTTCCCTTTACCAACTCGTAAGGGCATCGTTTTTAAATGTGACGCCATAGGTTGGATAGTCTGACAGAACCCTTCAATTTCCAGACTTGCTCTATCCTATACGCTACGCTCAGAAGAGATTCTTTGAGTACCATTTTTAAGGTCTTCCGTTTGACTTGGCCAAAGATTTAACCCATGACATACCGAATTGAGAATTGAAAATCTAATGTTAAGTCACAGTAAGTGGTGTTCGGGGAAAAATTGTTCAAGTCATCATTGATGAAATCATCAATTATCAACACGTTTTATTATCTTTGTCGCAATATGCCATTTATTTTTCAACACGAATACATGAAATTGAATTTATACATTCAAGAGGCAACACTTGAACAATAACATCCACCCTAACCTCATATATGTGATTGATTTTTTTATGAATATCGAGAAGTGCATTATGCGTACGTATGAGCAGCATGGAAAGAACTTTCACCGGAAGATCAACACCTGATAAATTTTGCAATCTTGAAAAAATCTATGTATTATTTGATTTTTAAAAAACTTCATTTATTGAATTCGATTCAATAAAATAAAGCTAGAAAAATACGCTGAAAAAAAAATGATTACCTAATTTTGCCGTTTTTCCCATTTCGAGCAATTCCAAAGCAACTGAAAAAAAGAAAGCATGATTAATATCTTGTGCAATTTATGTGTTAAATGTGGAATTATAAAAAAAATCGTTATCTCGAATCAAAAATCTTTTAAAAATTCGTCTTTTAAGAAATGAGTATTAGAAATTCTATTAAAATAAAATAATATTCTATTGTTTGCCAAATTCCATTAGAATAGCGTCTATATCGGTCATACCTGGTTATACATTTGGAATCTGCAGAGTATACATGTAACTGAATGTAAATGCGATGTAATCATGTCATTTTTTCGACGATATTTATCACATGACCGGGCTCATGAAATATTTTTAAAAAGCAAAGTGGTCTTTTATCTGTTTGAAATGTCGATTAGTTGATACTGAAATCAAAACTTTCGTATGTTTCTGTGTGTTTTTGTACTTTTCAATGCTAGCTTTGGTACTCTTCCAAAATCAATTTTGGCAACTCTGGTCGGAGTATGCCAGCTTGTCCATCATTCTCTTCATTTTTTGCTTCGTTTCTTTTGTTTTGTTTGTTTGTTTTTTTTAGATATGTCACAAAGTGCCAATGTTATTTCAATTTCAATGTTTTCCTTGAATTTCAGTTAATTTTGTATTTTGTGGATGATGTGATAATTTTCTGGTCAAAATTTTACTGTTGAACAGATTTTAAAAGTCTTATGATTTAACATTCTTATACCTCCGTTTTAATTGACTAAAATAAATAATTTTGAATACTGTTTAGTGATTTCCCTTCTTCAGGCCATCAGTTGAATGTTTTCTTGAGCAATAACGTTCTTAAAATAATGAGATAATTGATTCGGTGAATTAGAAAAAGTTCGATCAAAGAAAGTCTCAACAGCCACCGAATCTTTAGTCAGATGAGAGAAGATTTCCTTCCACCAAAGCAGGATCTCGAAGCATTACATCTATTATTGATGTCCATTGTGCAACAATCTTGAAAACTTGTATGTGAATCTGAATTTGCCCCCGTCTTCAAATATATGATTTGCCTCAGATTATCCTTTATAGGAAAAGATGATAGTAGATGTAAGAAGAACGGGTCAAATGTTCCATCGACACGATCGAAATAATTGTAAATACATATTGTCATATACAGAATAGACAGCTTCTCATTAATCTGACCATAGTTACTTTAAGAGGAATTCAGTTCTTGGAATAAAGCAAAAAATATTGGCCACAGTGAAAAAATATCAAATGAATTAAAATTATGTAAGAAGAATGAGAGACAATGATGCATGTTCAACCTTTACTCTCGATTTTTCTTTCATAATTTGGGAATTTTGAAATCGTATTATTTCCTTACGTTTTTATGCATATGGAAGTGAGATGCTTTGCTCTAAAATTTCGCTCCAATTTACAATGCTCGTCTGATCAAATTTGGTCCCTCGATTTTCCTCATATTTTCTATCAGTTTTGAAATAAGAAAATTTTAGCCATAATAGCTGAAAACTAGCATGACTGCCAAAAACTGCAGGGGACGGTGAAAATATACCTCCTCTTGATTTCACGTAACAAATCGATGAAAACCGAAAACTTTCAACTGAGAATAATGAGAAAGAATATGCCACCATCCAATCAAACTCTCGATGACGTCAGCCAATTTTCATGTGATTGGAGACATTTGTCCTGTTTATTTAAAATACAACGACATAATTCTCGATGATGTCATCGAATTTCCATGTGATTCAAATTTCTTTGTTCACGTTCTGTTTATACATGATATAATTTAAAAAAAAATAAAACCGAAATGAAATGAATGGAATTCGATTTTTTCATTTTTTGGAGGAATCAGGCTGTTGAAGATGAACTCCTTCAACGGTATGTTCAGAGAAAAGGTTTAAATGCTGTACCTGAAAAGATGCAAATTTCAAATAACTCGTGAGATAGATAAAAACTAATGTGAAGAATGCTTAGAGGTCCCATGGTTTCTGTGGGAAGATTTTCGGAAAACGTAAATTGTATTTTTAGCAATTCCTTTTTTGTTCCTTGCAAGTTGAAGTCGGTGGATTGGTTCTAAATTGGGGATGTAATTCATAGGAGTGTTCAATACGAACAATGAGGTTCATGGTCGACATTTTACGTTAGGTTTTGAGATCTCTCCAAAGGTTTCTACTTTCATTTTCGTAGATTATATTCAGTTTTTATTAATCATACTTTTTTAATTACCTATGATTTCATTTTTACATTGATGACGACGAATGCATATTCCAAAATGTCTTATTTGCCTAATTCATTATGATTATATTAGCTAATTGCGTTGGTCAAAGCATGTTTGGGTGAAAACTGCAAAATTTTCGATGAAAGCCGATTTATAAATACACTGGCACAAAATCCATAAACCGTAAACCAAAACCTACGGCAGGTTATATTTACATACAAGGGGTAAAAGGGGTTTTATAGCTGCAGCAAATACATATTTAAGCATATAAGAAGTGGCAAGCCAGAGGGATTCTGGGTAGAATTTTTCATTTTGGCTCGTTTTTCCTAATCCATACTACGATTTATTCAGACCAAGATTACAAATAATTGATTGATTATTTAAAAAAAAAAAGAAATAAGGTGCAATAATAAAACGATTCCCAAATTAATTCCAATGGATAATTAATTCTTATTATAATGTTTATTTTTTATCTACATATTTTCCAAAAAGGGCCTTGAAGTTTAGTGCTAAAAGTCACATTCGCAAACACAAACGTGTACATACGCACAGACACACATGCACAGACACACACACAAACACACACACACACATATATATGTATATATGTATATATATATATATGTATATACCTATATGTATATAAATATATACACACTCACATACATACATACACACACACACACACACACACACATATATATATATATATATATATATATATATATATATATATATATATATATATATATATATTACCATTTTCCATGCTATATTCATCATTAATTTTAGGTATAAACTAGTGTCATGAAAGAATTCTGACTATTAATTGGGTATATGTACATATGTATGTATATATATATATATATATATATATATATATATATATATATATATATATATATATGTATATAAATATAAATAAATACATATATCTATATATATATTGATATATATATATATATATATATATATATACGTATACATATATGTATATTGATATGTATATATATATATATACATATATATATATATATTGATGTATATATATACATGCATATATATGTACATACATACATACATACATACATACATACATATATACATATATATTATCTACGTAGACTGCTATAATGGAAGAAATATGATATACTGGAAATTTGATATATTTACTGGCTCCTCCCCTAGAGCCAATTGGAGGGTTCTGAATACCTGAAACATAAACCAAGTTTTGATGAAATCTTGCCCCCTGCAAACATTTTTATTATGGTCCTGCAATATTTAACAAAGGAATTTTATTCTCATGTATTTCCTGCTGGGATTTTGTGTAGTTTGAACCTTATTCCACAGACGAATCAAACGTAATATAGATTATATCTTCATTAGAACAAACAATAAGTAAATCTTCCGACGCAAAAAATTCAATTCAGAGGTGAATGGTGCTTCAAGTCCAAGTGGCAGTCATGGAACTGCTCTTTAACATAAAGTTTTGGACTCCTGATTTAAAGGAACATATGTCTTCGGTAAGATCTTTGGAGGGAACTAAAGTTGTTCCTTAGTATATAGAACTACCATTTCATGTACCAATGTCGAACCACAACTTTGATATTTCACCTGACACAATGAACACTATAATTTCTAATAACTGAGCTGAGAACATTGCCAATAAAAGAAAAGATGCAGGGTAAATAGTGTGGTATCCAAGTACAAGGGTAGTATTTTTAAGAGGGCTAGCTATGTTGTCCAATGTTCTTATCTATACTCGAACGACTGTAGACTTGAATTGCAAGCAATGATTCTCAGAACTTATTTTGTACGATTGAAAGTGTTAAAAGAGAATAAATTCCAACCAGTGATATTCTATTTCTCAACGATTGAATTTTGTATGTAAGAGAAATACTGGATGGGGATTTGATTTAATCGAACAAAAATTGATTTCCCCGCCATTGCCCCCAGATGGAGGTTATGAAATGATTCAAAATATGGTTTGATTGATGAAGAGAATCTAAAAAAGAATAGTGCTTTTCGTTCGACCAAGACACTATGAAATGAGAAAAACCTGTTTGTTGTTCGATCACTCAATTCTATATCCAAATTAGGCATGGCTATCAGCATGCAGGTTACAAGTTGTGAAGTCTTCAAAAATGACTGACTCTACAGCAGCATATCACTCGCTGCCTAACATCTAATTTTGAATTATGCACTCAAAACTTGAGGCCTTTTGGTGACCTTATTCATAAATGAATCACAGTATTTTGAATTTGTGTTGCAATTTAGATATCAAAACTTCTTTAAAACACGTTTTATGATAATTGATTCTATGTGAATTGAACTTACATAAAACAGACACGATGTCTCTTTCATGTGCACGTCTCTGGCCCAGCTTCTGATCTTTTCAAAAGACTGAAAATACATATTTTCAAAGCTAGTTTGAAAGCTGTGATTTTTCCCTCAATAGCTGCTTGCCATCATGATACTACTCTATAGAAGACGCTGGATGTACCACAGAAAAAGTTGAACAATCAATCTCGTTTGAACTAAAAAAGGATTCTGCTCAGAATATTGGTACATTTTGGATGTATATTCAAGATAGTGGACCATGCTCCGGTCGTTATTCAGCCAAAATAACAGAATTTGCTTGAAGTATCTACTAAAAGCTCAAACTAATTACAAAAACATACAGATAAACTGACGAAGGAATTATTTTATTCATGTTTCCTGAAATCAAATGTGATTCGTCAGGAGAATATGCCGTTTGAAGAAGAAATTCTCCTCCCAGCCTCAATATCTTTGAAATTATAAATGATAATTTGTTTTGTTCGGTATCAAACCTCGCGTCAGATAGAGGTTCCAAAGATTTCAATATGCCTTAATGACGTTAAATAATTCAATGAATCAAAACTGATACACGACTTCCAAAATTGATGACTTTTTTCAACTGAGAGGTTGCTTGAAATCAAGAGAAGCAAACTGATATATCTTTTTTGTTGAATAAAGATGCAATGTCTTCATTGGTTTGGTGGAAACATATCCGAAACATATAGATAGTTATTTTGTTCCTTGATACTTTGACGGTATTGTCGTTCTATTAAGATTGTTGCAGCTCTCAAAATATGATCATAAATGTATAGTTTTCAAAACATTTTAATTAAGCATTTTATGCATTAAATATTTCATTTTGTTCCTACCATATAGTTTTTTCATATGTTCTTTATAGTTTTTTTGAAATCATTCTATAAATTAAATATGTTTTCCTTTTCAATCGGCCATTTACTATTACACACGAAGTTTTATTAGTTATTTACGTTTGCACAAGTTCCACAGGAAATATATATTCAGCTATAAGTCATCAATTTTTTGAATAAAGAAAACTATACGTTTGTGCATTTTCATATATGTAATGAAGTCGGTTGGTCCGATTCAATTCGTTTGTTGCTGACTTCATTTCTTTTCTATTATTGGACACTAATTCAACCAGTATCATTTTAATTCACAATGTATCTATCTAAGTAGCATGAGTAAGACTGTAGCCAAAAAAAAATTGCTTGATCATTTGATATTGGACATGACTGTTCCTGTGTTGACGCAAAGAATATTCTGAGGAATAATTTGAGAAAAAAAATACACATCAAATTCTTATATTTATGAGTTGAATAAGGGAAGCAATTGGTTATATGGAGGATGGAATGTGATTTGTTTGGATAGAAAATGAACTGTTTGTCATTATTACCCACGTGAGTAAATATATGTACATAGAAGAAACATGGTAGTAAAATTCAAATAACAGAGAGGTATGTTCACCCTCTCTCATCAGCAGACAAACTGTTTTGTTGTATTACAACTTTTCAGGGTGGCCACACACTATCTATCATCCCATCCAGTACCATAAAAATTGATTGAAACCTCCCCTCCGGACCCAGGAGCTGGCATTTTACCTCTGTCCTATGCAGAAATGGACAGTCCGTAAGGTTAAATTCAAGCAATATATTTATCCACGCAAAATTCTCCATCCAACAGAGTACTCTAATCCTATGTTGGAAGAGCATTAAATTAGCTTTAATTGAATGAGTTACCTCTCTTAAAATTACTCAACCCTGAGAAATAATAATAATAATAATTGATATATAAATATAAATATAATTATGAATATAAATATATATATATATATATATATATACGTGTGTACATATATATATATATATATATATATATATATATATGTGTGTGTGTGTGTGTGTGTTTATATATATATATATATATATATATATGTGTGTGTATATATATATATATATATATATATTCATTTTACTTGTGTTGGTTTGATGTCACATTTCTTTTCGCTTGCAGTATGTGTTGCATTGAAAGAATTATCTTAGCTATATTCGAATCAGATTTACCTTGACATTTTCCAGCTTTTCCTATTTCTATTTTAAATTCATCACAAGGTTATTGAGTTCGATCAATATCACCTGCATTGTCAGCATACATCTTTTAGAACCATGATAAAGAAAAATGCAAAGCTGGAAAAAAATAAAGACTCAGCAAAATACTGGAACTTTGTTGTTACAATGCAAGGAAGTTTGGTATCAGAGCTTTCAATTTTTTATAATTTTGCAGTGTTAATTTGCTCGAATTTCCTACAAAATTCAAGACTGATTAAGTTTAAAGAGATTATTTAGCGGAGCAGTCACCCGAGACATTTCTGGGAGCACTTTGTTCAACGTGCAGAGAAAATCACTCCGACGGTTTTTTGGTCATTGTACAAAACTTGAAGTAACATTTTGCTGTGAAATTCAAGATGATGAACTTTCAAGAATTATAGATTCCTAATTGGATATTCTTTATCAACGCAGCATTAGACCCCCAAAGGCCGGGGGCCAAGGAGGCACTTCTCTACCCAAACAATTTTATTTCATGTGAGGACATCATATATGATTTTTTTTCATCTCTATATTGCTACCTATAAAAAAAAGAGGATAATAATGATGGAAAAGGAAAAAGTTCGCCGTTATTTCAGACTCGTTGAAACCGAAAATTTATCCCTGAGAGAATCACACAACTTTACCAGGCTTTTTCAGAGCAACTTGACATTCAAAAACAAGAAATTCCAACTACACCTAGATAGAAGGCTTTATAATGTATCCTCCAATTAGTGACCTGCGGAGCTTAAACATTTCACCCAATCAAAAGAATTGACCATTAAATCGAGAACAATGCAACTTACACATCATAAAATTATGTTCGACTTCACGTGGAGAGATCATAAGACTACGCAGTGTATTAAAAAATGCAAGAATCTGAGATATCATTGAATCCATTAGAAAATTCAAATGGTGATGGGCTGGACATGTGGCTAGGAGGTCAGACAACGGCTAGACATCACAACACACGATATATTTTTCCCAAAGAAAGTAAGACAGCATGACAAGCTAGATCAATTCTGAGTTTTGGCTCCACAATGGCCATGATAAATAAGTCTGGGGAACCTGTGGGAAGGTGTCTGTTCAACGATAGATGCTAACAGAGTTATGATCATGATGGACAAAAAAATAAATCGTAAACGAGCTAATTTAGTCTGAATGGCTTAAAAACCACTCCTCCTCAAGCCCATTACTTTCAAAGTTCCCACCTTTAAAATACTTCACCCCGGAAGCTTTTTCAGTGAGCGTTCATTTCGTAGTTAGATAAAATTCCATTCATGCAATTGACGTTAGTTCGTCTTCTGTCGTGGTAAAATAGAATTATATGTTCTGATGCAGTAATTATGAAATGTCACTTGAGAAATATCGGATTCAAGATAGTGTGATGTATGTCGATTTTGTTTGATTATCACCCAGTCAGTCAGTGATGATTATCGCTGCTATTAGCACTAGCACATCCAATATGCAAATATCTGTTAAATGTGTTAATGTGAGCCTTCCAAGGAAGTGATGTTCGGAGTTATATCATGAAAGCCTACAATTCACAGCGCGACAATTTCGCTAGATATCATTAATCTCACAAAGAAAGTTTCGATGAGCATTCGCCTAGTTCTTGAATTACTAAATCCGTAGAAGTTGCTAGCTGCAGTTAAGATCACATTAAGATTTGTCGAACCTTGTCAGATTTGAGGCATGGTTTCTTTTTACTCGTTATTAAATGATGTAATAATGTCAATTTCAGTAATTTGAAGATAACATTTTGTGAACGTTTGGTATTTCTAAGTCAGTGTGAATAGGTGAATTCTGTACCAAATCAAAGACACAACTGCTCGATATACATTGATCATATGATAATAGATAACACACCGATACCCCGGTTTCTTCCGTTGATTATGAATGAAATTAATCCACGCTGAATGAAATAATATAAGATATAAATGAAAAAAAAAATAAACAATCGATAATTGGATAGCATTTGATTTAGTCGTTAATTTCAAAGTTGTATTTTATCGGAACTCTCCTGTCGTCGTCTTTTGTCTGCTTTAGTAGGATAAAAAAATATGACATCATCTCTATATGTAACGAATACTGTCAGAATATTTTGAAGAATATTTTCCTTTTTCTCTCAGCTGATAAATTGAGAATTCTGTCACCACAATTAATTCTGAGATGGATACAGAAACTGTTTTTTGATCATTGACTCAGATTCCTATTTGACCTCACCTATTTTGCAAAAATCTGATTTCTAACTGTGCATCAAACATGGGAGTACGACTTTCGTAAATAGGATGAAAAAGTCGTATCAGTACAAAAAACTTCAGGCAACAAAAGTATGTGTGAATTTGCCAGTATGTTCAGGCCACAGGGCCTCTAAGCAGAAGTAAACTTTCTTAAAAAAACAAGAATCTCATGGAAAAAACAACAAAAATAAACCCGCTGAAATGTCGAGCCATCAGCATCAATAGAAAAGATCAAAGAAACAAAGCTGAAGCAAAATCCTAATAGAACGAATAAAAATGGATTGAAAACATTCTTGAAAAGAATACAGGACTTCACAACTATTTTGAAATCCGTTTGTTCAAGTAGAAGTCCAATAATTTATGTGCCAGAAGCAAATGGAGATCTGACAACGGACATAACCTGAATTGTCAAACTTGCCTGAGAATTTTACAAAAAACCGCCACGCAACCGAAGAAAGGACCGAGAAAAATGAACAAAAATTAGAAGTCAACGGTAATCAGATCAGGTATTTGAAAGTAGTTACTTTTCGGGGAGTAAAGCAAGCAATGCACCCCAAAAATGAAAAAAACCTTTTCACCCGATACATCACCATAGACCCACTCAAAAAATCTGTGAAAAAGTCATAACAGGGAACTTAGCCATTATTTTCAACTTATGCCTCAAACTGAAGAAAGTCCAAAAATATTGGAACACGGCGAGCAAGATTTGAAAAAAGGAAATTCCCAGTCACTTCAACAACTACTGGCCGATAATTATGCTCAACTGAATCAGGAATACGTAGTGAATCACAAAAATGCTACATGGAAAACGACTCCTATAAGAAGCTGTATTCGGAAGACTAACCAACATAAAAAGCAGCAAAAAATAAATGCCACAAGCTGCAACATTTGTCGACTTTTGAAAGGCCTCCAATTCAGGGGATATCCTCGAAGCAATCGACGCAATAGAACAAAATGTGAACACCATAGATGCCTGGGTAGAGCAAAATATCTACCAACATAGTAGTTCTTTCATGAGAATACAAGATAACTGAGCCCTCCCATGTAGAAAAAAAGAGTCTTTTCACAGCCTGGCACGAGATGATCTTCCAAAATATAGACTGGAACTAAAGGGAAACGGGATAGACTGCAAATACCCAAGTAAGATCCAATTTGCTCAGTTGTCACCTTCTCTGCTGAGTAAAGACAGTGAGAAAGTTAACCTCTACGTGAACTTTGCCAAGACGAATGTCATATACAACACACACGTTGAAGACAATGTCACAATGATCATAATAGGAACGCAGAGCTGATTGATATTGACCACTACATTTACTTAGGACAACGAATCTCCGCGAAATCCCCATCAGGAGCAAGCAAAAAATGACTCTTCATTTGCAAACTTTTGGTTGAGCACGCTCAGCATTCAAATATTCACACGAATTAGAATTGTGTACAATGCATTCTCCCAATAGCGCTAACACATGGAACGGAACCAAAAGAATGAACCTCAAACTGATAACCACGCGACAGATACATGAGAAAATCATGATCAACCTGACATAGAAAGATTATGACAAAAAAGTGCAGGAGTTAAAAAACAAAAGTCTCAAATATCATAGAATCCATCGGGAAACTCAAATAGCAATAAGTTGGAAATGTTGCAAGAATGTCAAACAACCACTAGATATGACAGCAACATGTATTCCCAGATATCATGTGCTAAATTGTGGTCGACAGAAAGTAAGATGGGGTTACAAGCTGTATAAAACACTTGAGTACAGGATCCATGATGTGTTTGGTAGGGGTCAGGCGATTTATTGGGAGGTATATTTCCAACAACAGGTTGTAAAAGACTGCTGCTGCTACTGATGATGGTTATGATGATGATTATTTTCTTGTCAGTAAGGCTTTCTAGCTATACCAATGCCTGCCAAAGCTTGATATTTAGGTTAATACTCAAAAAAAAACTAGAATCACCGCCTACAGCATAATTATACTATATTTGTATTACGTAATCAAAATTTATATGAACTTTACTGATGCCAATACATGGGATATGATGGAATATCTATTGCTTACACTATATACTGAACGTGATAGTAGTTCAACAACTGAATTTGCTAGTTAGAAATGGCAGTATTGGATTGCAACTTAGTATTGAGCCATAATCCGTTCATAACTTATCAATGTGCCACCAACTTATCGAAGGGTTACAACTTATTTTTGAGGAAATGTTGGAATTTAAAAGGATTCACAGATTGATACATCTCGATTAAAACATAGATTTGTCGGCCAACAAAAAATCAAGGAAAAGAATGAAAGGACGTATCCGTCCATGGAAGAGAAAAAAGTATTTTTCACCATTGATCACACATTGTGTTTACCTGAAGGTTATTAATGCATGATGAAAAGAAGATAAGCAATTACTTATGGTGCGAAAATTCAATAATAATTGATTATATCAAGGGAGAGCTATGCTCAGACATTTGCAAATGATGTCTCTCTAGATAAAAGTAGAAGACTGGCGATACATCCTAGTGTATTTATTCATGTTTTACTAATTTATCGTACTGGCTGAAAAAACACAAGCAACATCATCGTCTCTCTTGAGACGCCTGTTGTTGGATGTATATCTTTTTCGATCCTGGGTTACAGGATGTAAATACCTACAAAACTTATTTAAATCATCCTATCGTCTTATTTTGCCAAGTCATAATCTTGCATATAATACTGGGTGAACTTGATGTTCAGCAGCTGTCTCAACATGATCTATCCATTGTCACCGTATTAGCCTTCTAATGGGTTACATGAACTCTTCGACCCTCATTTCCTCTGAAATATAATCTGCTCCCTTGTGATTCCTCCGGGTGATAATATGCGTGATACTCTTTTCTGCACGTTGCATGGTCTTTGGTTTGAGAGCCAATCTCATCGTTAAGTTCCATGTTTCTGCTCCATAGGTGGCTAAAATAGGAAAGATCCTTATCTATGTTCAGAGCACCGTTTTTAAATCGTGACTATTTGCAGTTGGTTCATTACCAATCTCATCGGCGGCAGTCTTTTATCCTCTATCGGTGTACATAGATTCACTCGACCTGCCTATCATCAGTGCCTTAAAACCAATACTTTCTGAACATTTGTAGTTCATGGTGCCACCTTATATTCTGCCATGCACAGTTTCACATAGGATTACACGGGAGTTACACTGTTAATCGTGATGTTTAGCAGTATGTTTTTTTCTGTAAAGCATAAATAAGAAAATAATAATATTTTTCATTAAAAAAAAAAATATATATATATATATATATATATATATATATATATATATATAGAGAGAGAGAGAGAGAGAGAGAGAGAGAGAGAGAGAGGGAGAGAAAATGTGTGTGTATGAGAATTTTTCTTTTTTTTATTATTAAATATATAAATCAGAATGGAACAAATTCTCATGTTTTCATTTTTTTTTCACTTCCGGGGTCTCAATTCAAGGTGGAACTTTAAATAAGGAGCTGGCACCATTCAAGTAGGCATTGCTAGGCAATAAATTGATTTTAAAATTAATCACTTTGGCCAATAGTGCTCCACTAAACATAACTAAGTAATCGGTATTTTTGTATTGAAAAGCTGTGGTATGTATATCATAAACAGAACTACAACCACTTAGTAGATTATACAATTCGGTATCACAAGTTATGGCTTAAAAGCTGAGAATAGATAGCTGTTGCACTCTCAACATTTATCGGAAGCAACACAAAATGAACCTCACCAAAGCAGTCTAACTAAACATTCACAAATTTTCCCCCTAACATGTTGTCTCTTTTAATTTCGTATCTTGATCTAGGGAGCTGTTGTGTGCATGGGTTCATATTTTTGTTGGATATCGATTTTGTAACACCTGATTTTAATTTGTCAAGAAACTGTTGAAAGAGTTAACGAGATAAGGGGGAAACGGCAGATGTGTCTTGCCTAAGAGTTAGTTTCTGTTTCTTACTCATTTGTTAAATTTCATAAAGATTCCAAGAGGCTGCTGATGCTTGCAAAATCCCAAATGGTTTGATATAAATGTTCGAGCTAAACATCGTACTAGAACCTAAGTATTTCTATCGAATTCAGATGAAACCCCACAGTTCGACATGTTCATGGTAAACCTATTCAAGTGGTCACCCTTTCAAAATCATTTAACTTATAATTCGACAATTTCTTTCCTTCCTTCCGATTTATTTTGCTGCATTATTTCATTTTCTCATATATCACATTTCTTATTGCACCTTAGACCTCATTTGGTCAGGTGAGTTGATAACGAAGCTATTCGGATTGTACTGGGATCGCTGGATTGTATAAGAAACAATCAACCAAAAACTCGAAAACTATCAACATATTCAATCTATCCCGCTCACAATCTTGACATTACGTATAAGATAATCTGCACTATTACAAAATGAAAAGAAATACAAGATATCCATTTATGTATGTATTCATAACCAGGAGAAGCACCAGAAACAATGATACAGCTTATCAGGATCTTTGACAATGTCATGGGAATACACTTTGAAACCGAGGAATATGCTATTTTTGTGATGTGCAATGATATAATTGAAAAATTGAAATATCAATGTCAGTAATGATCAGGGTGCTCAACAGATAATATTGAAAGCATCTAAAGCATGTGGATTAAATTGAAAAAAATAAAGAATATACCTACAGAAAAAATTCTTAACAATGTTGGAAAATGTATTAAATATTAGAAATCAGACAAAATGATATCGACCTCAGAATAATTATGGTGGGGTACTTGGGATATGTTCAAAACTTGAAAAGAATAGAAAAAAAGGGATTGTATGAGGAAACAATAGATTGACGAAAATACATTAGAGATGACACTCAAATGATGATGCCGATAGTTTATATGTATAATCAGAAGGGGGAAGAACACTAACCAGATTTGACGGTTACATCAATCCTTCTCTGAAGACTGCATACAGCAGAATAACAGATGACTAACCTTAATTGGCAAAATGAGCAACAGGTTTAACAAGGAAACCAATAGAGGGAAGCATAGTCAAATATGGAATTACAGGACATGGATTAAACACTTTCGACAATTTACTATATAGAGTTGACTAATTGCATAAGTCCTGGTATTGACTTGACTGAAGACAGGGTTCAATTCTTATCAATATCGAAACGAACAAAGGCAAGCAAATGAAAACTAGTTCATGAAGAGATAGTGATAAAATAGACAGGACTTACCTTCGGAAAGAAAAAGCTGAAATAGAAGGTCAACATTGAGAAAAATGATCACCACACTCATGGTTATTTTGTGGATTGATAATCCCGTTTACTGACTTGCATGTTAGCAGATACGACACAGAAGATTGGAACGTAAATTAGGCAGATATGGAAAGGACGTTGAAGTACATGTTGCAAAGACAAGATTAAAACGTTATCTTCTTGTGAATAGAATGAAGCAGCTCACAGCAGACCAGAGGAAATTCATAATGCTTGATTGAACTGAAAAAATATCTTACATTTACCAAAGATTAGCATGAAAATGAGGAATATTTTAACAGCAGTGGTTCTCATCATTATCAGAGTACAAGGGACAGTGGGAAAAAATCCAAAGGGAAAGAATATCATCAAGACATTTTTTCTATAAAAAACACACATACACAAAAAAAACCATCGGAGAAACTTGGATGCTAGATTTTGTTCAGGCACGCCAGTTGATCTTTTAAGAACATTTAAAGATAAAACACGAGTTGGAGATTCGGTAACCGAGTTAGCTGTATTTAAAGGGCAACTGGAAGGTTAATATTTCTTTTTGATAAGATGCTTTTGGATAGGGATTGGTGTGACTTTTATCCCTGCTCCAACAATCGTTTATCCATTCTCCAGCAAAGGAGCATGGACTATCAATTGTTCCATACAGGCTTTTCCATGTACTGGCCACAAGCACACGGAGTGGCGTCATTTACTCCATCCAGTATTATTTTACCCTTTTGCTGGGGAGGAGAGATCTATTCATGATTCTCCAAAGAAAACTGGTGCGAAGTGAATGCATTAGTCTAGCATTTGAACTGTGTTTCCTAATTCCATTTTACGAAGCGTCATCTGCTCGGTCGTCTTGCATCCCCACTCCCCAAAGGAGTAGACTGGAAAAAGAAAATAAAGGAAATAAACGTAAAAAATTGATAGAAACAGAAAGGAAGGCAATACAAAGTGAGGAAAGAATCAATGTAATGAAAGAGAAACAACATTAATGCTGTGCATTGGAAGTGGGATGGAAGTAGTCCGTCAGAAGTGCGCAATAAGTTGATGACGCCAAATATATATCAATCTATCTGGGGCTAATGAAGTCGGACAAACTTCGAACTGGAAGCTACAATTCTGATTTAATTTAGTGTTAAGAATAGAAATCCTCCAATGCAGTCCGATTATAAAGCACTCGTTTATGTGAAGAGCACTTGAAAAAGTTTCAAACATGGTGCTAAAGTTACAAAGGGATTTTCAAGTCCAGGCACACTTTTGCCAGGAGTAAGAATCAACTTTACCCTGTGAGTTTTAAAGAATACACACACACATTCACACATATACACTCTCACATACACACACACATACACACTATTATATATATATATATGTACATATATATATATACATATATATATATATATATATATATATATATATATATATATATATATATATATATATATATATATATATATATATATACATACATACATACATACATATGATTTTTAATGATGCCAACATCAAATTTCCCATGAAATGCATCATTTCATAGTATTATATGATGAATTATACATTGACAAATCCTTTGTCATCTTCTTAATTTATTTGATTATCTCCCACGCGTTAGATATAAGCCATACTTTCACTATTTCATAAAGAATTGTAGTTTTTGTTGAAGGCCTCCATCAAGTTCCCAATGTAAAGTACCATTAGTTCTGATTGAGTTCATCCTTCTCGAGACAAATTGTGTCCTATATATGGTAAAACTCCGCCAATGTTTACTAGTGATTACACACGAAAAATATTGCTATCCCCCAGCTATAGTAGAAAAAGTTATACAATGGAAGTTCGTTTCTTTTCAATAGAGAAAAACTGAAACCAGGACGTATAGAGATAACATTTAGATAATAATATGCAATAGTTGATAGGAATAGTTATATTACTTTGCGTATCATGAAGAACGATTTTATCTGCTGGAACAGAATGAAAATTAGAATGGCTACGTTACATAGAAAGGAAAGCAACAACTATGAGTATGGAATTTGCCCCTCCTATCGACTTCAAGAGTGAGCAAAAGTAATCACTCGTTCAAATCCCATTGTATTTTTGTTGCATATAAATGCACTCGCGTGTACGTGCACGTGCACACGCACACACACACACACACACACACACTCATATATATATATATATATATATATATATATATAATGGCATCTGATTATTCTTGCGTGTATACATTGGTTAATTCTGAAAAGAACTAAACATTCTATGATGGACAAAAATACACAACTTTTAAATAAATAGGCAATTCTTCCCAAACTGAGCTCTTCCCGCCCAATATAAAAGCCATTGATTTTATTTTCGGGCTGGAGTTCGTCGATATCAATCTTTGGCCGGAAATATCCTGTAGAAAATTTCAAACAGCTCTGCAATACCCTTCCTTTCTCATTATCGATTTCATTTTATTGAGTTAATGATCTTTATGGATACTTTTAGCAGCTATTAAACTCCAGCGAGGAACCTTTTAGTAGGTAACTTTATTACCTGATTGATGTTCCTGAATGGTAGCCTAGTAGTTTGTTATCCTGTCGAGCATTGCTAGTCGCAGATTTCCCTTTTTTTTTTTGGTGGAACTTCAAGGACATAAAAAAAAACGATATGTATAATGCTTTTCATGCAATTATGGGATTTATCCGGAAAGTAACCAGCCACTTCGAACATGTTAGAACCCAGTACCCAGCATGGGCAGGACTTTTTACTTAAAAGGAGGGATATTTAAAAAACATTTTGTCATTCAATTCGTAGAAAGACCTCATTGAGTGAGCGTGTGTACTGTGTTACCTCTGCATTAACATGATTGAGTATCTAGAAAAATATCGTATCGGTGAATCTAAACTCCAGAATCGTATAAATTTTGTCAGAGAAATATCAGACTGACACTAAATTGAGGTTACTTCGATGAGGCGATACGTGGCAATTCTTTGAAACTGTTTCCAAAGAGCAAAGGGCGCTGCCTTGAGTGCATGAGAGCTTGATTGGTGTAATTTATCCGGGGTATTTTTTTTTCGTCAATTGTGGATAGCTACATAGTTCCAATACTCTAACAATGAATGATTTTTTTTTCGCTGTGAGGAAATGGCATAGTCATCTCATACACTTCATTACTATATCCTTAGAGACTGTGTGCATCCGATTCGTTACTAGACTGTATAAAACCAATTAATTACCTCAATCGTAACTGAAAAGCACCATCATCACCTTATCCGAATGAACAAATAGAGAATAAATGAATTCATTAGACAACCTGATTTATTTCAAAAGCATTCTATTTTTGCTTCAGAACTTCATTGTAAAAATACTTTTCTGAGTTGTTTTATTCTCTTCCTTTGTGCAAACTGCGGTGATAACAGCCACGTTTTAATACACCGATCACAAAGTCTCAACTAAGGGTTCTTTGTGATGTCTACTAATAATCATTCATCTTTGGGGCGGAAATAAAGCTCCCGCGTGTGCAATTGCAACAGGAATTGAATGTGATTTTAGTCCCATGGTTATAACTTGTTCCGTGAAAGGGCATGCTTATGATCTGTAACAAATTGGTATGCATTACTCATACTTTGTGATTGGAACTCTGATGAAAAGTAATTTACCTATATTGCCCTGTACAGCTTAGGGAAGGTACTTTAAAGTTGCCGGCCCTTCATCTAGAGCTATACTGAATCGTTGATCACCTAATCTTATGAAATTCGATTGCATCATTACTTTCAAGGATAGGGTCAACTGTGATATTGTTCGTTTTCATATAGAATTCTGAGGGCTATGGTCTGTCTTGCGTTTAGTGGTAGTCAAAGCGTCTTGAATCTGGTGTATTTCAGGTGCGATGAAGTGTCTAGAATTTTCCATGATCCCCGATGGATATGTCAAAAATATGCCTCGTTGCTTTTGCTTATATTTGCTGATTATTTTCTTGGGCATTGTTTAAAGCCAATATATCTATCAAACCACCGAGAAAGAGGACACGAAGCTCACTAAAAAAGGGTTATAAACTCGGTATAGTTTTTTCAAGGTCGTTCTTTAACTTCCAGATAAATCTCAAAGGCAAGCACTGAAAATATGGCAAGGAACTAAGGTTAAATAGGCTTCAGTAACGAGTACTTAAGATAGTTTGATCTTAATTCTATGTGCTCCACCACAGGATTTTGTATGCCTTCCAGACAATGATGATCGTGAGTTGAACAGAAGGTAAGAGGGGAAGATATCGATGTGATTGTCAAAAAAGCAAATACGTTTGGTGTGGTTTCCTGCAGTACAGTTTCTCCTGCAGTTGTGGAAATTTATGCTTCTCACATGCACATCTCATTCACAATAAGCTCTCTAATGATCGTCGGTATTTCCTAATCAACAAGAGAAGCTGAAAAAGTGGATTGCAAAATCTTCTTAGTTGCATATCCGTGAAGCGTACTTTCTATATAAATATTTGGATAAGATTAACTCAGCAAAAAGCAATAGTCTCAGTCAAATAGAACATCCAAATTCCTCCACGTAACCGAACATTTGTTTCACGAGTCATACTTATACCACTCTTTCCTTGAAACCAAGTATTCTCTCTCTCTCTCTCTCTCTCTCTCTCCCCTCTCTCTCTCTCTCTCTCTTTCTCTCTCATGCGCACATTTTTCATCAGGTCACTTTTTATTTTTACTCTGACCCTTCCCTCCTTCTTCCAGAAGTATACATACATGCCGGTCGAGCAATGTAAATTCATTGACTCTTCGAGATGACTTCATAGGGTACACTCTATCAATTGCACTATCCAGTTTGCAGGAGCTGTGTCAACACACAATGTACTCTTTTTGTCCCAAGGAGCTGTGTCAACACACAATGTACTCTTTTTGTCCCAAGTACATTCTTCAATTTAATAAAATTTGATTCAAAGTGAGTCACCCACAGAGAGTAACTCCTTTATATTAGCTAACAAACAAACATTGCTTGGAACAACATACGTACATGTCTCCCCGTAAGGATTGCAAATATGAATATATATCTCGTAGGCGCACACACATCGATAGACACACACACACACACACACACACAAATACCCATGCTCCGTCGTATGTAACGTACTATCAGTTTACTTTTTATTTAGAGCTAGCGGCATTAAGCTTTTTATTTTGTTATATTGTGTCTAAATGATAGGAACAGTAACAAATACAAAGTCTCTGTTAATCATTCTTATCACTTTGAGGATGTAATAAAAATATAAACATCATCATGAATAAGATTTTCGTAGCACGATGAAAATAAAACACACACATATATATATATATATATATATATATATATATATATATATATATATATATATATATATATGTATATATATATATATATATAGGGTGCTAAAAGTTCCATTTACGACATATATAATCAAATTATATCCAAGTACGTGAACTTCCCAATAGAACGATCTCTATGTAGTCAATTGGAAGGGATGAGCTGATCATTTGGCTACTTTATCTACCTAATTTCGACTCCTATTGACATTACCTCGATTGAAGACAAAGCATAGAATTTGTCATACAACATTTATCTTTGAACAAGAGATAATGCAAACAGATGTGCTATATATCACTTTTAGAGACCTAGTAGAAGTCTACTGATATCTTTAAAAAGTAACAATTTGTATTCATTCTGCAACAAACCCGGTGCGATAATGTTAATATTTGTATTTTCAATATTTTTTCGACTGTTAAGATTAATAGACACACTCTATGGTCGATTGCAGTCATATTTCAATAAGCAAAATCTGGATCAATAATGCAGATAATCTAATAAGACAATATGAAAAGGGAGACAAATGAAAAGCTATTTGATCGATGTCCGTTACACGTTTTTTTAACAGTCACTAGCTTCAGGCATTTACTGGTCAGGGCTGCGAAAGGCTAACTACAATGGGTTGTTCAGCAAATGTCTAGCCAGACTTTGAAAAAAAAACGAGAAAACAATACAGTAATAACTTATATCGGAAAATATCATAGGAATGTATTTTTTAAAAATCTAATTTAATTAGCAAGTGTCTGGGTTACAATGGGTTTGAGTGAGACAGACAACTGACGATAGAAAACAAGACGGCATAAGTACAGTAAAAAAAATAGACAAAACCAATATCATTTGACGGGTTTTCATTTTAGTTATGTTGTCTAATTTACCCATTCTTTGTTTTAATTATTTTGAAAACGTTCAGAACAGACGATATGAATCAGGCAATACAGACATACATAAATACATCTGAATGCCTACACATTTATCCATATATATATATATATATATATATATATATATATATATATATATATATATATATATATATATATATATATATATATATAAGGAGAGAAAAATGACAGGAGAGGAGATGGTAACTGAATTCCATTCCAGCAAATTTGATTCAAATCGATGTTCAGAAATGACTGAGGAATGAACGTGTTTTATCCAATCATTTTTTATGCTTTAATCTACCTCATATGTTATCGTTGGATGTATTGAAAACCTTACAGAATAATCCCATTAAACATCCGATAGTTCATCACATCATAGTTTATTATATTCATTTCTTATATATATTTTATGCATAATATATATATATATATATATATATATATATATATATATATATATATATATATAATGACTTCTCTGACCACTGTCAATTTTTTTTTTATGTGTTCTGTCTGAGACTCTCTGGTTTACCATATATTATGACTAATAACACACACATACACACTCACAAACACATACACACACACAAACACATACACACACATACACGTGTGCACACACACACACACGTGTGCACACACGCACACACACAAACAGACATGCAAACACGCACACACATATATCAAAAAATTTATTATAAGTATAAAAAATATCTGATATTAAACTAAATGAAATTATTCTCACACATCTGAGAAGTTCAATTGAAATCCCAGGTACCAAATTGGAGCAGAACCTTCGAGGTTTAGATTTGTCGATACTATGATAAGTGTTTACAAGAGATAAAGCTATCATATCTTTATACAATTATTGTTGCAAATTGTTTGCAAGTATCTAGCATATACCAATTGGAATATCAATACCTGAATGGAGACCCATTGGTGTATGAATAAATATATTATTATGAATGAATACTTTATTCATTGACCGATACAAAAATGTAACTAGTACAGCAAAATTCCATGGAAATAGTTCAGGTATTTTTGGAAGTATTCCGTGGTTAATCAGACGGAAAGCCAGACAGTTTGATAAAAAGAAAAGACTGTATTCTTCTCAAGCTCCATTTTTAAATGTAAGTATTGCCAGGACTTGCAGTTTTTACTTTATATGCGGAGCTGGTAATAAAAAGGTCTTTAGTGTCAACTGAAACATCTCATGAAGGATTTTTTAAAAATACAATTGTATGCATATCCTGCTATTCAAAAAGCAGTAATATCTATCTATCTATCTATCTATCTATCTATCTATCTATATATATATATATATATATATATATATATATATATATATATATATATATATTGATTGGACTATGCTCACCCTTACAAACAAGTGTATAATTCCTATCACCTGTGTCTATCAAGGTGGGCCCAAAGTGCCAGAATAAGGAACCTACCGGCTGAACTTGCATAGATAACGTCAACCCTCATGTCTACCGAAGGTTCTACCAAGAAAACGTATTTGCCACTGTGATCATCGTATACTAAATGGGTTTTTGGCTCGCAAACATTCATCAGCCATGCAAATATAGTGCATATCCTGGATCATGGCTACATTCACACTGAGAAGCCGGAGATTTTGAAGCACTTAAGCTGCCCTGCTTCAATTTCCCATACCTGTTGCATTCAGATTTGCAGGTTATTGAGCCATTTCTTTCACCTTTAAGTGTTGCACTCAGTCCAGGATTTTTCTGGGCTCAGAACGCTTTCTGTCTTCCTAGATTGGCTGTAATCAAGCTGTCTTTGACGATGCAGCCTTCTTCACAGGGGGTAGTTTCAGAGACCTGAATATAAATGTTATGCCCTTAACTCCGTCGATCTTACCGTTGATGGTTGGTATAAACACGCACACGCACACACACACACACACACACACACACACATATGAACAAACATTCTGTCACACACCACACACAGGTTCCTCACAAAAGCACACAAGTACATTTCATTGTTTCAAATGAGATTTTGAGGACAAGCACATCACTTTTGAAGTTTGTAGGACACAATCCTCTTGACAATGTTGGGTGAAGTTATTTTAATTAAATATCCTCATAAAAGTGTGCCCCACTATCCGGAAGTAAAATGTTCCAGTGAAACCCTCCGTGGAGGCAAAATGGTGAAGCCTCTGTTTCCATGATATTGTTTTACGATTTTTGAGTCGTCACAGACTAAGAAGACCTCTGGGAGATCTTGCCAAAGAGTTGACAAAGATGACATGATTGCAAAGGTGGGACTAATTTTGTCGGGTTATTTGTTTCAATGCATATTTATTGATTGTTTTACTTGCCCACATATACTTTTATGATAGGATAGTGCTTGATATAAGCAATCACACATGGCGTCAAATGTCAAGCCATTCATATGAGATACCGGAAGCGATAAGTTCGGCATTTCACGTCAAGGCACGTACACATATACAAAGGATACATCCTTGGTCTGGGAGTGCTCAAGCATTATCCTCACGAGATCCATGATGAGTTTTCTTTCGCATTACGCTATTTTGATAGCAGACAACCAGTACTCATAATAGACTTTTATGAAGTGGCGTTTAAGAAAATCCCGAAAAGGAGAGGATTTATACATCCTTATATGTTTGAATTAGCTAGGACGTTTCGTTTTTTTCCTGTTTCCTTTATATAATACAGTTATTTCCTCTTTCATCTATTCATCATTTCCAGATAATCCATCTTCCGTATCTCTCATCGAAGTTGTTCAATTTTTTTTTAAAAATTTTTCAAAGCGTGGACTAACATTTTCTTGCATTTCTCTTTCATCTCTTTGATTCTTTACGTTTTATTATCGATACAGATCCCGTTAGTATCTTTCTCCCTTTTATGTTCTCAGTTGGGATTCGTTATTTCTTTCCTGTGTTCTTTGCTCCCTTTCTCGATCCCGTTACTTAAACCCTATTCCCTTTCACTGATCTCGTCTTTTTGATTAGTTTTTCCCCTTTCCCCGTCTTTTATTTTCTTCTTTTGTCTTTGCGATCACCATTCAACAACTTTACACTCATTACACAAGCAGATTATCACAAAATCCGACAAGCACTCTGAAGACATTGAATGAACCGCCTCGATTAAGGTGCGTCCAGCCATTATACCAATCACTTTACAGTGATAATTCCTATCTGACGATGCAAATGTCCAGAACAAATTTCTTGTTAGTTTCACTCCATCAGATCTTCAATGTCTTTCACGGTCGATTATAATTGGATACATCTCGTCACTTGTCCTTTTGAGCCGGTTGCCTTTTATATTGGTTTGTTGCCAAAGACGAGATCCTCCTTTGCAACGAATAGCTCCTCAGTACTTCCGATTCACTTGGACATGGGCCAAGGGTTAATTGTCCCTTAATGACAGAAGAGGTTGCGTGTTTAGCTTGGTGAAGGAGATGCAAGAAATTATACGGTTCGCTTCACCTAGTGTAGTTGTAGACGTGATAAGATCAAACGAAACACGCATGGGAAGTTTTACCATGGTAAGATGCAATTAAGTATTCTATTATGTATATATATGAGGGGTGGTTGTGCATATATATATATATATATATATATATATATATATATATATATATATATATATATATATATGTGTGTGTGTGTGTGTGTGTGTGTGTGTTATGAAAAGATAGACAATAAGGAAAATGGAATAAACTTTAGTGTGCTAGAGTGCATCTCCGTTTTTTTATCAATTTGTACGTTCTACCTGTTAGCCTGGTGCCGTCTGAGCTCAGACAGGAATGTCAGGATGATACTTTTGGTCGAGAAATCGTGGAATATTAATGGGGGACTAGTGTCCTTTTATTATTCGCTGATTTTCCCAGGTACTATAAGTAAGTGGATATCCTTGTTATTAGATAAGGCTGTATTGTTGAATATACGTCCTATTCCCTTACACACACACACACACACACACACACACACACATATATATATATATATATATATATATATGATTGTCCTATGCATCCGAAGTAACCCAATAGAATGTGCATGGCAATGACAACTGGACAGTGAACTGAAAAACTCAAGAAATATGATGTTGCATCTCCCTTTTTTTACTATCATTCTGGAAGCGTATTCCAATGTATTTTGATAGGTTCCAGTCATCCTTTTCAGAAGAAAATATTTGCAGTGGTCTCAGAGAAAAAAAAGATGCTGATTACAATTTGATGCTGAAGAGGAAAATGTAATAATTTCTGTGCCCAGTTGTTTGGTAGATTCGAATGACACAAGTTACAAATATGCAAAGTTGTGAATGACCACAGATCCAAAAAGAGGAAAATAAAAAAACAAAAAAAAAAACAACAGCTCATCCTCTCCCCCTCCAAAAAGTTGCCAAAGAATATTTAGATTAATTTCATGAAACTTTCATATTTCTTGGCTTTAAAATTATGTGTATGTTGTTTCCGGCCTCCATGAAATCATTTGGGCTCTTGTTGAAAACCTCTTGACATACTTATTGAGAGATTTGTAATGCCCTAGTTTGTTCATAAACTATTCTCAAATCATTTTTCTGACAACTAAAGAAGAATTGATTGGAATGTTATGTAGTGCCTCCACGTGTTGAGTTGCATAAAAATTCCTGGAATTACTGAACCTCCCATTCAAAACAATTTTGTTGTCTTCCAAGGAGTTGATTAGTATGAGGGAGCCTCTCCCGCTTTGACTGTTAGTGACAGTTCAATGCAATCGATATGAAGGTTGGTTTTGGAGGAGGTGTTTATATCTGTGTAATTGAGAGATGACATTCGGTTCAGAATCAGATGGGTATACCAGATGCAGGGTCAGGGGATGTATATTCCCTTTTTTGTGGGTGTTTGAACTGTTTTAGGTAAGAGCAGCAGAATGGTCGTTTCTCAGGGAAGTTGGGTTTAGTTATTTCTATTTCAAGATGGACAGGTGGTGTCTAGCAATATATAGAGAGTTGCTAGTGAATATGAGGCAATACGCATATGTGTCGCAGCAGCCATTATATCCAAGTGCAATGCAGTAATGATATGGGCACTTCCAAAACCTGTAATCACTTATTTTAAAAGAGATCCTCATGGACACGATAAAATACAACACTGGCATGAGCAACATACAAAGATTTGGGTTACTACTAAAAATGATACAAGCACATACACCACTCATTTAGGATAAAGGTTGACAAAATCTACTTTTCTTTAAGAAACGGCTATTCTTGTCCATCACTTATGTAAAACAGGCCAAACATCCACAGAGACAGGGAACATACATCTTTTGACCCAGCCTCTGGTATACTCATCTCATTCCAAATCAAATTTCCTCTCATATACCAAACTCATTTCAAACCACATGTCATCCTAAATTACACAGATACAAGCATCTCCTCACACACCTACCAAACAATCAAACGGGGATTTTTATATTCCCTTATTCAGCATCGGAATGTGAACAGTGGAGTTTTTTTGAAAATCTGCTGCAATATTTTTCTTTGAAAGAGACTGCTGGCTTTTGTCGAAATGCACCAAACTATGCCCACGGAATAACCATGGAAAATTCTTATCACAAACCCCCATCCACCAAAAAAATCAGAAATGATTAAACCACAGAATACAAACACGTTTGTAATGTAAACCGATTTACTTTAATCTCTACTATTTTGAATGGTCTCTCAAAATCTTCAGTAAACATTTTAATGTGAAGCATTTGATTCAAAATTCTGAAATGGAAGGACATTTTGACAACTGATTCCAAGGAGATATTGAGAGGGGAACTATTTCAATACTTTTTTTTTTATTATTATTATTATTATTATTATTATTATTATTATTATTATTATTATTATTATTATTAGGAATCTCACACCAGTTGCCTGGTGGTAACCGCTGGAGTTTGAGTGACAGCAAGTCTCCTCAAGTCTCCAGCCCTCCTCTCCTAGTACTAGCAGGTCGCAGTAATTCTGCGATTTACAGTTTCACACCGGTTGCCCAGTGGTTATCGCTGAGGGCTGAGTGACAATAAGTCTCCTCAGGTCTTCAGCTAACGTCTCCTCCCTCTTTCGCATATCATGACAGAGCTACAATTCGTTGCAGTACTTATATCTCTAGCACCTTCCTCAGTACCCGTGCAGTTCCCAGTAGTGCTGTGGTCTGTACGGTCTCTATCCTCCCCCTAATCCCGATCTCCTCCAGTCTCTCCCTCAGCGTTCTGGGGACAGTTCCTAGTGCTCCCACTATGACTGGTACTACCCTAGTTTTCATGTTCCACATTTTCTTTAACTCCCTTGCTAGGTCCTGGTATTTTTCCCTTTTTTCACCCTCCTTCTTTTTTACTCTATGGTCTGCAGGCACAGCCACGTCTACTATTTGGCAGGCTTTCTTTTTTTTGTCTACTATTACTAAGTCCGGCCTTCTTGCCTGGATGAGGTGGTCAGTTTGGATGTCAAAATCCCACAGTAGTTTGTGGTTGTCATTCTCCAAAACTGCCTCTGGCTTGTGCTGATACCACTTTTCCCCATGGTTGAATCCCATTTGTTTACTTAGTTCCCAGTGTATCATCGTTGCTACTCTATCGTGTCTATGCTTATACTCCTTCTGGGCGAGTTGACTACATTCACTAGTTATGTGGTTTACTGTCTCATCTCTTTCACCGCACATGCGGCATTTGCTGTTTGCCTGTGTTCTGTCGATTTTAGCTTTTATGTAGTTTGTCCTTATGCTTTTGTTTTGGGCTGCCATGATGAGCGATTCTGTTTCTCTCTTAAGGTTTCCCTTTCGTAACCACGTCCATGATTTCTCGTCTGCTATATCTTTTATCTGTCTTTTAAACTCGCCGTACAATTTTTTCCCTTCCCACTTTTCTTTTCTAGTTTGCTGTACCGTTCCATTGCTTTCTACTTTGTTTGTTGCACTATCCCTCGCGCTCTTTATGATTTCTTCACTATTTGTTCGCACATATTTATCTAGGACTACTCTAGCTCTCTGGACACAATCTTCTATGCTGATGAGCCCCCTACCACCTTCTTTTCTCTTAACGTATAGTCTATCTGTATCATCCCTAGGGTGTAATGCTTTATGCATCGTCATAAGTTTCCTTGTTCGCCTATCCATTGATTGGAGCTCTTCCTTTGTCCATCCTAAGAATGGTCCTGTATACCTAACTACTGACACAGCCCAGGTGTTCATTCCTTTTATTAGATTTCTGCTATTTAATTTGGTTTCTAATATTTTCCTTATCCTTCTAAGGTATTCCCTCTTAATTTTCTCCTTCATCTCTTCCCGTTTTATCGTGTCACATTCAAGGACACCTAGGTACTTGTATCGGTCTTGTGCAGTCAATGCCCTAATCTTGTTGTTGTCCGGAAGTTCAATTCCCTCACTCATTGAAAGCCTTCCTTTATGCATCACCATTATTGCGCATTTTTCTATCCCAAACTCCATTCCTATGTCCTCACTATATTCCCTTACTTCGTTGAACAGAGTCTCAAGCTCTCCCCTGTTTTTCGCAAACAATTTAATATCGTCCATGTACATTAAGTGGTTGACCTTTCCTTTTGTTTTAGAGAAGTGGTATCCTTTGCTGTTTTTCAGGATTCTGTTAAGCGGTATCATTGTTAGAACAAATAACAGTGGGGACAACGAGTCCCCTTGGAAGATCCCCCTTTTTATCCCTACCTCGGCTAGTTTGTCCCCTGCAGCTGTCAAATCTACTTTCCAGTCTTCCATTGAATTACCAATGAATTTAACCACCGGTTCGCTAATTTTGAACATTCTAAGGCATTCGAGTATCCAGCTATGTGGGATCATATCGTATGCCTTTCTGTAATCTATCCATCCCATTGCGATATTCTTTCTCCTTTTCCTTACTTCTTTTAAGATCATCTGGTCTATGTAGAGTAAATCGCCCCTTTGGTTCCTATCCTACATCCTTTCTGTTCTTCTGGTAGTAGCCCCCTTCTATCCATTGACATGTATATTCTCTCTGCTATTTGCCCGGTCAGGATTTTCCACATAAGTGGTAGGTACGTGATTGGTCTATAGTTGCTTGCTATGTTCCCCTTTCCCGGGTCTTTTTGGATGAGGGTGGTTCTGCCTTTAGTCATCCATTCTGGTGCTTTGCCTTCATTCAGACAATTTTGGAGTAGGTGAGTGAGTCTGCCGTGTAACGTGGTAAATTTTTTGAACCAATACCCATGGATCCCGTCGGGACCCGGTGCTTTCCAGTTGGCTACTTTCCTAAGAGTATGTTTCAATGTGGTTTCATTCAGTACTATTGGTTCTCCCTTGTCTATATCTCCTAGTTCTTTTCTCATGTTTCCTAACCATTGCTGTGTTACGTTATGTCTTTTTGGGTGCCCCCATATGCTATTCCAATAGTTCTTGGCCTCTGTGGCATCTGGTTTCATGTCCTGCCTTCTTTCCCCATTTAAATCTCGATAAAACTTTTTCTCATTGTTTTGGAATGTGCGGTTTTGTGTGTATTGGGCCGTTCTTAGTCTGTATCTTTTTAGTCTTGCCTCTTTGGCTTGTCTTTTCTGGTGTAACTCTTCGACTACAGTGGCGATGCCTTTTTGCGTTACCTTGTATTTGTTATAAAGTCTTACTCGTGGTCTGTCTGTGTGTGGTGTATTTCTAAGCAGTACTTCATCTCTCTGTAGTTGGGAGATCTGCTTTTGTAACCTTCTCTCCCAGTTGGGTTTCCCTTCCCTATTATTGCTCGGGCTCCTATCTTGTGTTGTAAAGCTTTGTGCTACCATTTTCGCCCCTGCGTAAATTAGGTTGTTAAGTTCTAGGAGGGTGTTTGTTTCTATGTGCTGTAAGAGGCAGTTGACCTGCTTGGTCACTTCTCCGACTTTCTTTCTGTCTTTGTCTCTTAGGGAGGGGAGTGTTGTTTTCTCTCCTCGCATGATCTCTTTCAAAGCTTGTATTTTGGTGTTCTCTTCTTCCGTTGGTGCCTCGTCGTCACCCTCTGATACATAGCTTACTGTGGGGGTCTCATGGGGAGTTATTCTAGTTTTGTTATTGGTACTAATTGTGCTGGGGGGGCATTCTTCAGATGTGTCACCTGAACCTCTCTCTACATTAATGCGAATCTCTAGTAGTTCAGTCTCAGACAGCCATTTCTTCTTTTGAATTTGCTTTACTTGGTCAGCAAGGCGTTGGTTCGATACTTCCACATCAGATTTTTCCCTCCATATTTGGAGCATACGCTCCCTATAAGATCGCACTGAAGGCTTGCTTTTAAAGTAACAATACATAACTAGCCTATTCTCCTCCCTTGTCCATCTCTTTCTCTTGTTTTTTATAGCAGTCACTCCGAGAGGACCGCGCCTTCCCTGGGTGTCGTTAGAGGTATATGAGTCTTGGCCAACAGTAGCTATGTGACGACTGTGTCCCTCCTGAAGGCCATTAAGGGTACACGAGCCGGAGTTTTGGCCAGCAGTCACAGGATGACGACCGGGTCCCTCCTGGTGGCTAACAAGGGAACACCTGCCGGTTACGACACACAAATCTTGAATTTGTGCCCCGTTTTTTGCGGTAAAATGGTTTGGTTGTACTGTCATGATAGGGGTTTTTTGGTTCTTTGAGGTAGCGCCAGACCTTGGTGGGTTGGTTAAGACCAATGTGGTTCAGAAATAACCGAAGAGCCCCACCAGCTCTTTTTGGTTCTTTTAAGGTAGCACCAGACCTTGGTGGGTTCGTTGAGGGCAATGAGCTCAGTGGCATTCTCAGAGTTCCACCAGTTCTTACAACCCATGGTACGACCTTACGTGGGTAGGCCATTCTGCTGCACAGATATATCTATTTGGTGGTATGACCATCCCCTCCTAAATTCAGGCCTAAAAATTAGCACTAAGCTTCGTCTGGGTGAAATTAACAACCTTGGGGATCATACGTCTCCCTTAAATCTTCTAAGTCTTGACTTAGTATAAGTCTCGCAATCTGTGTTCTTCCCCCACGGTGGATTTCCCCCTGCTAGCTTATATCTACTGAGGGGTCCTAACGGTCAGTGGTGGACAGACTCCATTCATTCATACTCGGGGGAGGGGTAGCTAGGCATTACTTTCCCATAAGACACCTCTTATCTCGGTGGGGGGGGTGGAGAGTTATTAATTTTAAATTATAAATTATAAATTTAATTCCACTTACCCACGTGCAGCTCCAAGAAACAACAGACCACTCTCTCAACTTTTTTTTTTTTTTTTTGTCTTTTTCATTAGGCAGAATCTGGCAGTGGGCAATTCATCCAGGTGAAAACTTATCGGAATCGCAAGGAAAACCATCTCAGAAGTAGAAATATCAATATGTCAAGAATAATCATTCTTAAAGCCTAAAGTAACATATCTTTTGAACCTTCAAAAATCATCAAAATATCAAGAATAGTCACTTAAAGCCTAAAGTAAAATATCTTTTGAACCTTCGAAAATCATCAAAATATCAAGAATAGTCACTTAAAGCCTAAAGTAAAATATCTTTTGAACCTTCGAAAATCATCAAAATATCAAGAATAGTCACTTAAAGCCTAAAGTAAAATATCTTTTGAACCTTCGAAAATCATCAAAATATCAAGAATAGTCACTTAAAGCCTAAAGTAAAATATCTTTTGAACCTTCGAAAATCATCAAAATATCAAGAATAGTCACTTAAAGCCTAAAGTAAAATATCTTTTGAACCTTCGAAAATCATCAAAATATCAAGAATAGTCACTTAAAGCCTAAAGTAAAATATCTTTTGAACCTTCGAAAATCATCACAGGGCTCATTCAGGGTAGGGGCCTGCGGTCCAAATGTTACAACTACCACTTATAATTATAATTAAAATTATTAAAATTATTAAAATTATTGTTATTATTATTATTATTATTATTATTATTGAGACAATATACATATAAGAGTTTAGTCTGAGTTAGTTTTCAAAGTCAATCACCAGAAATCATTCAAGGAAAGAAATGTACCTCTTTGCCGAAAGATTAATATGCTGCTTCTACCCTCTGTCTCGCAATCTGTGTTCTTCCCCCACGGTGGATTTCCCCCTGCTAGCTTATATCTACTGAGGGGTCCTAACGGTCAGTGGTGGACAGACTCCATTCATTCATACTCGGGGGAGGGGTAGCTAGGCATTACTTTCCCATAAGACACCTCTTATCTCGGTGGGGGGGGGTGGAGAGTTATTATTATTATTATTATTATCATCATCATCATCATCATCATCATCATCATTATTATTATTATTATTATTATTATTATTATTATTATTATTATTATTATTATTATTATTATTACTAATGATTATATTTACTGATCCTTGCCTGTTACAGTACGTGGCAGAATATACAAAATATGAGTTAAGTCAACTAAATTGTATTACTTTGTTCTCAACTCCCATGCTCGCTCTAAATCCAAAGTTAATTGAACTAGCATATCTCTCTGTTCAAATTTGGTTCACTTTTGCTAATAAAGTTATATCAAAACAATAACGCAGGTTTTAAGGGATGTCCAATCCTTTCGTAATTGATTTATTCCACAATCTCAGTGTAGTATGATATGCGTCAAAATGGGTAAAAACTATTAATGGAACAATATCTTTCAAAATCAGCATTCGAAATCTTCGCTCTAGTTTTACTAAACATTAATTTCAGTTATACTAGCTTTTTACATAATCCATCATTACACGTTTCATGCGTATTTACTCACCATTCAGGTTCAGATTTTAGGAGATTGATCCTTGATCATTCCACTGTATTTGAACTGAGGTAAAAAAAACTGAAGCTCAAAAGGATGTATGAATTCTATTACCTTATCTGATTTATCTGACCAAGGCCATTTGGACTTGATATATATCATCATCATCATCTTTTGCCGTCCGTTTTCCGAAGATTCTCCCAATCACTGTCGTAAGCCTCATTAAAGTTATGAGCTATCTTCAATGTCTTCAATAATATCCCTAAGTAAGGACGATTTAGTTACAATGCAACACATAGGATTAAAAGAAGTTCAGAATTCGATATTTTTTCAACGAATAAGATATTTTAACCGTAGGAAATAATTAAACTCAAGGTCCCTTTAAATGCTTCACCTCTACAGGCGATGCTCTCTCCATAACATTCTGCATAACAGTCTGAGGTTGGTTACAAGTGATCATAAACGAAATCATCACCGAAAAACGTGCTAACAAACGATGAATTGTGGACTCAGATGACGATCTCTTTTTGTTCAAATATCCTACTTTGGTTAACCTTAGTGGTATTCGTAGGAAAATTGAATTGGATTAGTTGCGTACTTTTTCATGATGTATCCTCAGAAGGTCACGTTATATAACTCGAAGGAGGAAAACAATATATATATATATATATATATATATATATATATATATATATATATATATATATATATATATATATATATGTGTGTGTATATGTATATATATATATATATATATATATATATATATATATATATATATATATATATATATATATATATATATATATATACATTCATCCTCAAGCCATTCACTAACAATTTAAACTGATCCATCACAGGAATGTCTTCTTTCCATTGTTCTTAATTCGCTAAGGATGTAGGATAATTTCCTGCAAACCATCCTTAAATGCATTATTTGATTAGTATAAATTTTCATCATAAGTCCAATGCTGGCTGGGATTGTCTCACATCCCCATCATTGGTGTATTTTTCCATTCTCTCTCATGTTTTTTTGCTAACTATTTATAATCCCAAAACTGTGCTACGTTTATCTAATCATATAATATGAATGATAATTCAAATCCTTAAATGTTCATCTATAACAAAGTTGCTAACCTTCATAGTATTTGCTTGATATTATAGTTATTTTCATCACAAATATATAATGATCAATAAAATCGCAGTGATTATCTATACCCTTTTTTCGACGAAAAAGTATGATCAGAAAATGAACAAGGGTTTAAAAAAATGATAATGATAAAAGATTCTTTTATTGAATTCCCATCCAACCTGATGGTATTTGTCATGCATATTAAATGCTGTCTTCAGATGAATTAATCAATTATTTACAAGATATGCTGAATGGAAATGATAATTTTAATACAAGCAATTATTATATAACATATGACAATTTATTCTGGGAATTTTGTTTCTGTTTTGATGGAATTATAAGGCTTCTTTGTTATCTTGCATATAATGTGATTCCATGAAGGGTTGTAGCATTGATTCAGTATAAAGAAAGAAAGAATACGTGACAGTCAAATAAACACACTATGTAAATCATTGTGTAATGTAACAGCTGAAAATAACTGATTTATTTAATATTTCAGATAAATGCAAAAAATTGCGGGATGGAAGAAACGATTGATATTGGAACATTGCACTCACTAAGTTTTAAGAAGTGTTATTACCGGTGGGAACAAGTTCATGCTGGAAATATTGGAATAATCAAGCTGGAGAACGTATCCACGTGCTTTATGATGTACGTCATGAGCTATGGATGTGGAAAAATATTTCTCACTATTTGTCATTATCACACAAGAAATGGCTGTGCAATGAAACGTGTGTTTGCCCATCAAACAGAGAGGACAATCAGTTTTGGCGGCAAATGGTCTTGGTGTCGATTTACTAAATCACGGTCTCCCTTATAGTGAGTTTTCTGTCGCCCAGCCAATCAGCGTGCATTTTACAAGTAACTTCTTATCATAGTTTGACTCTTCAGAAAAAAACAAAACATATTGACTGTTGGAGCAGCAGGGGATTTGAATTGTTGCAGCAAATAGGACAAAAACACTGGACCAGTCATATCTTCCCCTAGCTCCTGACAGGTCAGGAAGTGTCAGAGGTGGAAGTTAGACAGGCTATAATCAACATCAGAGGATAGCTGAGAGGCAATCCCTTTCACTGCTATCGTCTGTCGAACAACTAGATGATGTTGCTAGCGGGTTAGTATCCGGATGAGCAAGCAACCATGAGCGATTCCAAGCTCTGAAGTTCATACGTCATCAGTTCTGTTCGACTAAAATCCTCCAATTCACACGTGAAATATTTGACTGGCTTTTGTTATTTCATTCTGTTTTCAATTTTGTTTCTATGTATGCTTTTTGACATTTCAACGAACAGTTGGATTCACAAAATCAACCTCTTTTGACCTGCACTTGTACAACGATAAAAAACGAATTTCCTCGAATCTTTGTGCTACGATGAAAAATGCTGTCTTTGCTTTTATACAACAGTAACTGACCACATCATTGTGCTGCGGGTTTTCTCAAAAAGAGATATGTATGTTGCTGTACATCTATCTTCCCAACCGCAGAATAATTCAACAAAACAGACGAGTTTCCGTTTTCTTTTCGTACAGGAAAAAAATTTACGCTACACTTGAATGACAGAAATGTTTTTTTTTTAATTTCCAGCATTCATAATGTAAAGCAAAGGTAAAAACCAGCAAGGTCACAAATAAAAAAACAGAAATCGTGATTGATTAAAATCTTTCCATAAGTGGAAAGTGATGGGCAAACTTGCATTTGGCAAATTAACGTTATCCCCCCCCCACACACACACATACACACATAAAAAACTGATGCATTCATGGACACCAATTATGGAGACCAAATTTGTGTAAGAACATATTTGAATTTAGGTTGACAAATATAAGAAAATTTGTCCACTTTGATTAGAAGTTCTTATTCCGTATAGTATCTAATATTATTGATAACGTCCTGTCAACGAGGATTGTAAAGCTGTTTTTAAAACAACAGCATTGCAATACTGAGCTTCACGTTGGGCTGTGCTTTAGTCTGTCAACCTCAAAAAAAGTATTGTCTGAGTTGCTTTTTTATCCTTGTAAAATGTTTTTTATCGTCAGTCGCTAATCTTCTGAAAATTGAGCAAGATTCGTCCACAAAAGAGTAAAGAAGAGTAGAGGTCCATGATTGCCCAAAAGGTGGCTGCTATCAAATGCACAGAAGTTCAAGCATCATTGTTGATACAAATTTAGGAGGGAATGATTAATGGCTTTATTTATGTTGAGTTCAAGCAAATGGTAGGCTGTTTCAACAGCATTATAGCATTTTACACGTCTTATTTGCTCTACAGACATGACAATCTTTGTTGAGTTGAATTTTGTGATCAATTTAGTTGTAGGGAAGACAATGTGGCCTTATCCTATTATACTGTACTAACTCATTTTGTTACCAACCATAGGATTTAAATTCATATCAATTTTTCTTCTTGGTAATTACTCTTGGGTTGTGTATATTTTAATCTTTATGGAATATTTATTCCTTATGGAAGATTTAAGCTTATGTGAGTGACGTTGCAATATCATTCCCTTATCAAATAATAATAAAAAAAATTATCTAAAACATGAGGGAAACCATGAAATATCTTGAACTCTTTTTGAAATAATTCTTAGGTGATTTAGAACGTTTGGATCCTATTGTACGTTTTCTTCAACGTTTCTTTGTGCCGTTTTTTTCTTCTTGAAATATGACAGTTGTTCTAACTATGCTTTTTGCAGTAATTGTTTGAAATTTACTTATTTGAATTAGACAAGTGGCAGACCTAGGCATGCTTAATTGCAGGGAGTGAAAGACTACCTACACATGGATGTATCTTAAAAGATCAGAAACACTGAGTCTGAAACGAATAATTCAGAATTCCTGATCATTTTACTGACAGGCAAAAAAAAAAACAAAAAAAAACTAAAGAACATTTACCCCACAGCAGCTAAAGTCGTATTGAATTGTATTAAAAACATAACTATTTTGATCACAGAACCTTCGATGTCTGTGAGAAATACCTGGATGTTTGGTCGAGTTTCAATAAAACTACATATCACTGGTGTAAAGATGCAAATATTGAAGGTATTCATAAGGGAAAAAGACTGGAAAATTAACGTGTCAAGCTCAAAGAATGTACATGCACATGTCTATGTAGGTGCTATGGAAATGCACATAAACGAATGAAAAGAACGATAAGATATGTGAATTGCCTCATGAATACATATAAGGGGTCGTTAATCTGAAATGAAAACAGTGTCTTAGGAGAAAAAATACTGATTGAATTTCATTTTAATTGAAATGAGAAGATGAAATAAACAAACAATTGCAAAACTGCTTGGAATTCATCTCCTCGACATTCTGCAAGACCAGCCAAAAGTGCAATTCTGATTGAATTGATATCTTTTCAGTTTCAATTTATTTTCCCTCTTAAATAAAGAAACCTTCCAAAGTCATGTCCTTCACAAAAGATTTGAATAATCATTCGTATTTTCCATCGCCTTTTCAAATAAACATTATCATTTAACATTCCAACCTGCATCATTGAGAGGTTTTAATTAAAAAGACTGATGGAGTATTAACCCCTTCCACCCACCGAAAAAAACTCTACTAATATTTTGTCATTTGTTCGAACTAACCGAACTTTCAGTCCTACAAAAATACGCAGCAGTGAGTCCTGCAATCGGCAATGATTTGATGTGTTGATTTTATTATTGAAAATTTATTGGAGCAATTATCTTCATCATCGTCTTCATTTTCAGGAGCAGCAGCGGCAGCTTCTTAGAGACTGTCTCTAATATTTGTCAAATATTTTGGTCATAAATAAGGTAGTATCAATATTTTCTGAATTTGTTTCGATCATAAAGCCCTTTGTTTGTGCCTTACACATTTCATGAATAATTTTTAAGATTCTACAACAGGTTAAAAAGGAGGAAAAACAGCATTTATGATTGAGGAATATTTTGCAATTATTGAATAGAAATATAACGTGTTAAATGCTTTGCAACAGACACTCTCCAAATGGTCAGCAACTTCTCACAAGACATTTGCTGCTTTTTCCTGCTAGCCTGTTTTGTCACAAAAACTGATGATTAAAATTCTCACATTAGCAATTTAGTCACGCTATGGTAAGCACACACAAACTTTTTTCGAAATTCCAAATTGATTTTCTACCGCACAAATGTTTGTGAATCTTAATAAAGTCACATATATCCAACTTGTGTATGCAGTAACCGTCCACATACTAATTTATTCTTATTTGCAGCTAATATCATTTTTTAAGTAAGAGTAACCGTACAAAATACTGTTACTGCATACATATATACACCCATATATATATATATATATATATATATATATATATATATATTTATAAAGTCAAGGAAGCCTTACAGTTTTGAACAATAAAACTTTGAAAACCGTTCCATTTTTATCTCATATACATATATATATATATATATATATATATATATATATATATATATATATATATATATATATATATGTATATACATATATATATATAGATAGATAGATAGATAGATAGATACACACTCACAAACACATATATATATACACACACACTCAAACACACACACACATATATATATATATATATATATATATATATATATATGTATATATATATATATATATATATATATATATATATATATATGTATATGTATATGTATATGTATATATATTTATATATTCAATTATTCACATAAGAGCGCAGACAAAAATGGTGAATGTGTAAGCAAACTCAAACTTTCATCGAGGTTATAAAAGCAATGAAATAAAACGAGATCTAATTCTAAATGCACCTATAGTATTGGTGCTATGTAGTCCATTAAAGCCAGTCATATATTTTTTGGAGTGGGAACTTGGAGCACTGAAGTAAACTATAAGTAAATTCATGTTCCTGACAGTTCTTTATTCAGATAAAAAATTATTTTGTAATATGCATCAATCTCTAAATCAACTATTCCTGTAAGATAATCGATGTCTTGTTGGAATTTATATGAACATATTTTTTTTAATAAAAGGTACTTGATCGACGGGAGATATAAACATTCTATGTCGATTTAAGGTAGAGTGGGGTCCATTGCATATAATGTGAAGGACCTCTAGAAAAATACACATACAAAATCAACAAGGAAATGTATGATTTCCATTCACTATACAGGTGAATAATATGACAAATATGTATTAGATTCCATTAAAAGTATCGCTTTGTTCAAGTTTAGAACGTTGTAAAGCTGATAAACGTCAGTTTCATACATACCATGTATTCATGTGTAGTAAATACCTCACATGGATATCACAGCCTCATCAGTTACAAAGTAATGAAGATAAATCTAATTGAAGGAGTTATTAGATTAGAATTGCAAACAGCAAACACCCATTCATTAATGATTATCACGGAAAGTATACTTCTATCGTAGTAAAGAAAGAATATACTCACTTGATTGAAAGTGATAATTTGCAAGCGTTTGCAAGGGACAATAGCATGTTAAACATTTGCTACGCACACAATCTGGTTATGTATATATCTGTCTGTATGTTGCAGGCGTGATATAACATACTCATGCTTAAATCGAAGTGAGTTGATGTAACCTTTGATCCAGCAACAGCTTATCTAGCTAAAAATGAAAAAGAAAAAAAATATTTTCATGATTGATAGTCTCACATTGTTTATATTCTGCATCACTTCATTCGAGTCTGATTAACGTATTTTTGCGATATTTTTGCCAAAAATGTCCGAATCTACAGATATATACAACGTAAGTTTGTTGAATATATTCATAATGCTTAGTTGGATACTTTGTGCAATTTGGAATTTATATTGAGCTTAACATGACGTTAGATATTGCTGGAGGAAGACAGGTTATCTGTTAAATCCCAAGTAAACAGGGTGTCATGTTTTATTGAATTCCAATGGTAATTTGAGGTAAACTTATGTTTACATTTTAGCCATTTCAACGATGAACCAAACAGATTTGGGAATATCAAGTGAAATAAAACGTCCTCAACTCAACAATCGTTGGAGTAGAATATGATTATATATTATTCAATTTTGCTGCAGGAGAATAGATAAGAACGTAGTATCAAAGGAATCATGCATAAAAACACTTACATAGCAATATACGTGTGTGTGTGTGTGTTTGTTTGTGTGTGTGTGTGTGTGTGTGTGTGTGTGTGTTTGTTTGTGTGTGTGTGTGTGTGTGTGTGTGTGTGTGTGATTGACTACTAATTAATATTGGGGTATCCATCAGTCAGTAAATAATAAGTACGTTCGATAGTTTGTTGCATTCAACGAACATTGTTAGGTAAGTTCTAATGTAGTTCCGTTGCTCCCTTCTGTATTTTGACCTCAAGTTATTTATAACATGTCTGATATGGTCAATGGTAAGGTTTCTGAAAAAAAAAGTGTTGGTATGGCGTATGTGCTCAACTTGTTTATTGAATTTTGTTCAAAATTCCCAAATCCAGTTACGATTGACACAAAATTTGGTTGTTTATAAAAACTATCAACCATATTAATCACATGGTCTCTGTATCATACAAATGTAAAAAGACTTGGTCCTTAAATATCTCGTAACTGGTTCAAGATTTCACAATACTTTAAAATTATTTGGACGATTTTCAGTTAATATAGGAGAGTTCATATTATCGAATTGATTGTTCTCAATTAAACCATATTCAATCATTATAAAGATTGGCATGAACATTAACAAAAAAAAAACATTACTTAGAATAGAATGTTTTCGGTGTTTTTTTTTACAATTATCTGAATATTTGTCGGTGAAATAAATACTTTATTAGCTTGAATGATTGCTGAATGTGGACAACCATCAAAATTTTTCTAGTGACGATTGCACAATTTTTTCCCACTGCCACTGGTTCCCTGTCTTACACATTCAATGACATTTTGAGGAAAAACTTTTTTCAAAAGACGACTGGAATGTTTTGTGCTTCAAGTATAAGGGGTTGCACGAAATTATTTTGATTTTGATGTTTGGCCAAACGTAATAATTTTGACCCTATTTTGACTACTGGTCAGCGCCATCATTCCCAAGTTAATACTGGTATTAATCTATCAATGTCCCATAATTCCTGGCTCCATAGATGTAGCGTTTTTGACACGTGCGCGATTGCAAACACACACACACAGGAACAAATATCTCTGTGTATGTGACTGTATATGTACCATATAAATATCCCTCCAATATATGGTAATACACATTTACAAATATCGGTGTGACTTTTATGTGTGTGTGTGTGTGTGTGTGTGTGTGTGTGTGTGTGTGTGTGTGTGTGTGTGTGTGTGTGTGTTAAAGTTAAAGAGATACCAGGCGTGAGCTTGTGCCATTTTGTCTCTCTCGGCTTCAATATTCTCACCATGACGTACAAGATTTTTCATTCACCTTACCGTTCATTTTTCTTATTCTCTTAATTCTATCCATCTAAGCATCATATCATATATAAACCAATGGAGAGGAATCAGATATATTGAACGAAAAATATTGTCCAAACTGATTCGTTAGGATAAGGTCTTGAAATAGCATCCTGTTATTTTACCATTTCATGGCCAAAGTATTTTTTGAATCTAGGATATCATATCATTGACAGAATTGAAAAAATTCCAGCATTTTTATTTTGTGATTTTCAGATCATGCGCTTTTCTGTGTGTCAGTCATAGTTTTTCAATTCTAAACCAAATGTTCTAATCTTTATAGAATCAAATTATGTGCAAAGAAACGAAGATACCTAATTATTACATCCCTCAAGAAACGAAATTCTCAAATTAATTTGTCCTGAATGATATAATCATTGCTTTTATATTCATTTATCCATTTGGCAGTCTTTCACGTTATTCTGTAATTTATGCAGGAACATTGTCTAATGTATATGGGAAAAAACTTCTAGAGGTATAGGGGGATGAATTTGTGAACTTTATTACAATGTTTACTAATGAAAACATATCTGCATTTTTTTAAAACGTTGGCCACTATTGGTTTGCCAATTCAATCACGATATCTTTACATCGAAGAAAAAACATATAAGCAGCTATTAAAACGGTATACATATATATGAATATCGCAAAAAAAACTATAAAATGGTATGTGTCTTAGGAATGCTCTCAATTTGTAATATCTGTTTTAGATGTCTAATCACGGTGGTCAATATTCTATACAATGAGCATTAATATATAAAAAAGAAGATATGTTCAAAGATATATATATATATATATATATATATATATATATATATATATATATATATATATATATATATATATATATATATATATATATATATTCAAGTCAATTAAAAGTTTACTTCAACATGCTGTTTTAAGAATACATTGGATTTGATGGTATGTGATGTCCAGCAACGGATATATAACGCCCAAGGGTCAGATTTATAGCAATAATAAAATCATTATCGTTTTCCTTTTGTTGTTCTCTGTTTTTCATCCTCTCAGGTGCATAACTCTTTGGGAATGTATCGTGGAAATGTAGGCAATTGAACAATGAACTGTAATAATTGAATTCCTCTTCGAATTACTTCACTGCAAAACAAAAGACCATATTATTGCTATTTAAAGGTTTTAATACCGCCATCTGAGTCTCTAATTTGCCGTCAGTTTGCACGTGTCAAGAATCAGGTTCTATCAATGATACCCCCGAACAGGAAAGCAACACCCAGTAACAAATGTTTGGAATTGTAAACGTATGCAGAGCAGCAGAAATCCCTCGAAATGATATGGGGAATATTATTGAAAGGGAATTAATTTGCCAAAGTGAATATGACATGTACATTGGTGTTGGTATTAGTTTCAAGAATGAAATAAATTGGAGTATGGGATAGAAAGAAAAAAAAATGGAAAATGGGTTCAAGAATGAATAAATGATAAAAGATCATATATAAATTAAACGTTATATTCTGTTTATTGATATTTTCCCTTTTACATTTTGTTTTGGTCGTCAATGGAACGACCTAGACAAATCCTGAAAGCGGCACTATAGCATTTATAATAGAGGAGTCTGATGAACTTAGGGGAGAGACTATGACCAACGACCGACGCTAAACTGATGATGATGATGATGATGATGATGATCATCATCATCATCATCATCATCATCATCGTCATCATCATCAGGAAAAATATGACTTTTTTTCCCCATGATTTTTGGTATTGTTCAAATATTACAGGTAGACGGTTGGAAATAATGTTTATATAGGGGCTGTCGAAGATTGCTTTTCGGAGCTTTGCTGAAAGGAGAGCATGGAAACTGAGGATTTTGATTTTTGAGTTCACAATTTATTTTGTGTCTGGACTGGTGTTTATTCTCTAAAGTATGATTATCACTTTGGCATATTCAATCCTATTCGAAATAACCTGATAGCTCCCAATCATGAAACAAAACTTCATTTTCACCAAATGACAGACCAATCAGGTCATTCTCCAAAAAAAATGTTTCAATGTAATTCATTTCAATGAATAGAAAATGTATCATCTTTTAATGGCTTCAAAAACTATGAAAAAAAACGGATTAAAATCTAACAAAGCTCCTACAAATGCGTTAAATTATCACATAGTTGTTGATTATGTGAGTACAAAATGGATAAAATTCTCTGGTGTTGACAGATTGTTTCGTTTATAGCTTTAAACTTGAATTTAGTCTTAACTCAACACCAAACATCTCATTATTGCTCTGAAAAAGGTTTTTGGTTTTAAATTATTGGTAAATTCACTTTGTATGATACAGATTTTGCAGAGAATAATCGATAGCATCCACTATGGAATTTGACCTGAAACATGTTTATTCATTACACAGGGAAACGAAGCCATATATATATATATATATATATATATATATATATATATATATATATATATATATATATATATATATATATATATATATATATATATATATATATATATATATATATATATATATATATATATCAACCGCAGGCACTCTTGCAGGTGTGCCAATAGCATATATTGGCTGATATATGATCAGAATAAAGTGTTCAACGATCACCGTCAGGAATTGCAAAAACTGAATTTAATGAGTATATCTCGGAATTTTTTAGATGAGGTATTATTATTATTTCTATTGATATTCGGACCATCCTCATCTTTGTTGTTTTCCATACAACGTTGCACTCTACGGCCTTCGTCAGGGAAGTAACGAACCAAACCCTTTATTTATCTGACGGGGGTATATCGACCGTACTCCCCTCTTTTAGCGTTAGTAGTATTGTTATACTGTCTCACACTGGGATCGAACCCAGAACCATCAGATTACTTAATAATAATTTGTCTGATGCTGTAACCACTGCGCTATGTGTCCAGTATATTACGATATCTTCTTTGGAAATGAAGATGGCAGAATCGAATCTTCCATTGAACAATGCCCATTTCTGATGTTTAATACTCTGAGTGCACAAACATCTTATGTCATACATTTCTCCTGTGATAAATATATATTAATGTTTTTAAAACAAATTATACACCGTGTATCTCTGATGAGCAATAATTGCTTTAAAAAGAAAATAATATGATATTACCTCATATCATCGTTTTCTGCTGGGTTATCCAGAGTGAAGATTTCAATCGATACCTCTAATTGCTCTGTTCAGTATGCTCTTACAATAATAAACATCAACGGATAGGTCTTATTTTCAAGTACAGCGATTTGATTAAAATGATACCAATCTATTCCTAGATTATTACTTCCAGGTTGTTGGTAATTAAAATGCGTTAATTATGTTTTGCCAACTTTTTTAACTCTGAAAGTACAAAATAAGTTGTAACTGGAGTTTACTGCCTACCAATAATTCCGAACGCACAGTAAATAAGTCTAAAGGAATGGTAAATTCATTTGAATCTCCCTCCATGACGTCACTTAGAACAACTAATACGATGACCAATTCTTATCTTGTTGGTATTTAAGCATTTGGTGGTGCACTATCTCTTTTTCTGTTCAGACAGCCTCAGAGTAAGCTCACATTCCCACTCTCTCCTTTAGTTAGGGTCATTTTGCACACACCCAGTTTCTGCATACGCATCTTTACATATACAAAGTAATCAATACTTCTCTTTAAAAAAAATCCTTCCCCATCTCAAGAGCACATCTATACGAAGCTAGGCACTTTCTCGGCAGTTTGGACAGATTTCCAAAGAAAACCTTCGAGTTGCCGTATCGTAGGTGAACAAAGACTGTTGGCTATTCCAAGGCTTGATCTCTCATTTTATGTGACCTTCCTTTCTCTACATTCCCCTTCCATTTCATTATCGCCCTAGCAGATCTCAATGAACAACTTGGTGCCTACAGTAAACCCCTTGCCCCCTCTTTTTAAAACTCTCCCAAAAAATCAAAACCCAATCGTTATCATCAACTATTTCATTGTTTTTATCCTGCTTTTTTTCAACCAATCGAACTAATTTTGTACAAAACTTGTTCATTCGTTCAAACAGGGAACGCATTTTTTCTAGAATTTATCTTCATGGATCTACCTTCAGAATTTATTCGGAGCTGATATTCTCAGCCATCAAATAGTAATAATAATAATTCATTGATCAGCACATGCGAAGAGGTAACTAATGCTTTGTTGATAAACTCATATGTGCTCACGGCTTACGGGAAGCTATGATTATAAGACATGTTTGTCAGGGAGTTTGATAAATACGAAAATAGATCAATTGATTCAAACATAATTCTCAAAAATGCTGTGTACTGCCAATAGACGTGTTACAAGTCTTATAAATAACTACAATGGCATTATATTTGTTTTGTTTTTTAACAACGATGTTTAAAAACATATGATTTCAAACCTTCACATTTACACAATATCCAAACAAACTCGATTGAAAATTATCAGACGATAATTGCCAACGTATCTTATGCTATTATTGAACATTGTTTCATTTGAAAACAGCGCTATGGACGAACTTAGGGAAGGGGGAATATTTAGTTGTATTTTTTTTAATTAATCAGATTTGTTCACAGCATTTTTAGGGTAAGAGCTAAGTTTATCTTTCTTACAAATCAAAAGTGTACAATAGTAATAACGAACAAAAAAAGTGCTAGAGAATGCATCATCATCATCACCATCATCATCATCATCGTCATCAGTCTTTTAACGTTCATTGTAGGACATAGACATTCCTGAGGATCTGCCAAATTTCTTTATCATTGGCGTCACGGAGCCAGTATATTCTGAATTTGTCTAGTTTATCTCTTTATCTTGTTTTTGCCGGCCTCAGTTTTGCACATAGTCTGTGGGGATCCATGTTATGAGCCGTAATGTCCATCCGTTATCCACCATTCTCGTAACATGACGAGCCAATTGCCATTTGAGTTTTCTAATTGACTCCATGATGTCTCTGATCCCGTTTTATTTCTGATATATTGTGCTGTCTTGTGATCTCTCCATATGAAGTTGAGCATGATTCTTACATGTGCACGTTGCACGCTTCTCAGTTTGCTGAGCAACGTTATACTGTATTCAAATGATATTATTCAGGATGTAGCATAGTAAAATTCATGCCAAAATAAACCTGAAGTGATTTTGATTTTCAGGAGATTATATTCTAACAATTGTAAAGATTCAAAATCGACTGACAGTCTTTCTTTTAGATTTTATAAGTGCGTCATCACAAATATATGAAAGAAAAACATGCCGGAATCAAATGCATCCAGCCATCTTTGCAATTTACCCGGAGCTTCTCATTAAATTTCAATAAATTTTTGAATTTCTGTCAAGTGTTCTGGTGTTCAGTTATGTTATTCAGAAGAATTATTCGTAAATTATCCAAATAACTGAAATATATCCCCATTTTATATTTTCTACGTTTCGAAAGAAGAATGCTCCAAGCAGAATATTCTCTATTTCTGTGCAAAATGAATAAACATTCGTGTGCATTTTGGATGCATCTAAAGCACTTGATCATTGTTCTTGCACCGGCAGACCTTCTGTGAGGGATTTTACATGGCTGAAGTAAAATATTTTCCCTCTCAATACACACTGCACAACAGTCAGTCTGTTAGCACACCAGTTTTTATCAGCTCCGTAATTCTGATAAAGGTCTACTCTGAGTCCTCTTTCTTTAGCCCTCCTCAGGCAGCTTGCCCCCATGCCCCGTTCTGATACACCATTGACAACCCCTCTCAGAGGCCTTGTGCATCAGTACGGAAAAAAATGAATCCTATGCAGGACAAACCGTAGCTGACCAACAAAAATTTTCGACTGGGCGTTAACATCTCTTTTGATGCAGTTTCCCGTGTGTGGTATTCCATTTCCTCAAAACTTTCTGCTGAATTTGAACATTATTCTAATGTCATCTCTACAGGATACCATCTCTTTACTTTTCCTTCAATATCACGTCTGCTATGCACTCTTGGATAGTTTATTTCTTAAGTACAATTTATTTCATTGAGAAGAAAGGTTTGCTGCGAATATAAGTGTGAAAAGCACTCCGATGCAAACTATTATGGGTTCAGTTTTGAACACAAAAAAAAACATATACAAAAAAAAAAAAAAATTCGAGATGCCAAGTAGGAAATCAAAACTATTTATGTATAATAGTGTTTGATGCCAAGTGCTCACTGAGTAATGGCTGAGAAAAGCAAATGTTCTTTTATCTTTTTTTTTGTACAGAATTTGCAAAATCTTATCTCTATATAGCCCACAATTTATTTCAAATCCAAAGGGATATGTCGAGTTTTTTCATTTGTCACAAAGTGCAGTCGAACATTAAATATAGAGATTGAATCAAGACTTTCGTTATACTTTCTTTTGACAAGTGAACGTTAACATCTCTATGTGAATGTTACATTCGTTTAAAAAGACATCGTTAGACACGCACACTTGCACACAAACACAAATACACGCATACATATATATCCCCCTTCTCCTTCTCTCTCTCTCCCTCTCCCTCTCTCTCTCTCTCTCTGTATATATATATATATATATATATATATATATATATATATATATATATATATATATATGAATTTAGGTCGTGCAAAAGAGCAATTTTTCACAATCATATCTGAAGCATTTTACCATGGGTTAGAATAAATATTTTTCGAAGTAGAACTTCCATAATCTACGCATTTCGTAAAGTGTAAACAAGTTCCATTTATTCCTGAAGCATATGGATTTGTTTTCTCGGGTCAATGAATAATTTGAATGCATTTTCAGCTGAAGTCTGGTCGTTAAATCTATTCCCTTGCAGGAATTACTCAATGAGTTGAATCCCGAGAAAGAGATGTCTAGAGGACGAGATCGGTGGGGTGAAGTTTCAGAGTCTGGTTCATTCAATGTCTGCAGGGTCATTCATGAGACAAGCGACCTTTTTTCGTTTCTATTCGGGGTCTTTCGCCAAACATTTAAATATTTTCGCTTTTCAAACTTCATTCAAATGTCAAACAACCGTCGAATGTCAAACGTTCAGTTCTATGGCCATCTCAGGAATCTTTCCACTCGAGTCTGCCTTGATAGTGGCCCTCATTGGGGGGGGGGCATTAATAACAGACGGATGTCCAAATTTCCAAGGCTTGCGCGTTTATTATGGAGTTTTCAATAGGTTCTTGAATTATTTAGATGATATTGCAAGCATCCCTTTGTTTTATGTCTCATTTTTGACTATTGGGAATAAATTCCTCGAATTTACTTTTACTGTATTTGATTTTACAGACTCAAATGAAACAAGAATGAATACTGAAAGAAAACGTGCAGCTCGAATTTATTCACTCATCAAAGTAACATAATATAGGAACATATATGAATAGGGGTTTATTTAAAAAAAAGCATCAACATTTGAAGTCACAAAAAATGCATTATTTTTGCACCAACTTGATATACCCCTACATACACGCACACAAAACACACATATATGAACAGACAGACAGACAGACAGACAGACAGACAGACACACACACATATATATATATATATATATATATATATATATATATATATATATATATATATATATATATATATATATATGTATCTTCTATTTTCCATTCATTTTTATGGTTTTGCCCAATTTGGTTGATTCAATCGTTTAAATAAACACACTCACACATACATATATATATATATATCTGCAAATATTTTGTGTACATGTGTATACATATGAGTTTGTGTAAGTGTTTTTAATTATTTATATAAGGTAGATAGTATTTACTTCAATACATATCACTGAAATATCACCCTGGCCAAAGTGAATCAATAGCTCTATGATGATATCTATAATGAAGTTCATTGAAATCATGGTAACTGGACCCAGAGCTTTGTAAAGTGTAAGGACATTATCCCTCCGAATAGGCACATCTAAAATTGAAAAAGTTAATGTACACCTACACACAAATAAAACTTTCATGACATTTCATAAATGAATATTATGATTCTCATCATGGAGGGCTTTTGGATAAGGGTTAGGATGAGTTTTGCTGATGAATTTCTCTGAAGATCAATGCAAATTCCTTTCACATCGCAAAGTAACCTTGCAAAGTATCATTAACTTTTGAATGTAAATTTGTTTTTATATTTAATCTAACAAAACTATTCATGTGCAGTGAAAAGCGTTGTTTC
>OY735221.1:27487625-27565125 GCA_963457665.1 Thysanoteuthis rhombus
GAGATAGAGAGAGAGATAGAGAGAGAGAAAGAGTGAGAGAGACTGAGAGTGTCAACTTCAAACAAAATGAAGTGACGATTCAAACTGAACTCAGAAGAGATTGTATCTGTGAGACCCCTTGATCAGATTCATGTTGAATCTTTCCAGGGGTCCATGTCCAACGAAGCTCGGTAAACACAGAGGATGAATAATCACTTAATTATATTTTTAAAAAAGAGGGAGGACTATAATTGTACAATAGCTCACAATGTCACATACTCCATGTCCTTGATATTTGACTTTTATGGCAGGGAACTGAGAGAGAAGTACATCCGTGAAAAAGTTGTTTCGTTTCTATTATAACATACGTACATGCACACACATATACAGTCATGCATTCAGAATTTGTCCATTGACATCTTGCTTCTAATCGATCATAAGTAAAAAAAAATTGGTAAAATATTTAAGAGAAAAAAATTGGAGGGCATTCAACTCAGCAAGGCATGGATTTAGTTTTGTTTTCTGGTTCTGAAAAGTAAATTACTGGAAAGCATCTTCTTTGTTGAAAGTATGAAATCATTTCATGATTTTTCTCCCTCTTTTTCAGAAGTTTCGTCCAAAGAGATCGAAAAAGCGGTCCAAATGCTACTTGAGTTAGCAAACAAGCAAATTAACTACTTTCCTCCACTAAGATTTGAAAGGTTTGCTTCAATTATAGGCATGGGCTGTACTTTTTTCAAAATAAATGATGGTTTGAAAAGCACTCCTTGTAGAAATTTATGCACACATGCATGTATATATTTGTGCCTGAGTGTATCTGTGTATGTAAACGTTTCATCATTGGATAATAAACTGTTGGGAAAAAAAATCTTTGAAATGTCCATCCCTACGTTTGGCAGTGAGGTATCTCTGAAATAACAGGATAAAATCCAAATACAGTTGCAAACATTTGTCACTCGTGCAAAAACTTTAAAACTTGAAAAGTTTGTAGTTATTCATTTATAAGGTGTGCACACACTCAATTAGATATCGTCGAGGTGATAAGCTGTTATGAGACACAGTTTTAAGATCGTGCAAAGACTCTGGAATCACGAAGGGAATTCGCTTTGGGCAGGATTTTCAAATCAAATTCACCCATACACTTTAAATACAGCATTGGTTTTAAAGGCCAGTAAAAAATCAGAGGCAAAGTCATACATTTTGAGTATATTCACGACTTGAATTCATACGAGTAAAGATCATGAAAAGTCAATAGCAATTAAATATTCAACCTATCGGGCTGAGAAACTTATTTATCTCTCTCTCTCTCTCTGTGTCTGTCCGTCCGTCTGTCTGTCTGTCTCTCTCCCTCTCTCTCTCTCTCTATATATATATATATATATATATATGTGTGTGTGTGCGTGCATGCATATCTGTTTATGTTTATGCATATTTTCAAGGACAAGATTCATGAGGAAACTGTTTTTTAACGAAAAGTAAATGTTTAAAACGAAGTTTTGATCGCATACAGGGCAATATATATATATATATATATATATATATATATATATATATATATATATATATATATATATATATATATATATATATATAAAACATTACAGGTTGATATTCAACAATGAAAAAATACAAAGAAAAATACATAAAATCTTAAAAGCTTCAAATGTGATGAAAAAGTGAAATTCAATAGAGTTAAACACAACTACAACAGAAAAAGCTGAGTCAGGAAAACTATCTTGTATACATTATCATTCAAGTTGTAAAAATAATCTTGGGGGAACTTTCCTCGTTTTGATTGGAAAACATTTCCTTTGGCAACCAACAGGGTGAAATATTTAACAAGAGCAAACTGAAAATTAGTTATAGTTGCACTGATGAATTTCCTTACTTCATAACAAAATACTAAGATAAAGTGATGAGAAATATTACTCGTCGAGAGAATATAAATACACCAGATAACAATCGTGCAAACAGGAACAGAAACAACGAATGTAGTATACGAAGCTGGAAAATAAATCTGAGATAGTCCTCTCAGGAGCAAAATACTATATTGGAATATATAAAACACTTTTTAATCTTATATTTGCAAACTATAACATTGCACACATAGGTTTAGGTGAGTATTTTGTGAACATTATCATGATGAAAACCGGCTTCTCTGCAACTGATACCATTTATTTTCAATATATATATATATATATATATATATATATATATATATATATATATATATATATATATATATATATATATATATATATATATATATATATATATGGCATAGTATCATGGATTGGATCATGAAGAATATGAATATCTGTAATAATCGTGTATAAGGTGAACAGAATATATCAACATAGATTAACTAGATTTTAATGTAATGAGCAGAAAATTCTAATGAGGAAGTATATTATTTTTTACATGTTCGAGTCGTAAAATGTCTTCATTACTTGAAATCTGCAATTTTTTTCCCCCAGCTATCTAACATACTTCAAGCATAATTCAAATTGTCTGGATTTTACCAACACGAGGTAAATGCTTTCGAGCAAAAAATATGAGGAAATAAACTGTATAAGAAAAAGGAGACTTTATTTCAGAAAATTACCAAAACTCTGCGCTACTGAGTTCATCAGACTGTAACATCATAGTTACTTGCTCCAAGTGGAATCATACAAAGATATTGTAAGGGATTGCTGACATTATACGATCGTAATTTGATATCAGCGGAAGTATGATTTCAATGAGAGATAAATATCTACTTGACAGCCTATCTATTGGTCAATTTATTAATACATGTCCATTTATGCGCACTTATCTTCTGATGGCTATACAGACACAGGTTTATATGAATACTTCCATCCTGACGAAAAAAATACTTATGGTCTTAATTATTGGTGGAATATATAAAATATAATTAAAACTGTAATGCAGGTATTAGCTAAAAAGGAAGATGATGTCAAATCAATAATGAAGGTGTCATTTGGTACAGGTATTCCTGTAGACTCATTTTCACAATCAATCCTCACCCTGCACAGCTGTATTTTTTCTCCTTGTATCAAGTACGAATTTATCCACATATCCCATGTGTATACAGAGATTATTTAGTGCAAGACTTTGCCTTTTCAGAAATATCATATATCGACGTACGTTTAAAGACGGCAAACTCTGATGTCCATAATTCGATTTCCAATATGAATACAACAAAATAGCATCATTATGAAACCCGTAGGCATGCACAGATATTATTACAGGCATGGCAGCAAATCCAGAGGGAAGACAACCGAAGAATACTAAAGTGCCTGCATACAATGAATGCAAAATATAATGAAAGTTTTGATAGCATGCAGCTTATTAATGCATTTTATTGATGATTGAATTAGAGCAATGAATATTTTGTTCGTTTCCAAATTAAGTGGAGGAGGAGAAGAAAGAAATGCGTACTGCTTTCATGCATACACGCATGATATATATATATATATATATATATATATATATATATATATATATATATATATATATATATATATATATATATAATCGGATATGCATAAACATATATGTATGTAAACATTTACAAGAATATTTATTTATATATAAACGTAAATTTTTGAATATACGTAATTATATCTTTCAAACTATCCATCTATCTATCTCTCTCCGTCGCTCTCCCTCTCCTCTCTCTTTCTCTCCCCTCTCTCTCTCTCTCTCTCTCTCTCTCTATATATATATATATATATATATATATATATATATATATATATATATATCACACTTTTCTATCTTTTGTGTTGCAGATCCAATACTTTCTGAATTTTTTTTTATTCATCCATCCATCTTGTCTTTTGTAGGCATTTGTTACGTATGTGATTTCTAGGGTTCGATTTTGTGATGTCGTTTGTTTGTCAGCCTTTCTTGAAACATGACTATCCCATGGCCATCTGAATTTTCTTTTGATTCTATGATGTTTTGGACTCCTGTTTCTAGCCCTAATATATTGTGTTGTCCTGTGATCTATCCATTTGAATGTTAAGGTTTTTTTCTTCTTAAGGTTCCATGTTTCAGCTCTAAAAGATAGAATTGAGCTGATGCATTGGTTTTTATAGTATTGTTTTCAAAACTAATTGCACTTTCTCGTTGAGGTAGCTATGCCAAAAGGGATGCCATCATAGAGTTAATCTTCACTTGATTCATTCTTCCTTCAGGTACTCCATGGAGATTAGCTGTCTTAATTAAATGTAGTGATCTACATTCACCAGTTCTGCATTTTCAATTTTAATCGTTGTGTGTTCATTTCCGATATGATTGTTGTACATGACCCCTGTTTTGCTGATGTCTATGGGGGAGGTAATTCTATATCTTTCTTCATCCATACCTTTTTGCATTCGTTTGAAGATGTCTGGGTTCTCTGCAAAAAAAAAAGCAAAAAAAAGACAAAAACAAGAACAGTGCTGTCTGCAATTATAAAGTAACTCAGATATGTACCGTCCATTTTGATTCATTCATTCTCAGCGGAGATCCTGGAAAATCATATAGAGAAAGACTAAGAAGAGTTTGAGTGAACTGGTATCTAGCCTGATAAAGTAGCAACTGTGAATACATACATACATACATACATACATACATGCATGCATACATACATACATATATATATATATATATATATATATATATATATATATATATATATATATATAATGGTATGCATTAATGAACATATAGATATGTATCATCAATTGTTACGTTCTTTTTAGTCTTGCAACGGTCTAATTCAGGAAAAAATTGGTTATTCAAATTATGTGGATACAATTTTTGTAAATTAGGTAAAAAAAATAATATGTTTGACATATAAAGTTTAGCAATGAGCTGTTCTAAGCACATAATGCAAGGAATTGCCTGTCTTCTTTCCAGAATCTGTAGAAAATTAAGATAAGCAGTAATTCAAAAATGCAATATTTAGTGAGCACAGTTGATGACAAGACATTTTCCAGCCATGTTCTTACACTCTAGCCTGGTGATCAAAAAGACATGCCATCTAACACTAGTTCCATTTAATATAACACTGTATCTGTTAACTGATTTAGGGTGTTTCATTTCCATTATGACATTCGACATGAATAATGGGAGACAAAATTTCAAACAATAAACCATTTGGCTCCATGTAGAATTTCAGGAAGACACCTTGCAATTCAAACACTATCCACAGCATCAACTTATTCAATTGTAAACCCACTCTCAGTCCGGTTAGTTGTGATACTTTTTACGTTCAACGTTTTTATAACGTATGCGTATTCAATCGTCAGTATCAATTCATGTAAACACAGTGTACGTTACTGTTCACATAGTGATTTTACCCGGAAGCTCAATCCAATGAAAATTCGCATAACTTGTTTGGAAGTCACTCACTGAAGCAACTAACTGAACCAAACTAGTGCAAATGATTTTAAACGTTCGATTTCAATTATTTGTGTATGTTGGCTTCCCACTGGGCGTCTAATGTTGATTACTTTGAAAAATTGACATTTTTTCATCAACCTAAATTCAAACAGTGAAACATTGTTCAGCAAATAATCTGCGGTACAAGAGATTAGAAAGACGCTTTTAAAACGGCCAATCAATAACAGTACTTTTTGAAAGGAAACAAAATTTTTTCTGCATTTCTTTCTCATCTTTCGTACAACGGAAGAATCGAAATACCATGCAAAAAGTCTGCTACCCCTCTCCTTATCTTTATCTGATGATGGAATAAAGGAATAGTCGATTGTGATAGTTTTTCATCTATGACAGATGTTATAGTACGATTGCAAGAGGATTAAAATTGTTAATACCACAAACTAGCCAAATACCATCGAAGAAGAACATTATTGTGATCGACCCAATTGAAGAAAAGGGAAAGAAAAACTCTATAGAACGAAGATGAAACAATGAATTAGGTTTGAAAAAAGAGAGCTTGGTTGAATGAACCGGCAATCATTCAAACAGGGACTAAGAAATACTTGAATTGTTTTTTCTTTACTAATAGCCGCAGCAAAACTCTTAACACAAAATTTCATCTACTAAAATGACACCTTCAATGTATGTCTATATTTTCTTTAATAGATGATTTTTTACTCAATAATTACCACTCTTGGGATGATCCTTTCATTTTTTCCCGTTTTCTGTGAGAGAAAATTGATAGTACACAGTACATAATATACAGCGAATATGTTTCAATTTAATTAACGTTACGAATTCTGTTTATATTCTGAGCTTTGACCGAATTCCGATGTCATAGTGTCTTTGATCTATTGCTATTTTTGTTGATAATTATAAACTATTCTCTATATCAGAGGCAGAATCGAACACACGAGTTTGCAAAAGAGAAGTAATGGAAGAAGGTCTAATATGGTACGTAGAGATACACAATTCTCAACAGGATGTACAAACCTTTCCTCTGAAAGGTGAGAATGAATACGATAGCAAACGGTAACTATTTCTGCTTACTGAAATGAAACTTTACGAGATGCACACCCACTCATGCACAAACTAAGCACGTAACACGAACCCATGGAGCAAGGGCACCACTTTCATTGTTCGAACTGTATTTTCTAATGTTTCCTTAAGAAGTATATTGCTGTCTAAATATAGAGATTTGCATTACTGTCCAAGGCTGCTGCAATGAAGGCTTCTGGGTTTCCAAGCATTTAACGTAATTGCCTTAAGTTGAATATATTTACAAATTTGAGTATTCTTGAACATCCGTGGTTGTATAAGTATTCATGAAATCCTGCTACTATCTTCAATGTCGAGGCACTGGGTTATAAACATGTGCTGAGGTGGAGTAATCATGCTTGCTGAGGGCTGGATTATGGATTATTCCAGTCAGGGTAAACTAAATTTTATACAAAAGGCCACTCAGGGACGTATGTTTAAACTAAGGCAAAAAATGTGATGAAAGATCATTTTGTATTGCTAACATACGATGATTTATTGATGCAAAACTTTTCAGAGAATGTTCACATCTCTGGACACAGCAGAAACAAGAAAAAATCCAACGATAACAATTCCTGCATATTGCAATAAAACCTGAAAGAATCCACACCTATTTTTGTGCAAACTAAGCCCTAAAGAGTATTCATGTAAGATTTGTTCTGTTAACAATAGTTGATGAAGATACCTTGTTTGTCATTCAGACATGACAGATGCAGAGGCCTGTAAATACACATCTATCACAATGATCCTAAAAAATAGGAGAAACCTATGACTGCAGTTTTAACAGAAGGAGAAGTAATGTAATTGTTCATTGATATTAATTGCTTCCAATAAATTACAAACGTTTCTGAGAAGAAACATTGTGAATATTAACAAATATTTTAAATATATTGAATTGCACATTGTCCATAAATCACATTGTCCTGACTAGTATTTCGGTCATCCAATTTTTCTCACCTTTTATCACAACTCAGACAATATTATTCCACAATCATTTGAAGAAATTAAGAAGAATTGAAAATTAAAAAATCTCTCCTTGCCAAGAGATTTAACTCACATCTTTCCACAGTTTATTTAACCATGACAGGATTTTGCAAATTAGAGGTCGATGAAATAAGCTAAATAGCTATTTTCCTCTCGTCTGTAACCTCCGGTGGGCTAAAATTTTGGATTATCATCAGCCTAATTGTTGCTTTATCAATACTTTACGACTGATACGTTCTTGTGATGTCGAAAAATGTATCGACCAAAAAATATCGACACAACATCCAATGTGAAACTGTAGTATAAAGCTAAATCACATCGTGACAGAGAATAGCCGATTGAAGACACCAACAATTATCTAAGGGATACACAATCATTATTTTTTTTAATAAATAGTTTCTTCTATGATATATTTTTGAAAAGTGTAATACCTGGTTGAATTACAGCGTTTTTACAAGCTATTTGATTTATTGTTTCAGCTGTGAGAGTCACTTTTTACATTTGATAAAATATCTGATCTTACATCTATTTACTTTCTGTGAGCACTCCTTATTGTATTTCATCCCAATTATCAGTATTGCAGTCATAGACACATTGTTGAATATTGGTATAAACATCAATATGCAGATATCCCATATTCCTAAGTGGAAATAAAACCAGTGTTAGTATTTGATGTGTTTGGAGTAAAATGGATAAATGTCTCAATCTTCTCAGTATTTTTTTTTACGATACCATTTAGTATTTCGGTTGTGTGCAAAAATTATATTTCAAATTCAACAGTTTATCTTTAAAAGTATATTTTCCAATTTTCAGGCCAAATGATATATGGGAATATCTATGAGGGGATTTTCTCGGAAAAGAAACAACTGAACAGTTCATTCAACTTTTGAATAGGAAAGACTTTTATCAGCAAAAAGTGTTATTTTCAAGCGGTAAAGATTATTGTTAGTGACAGAGATACATTGAGGAATCAAACTGCTAATTGTATAAGTAAACGATCCCATAAAATCGTAATCATATTTGACAAGAACTCAATAAAATTTCCGGGTAAACTACTCCCGAGGTTTGCGGTAGATTTCGAAAACGATACAGTCGTTACTCCGTCATCCACTGAGATGTACCACTGTCATTTTTATCTTTCACGTAGATCCGGCAACGGAACTGAATCATCAGAGATCATTTAGCTGTAACGATTGATGTCTTTTATTACTACTCAGGCTGGTTCCATTAATACTTTTTTTCATATATAAGCAATACTTTCTATTACTGAATATATATATATATATATATATATATATATATATATATATATATATATATATATATATATATATATATATATATATGCATACATATATATATATATATATATATATATATATATATATATATATATATATATACATACATATATATATATATATAATTTGGAAAATGGAATAACAAATTCTCAATAGAAGATAAAATCGGGTAGAAGTAAGATTTTTAGGTTGGAAAGCTTTGGTTGATTCAGCTCAGCTTTCAAAAACGAAAAAATCCCCTTCGATGTAAAGGAAATAAAGGTGGGTAGAGTCGATGCATCATCAGGTAGTCTCCAAGGAGCTGAAACATTGAACCTTAACAAAAGATTTATCATAGAACTGAGCGCCATGCAACGAGTGCAACGAGGTTCAGTGTAATGGCGAGACGATCGTCCAAATGTATTCGCTCATCAAGACCTAGAAACAGACGTCTTGAGAATCTGAGGCAGGACTTATGTCCATCACTTTATTGGAATTAAAACAATGATGCTTATGATGATGTTGATGTTGAAGCAAATGATGATGTATAACACATATGACTGAACATTTTTCCAGTTTTTGTCTTCAGTTAGTACTCTTTATATTGAAAGAAAAAAAATGCAAAAAGTCAGTGAGCCAAAGTTACAACAGAGCAGAAGTAGCAGATTTGTTAGTTTATAGTCTTAAGAATTTACAAATCTAAAACCCATGTATTTTCATTATACTCAATAGTATATTCAATTAAAGTTGTGATCATATCGATGGTTTCAATTTACAGCAGTTCAATATAAGATAATATCATAATAGCACATGATCATTGGATATAAACTGTGAATGATTGGCTTTAAATATGTAGAATGAAATATTAACTAAATAATGTGAAGAAAAGGGTTACTAGAGATTTAAAAAATTGAGTAATTTTGATCGTATATAAAGTAAATATCTTTTCATGTTTACTCGAATGAATATCTTTTATTAGAAAGGGGGCCAAATATTGAAATGATATAAATATTTCAGTTCACACTTTTTAGAAAAAGTATCATAATGCAAACAGGAGTGATGCAATGGAAAATATCCTCAAAGAAACTGAGCTTTCATAATCTTTAAAGTCAAATTTGTGATGGAGTTTAGAACTAAAAGAACTGTGTATAAGCATTATATCATTCAATCTTTGTAAGTTATCAAGTGATGCATTTCTGGCATGCTCATCCACATACCAACGGATCTTATCAGAGAATACGACTTATGAATATCGAGATCATGAACAAAACTATCAGTATCTTCCTTTGTATGTTCCAAATTAAAAGTATTTTTTAAGCCTTACTCCATACACTACAAAAGTAATCGGCTCGTTTAGTTCCTAATTTCATGATAATCAATTTTCCTCATCTAATCCTTACAGCAAAGAGTCTTCATTAGCACGCTATCAATCAGCGGATGATCACAGGTTTTCGTCTCCTATTATTTTCTCATTCATAATTTCGGAATAATTTTACAGCCTAAAGAAATTGCTTCAAGTGATCAGATAACGCTTCATGTTTCCCAGAGTTTAATTCCAATTTTGAATTTATGAGATTTTTTCGAGCATTAAACCCTCAGGGGATTTTCTGCTTTATCGCTTATCTGACATCAGACTTGATCAGGTCTTCAGGGGTTGATATCGGATGATTGATGATATTTCTATTTTCTTTATTTCGCTATCTCATCACATTTATTTCAAGTACAAGTAATTTACAGAAAAAAATCATTCGATTGCTGATAGTACGAAGTAAATCAGTTCAATTTTGGGATAATAGAGAAGAATTGAGGACCTTTCGAATTTTTGATGATCAACCTCTATCTTAATTAAACTTAATTACAGAGGATGGTCATTACTTTAACATACTCATGTGGTTCCTTGATTTTAAACTAACGGGTAAAAGAAGACTCGTTAGCTTTCGATTTTAGACTCTGAGTTTCAATCCTAACAACCACACTAAGTGCGTAAGTAAATTGCAGTATTCTGGCTCGTATCTATACAATAAATGCACGATTCATACAAATGAAGCTGTAACAAATCACTACAACGATTTTAGGGAATTAAGGAGTTCTAGATATAATTATGGATTAATAGCAAAATTTTACCGTTTTCTTTTTCTCAAATACTACCCCTGGGAACTGGTTCACAAAGAGCACTACTTGCAAAAAGAAGCGGCAAAAGTCAGAACTTCATCGATTCATGTGAACTGTTCGAATTACTGAACCTTTTGGGGGGACGGTTCAGCATATAGTGCAACACTAATTCGAGTGTTGGCAATTTTACAGTCAACAGTTTTGGTGAGTAATTCTTGTGTACACATTGTGCTTTGGTTATATTTGAAAATAATTACATCGAAGGGGGCATTTGATGACCGTAGAGATGTTTCTAAAATTATAATTTGTTTTTCTAGGTGTTGTGAATTTGGAGTCAACATGATTGTAAGTGGCCAGAAATTTAGAAACACTCTACTGATAAGTTAAAAAATGCAGAACTGCTCTTCTAATTAAAAAAAAACAAACCTTCTTGGAGAGAATGTGTTTTGGGAAGTAAGAGTCTACATGCAACATAATGATCATATATATATATAAATAGATATTGATGTATTTCTATCTACTCATATCTATCAAACTATCTATCTATCTATAGCAAAGAAACGAGACGGACTGACTGATAGATATATCTATCTATGTAGGCAAGGAAACTGGAATAAATGAGCAAGCAATGAAGAAGTATATTTGATTCGATTTGTCAATTTGTAATATGATCAAGTAAATTTTCCACTTCACAATAACATCTGAGAAATTGTTTTCCTAGTTGAATAGTTTTAACAACAACTTTTACGATCTAAGTAAATCAATTCCAGTAATCATAGATAAAAACACTTTGAAGAATCTTCAGGCGTGTTAAAGTACTGAATTTCTTAATGCCTGTTTTCATTTGAAATAGGTTTGGAATGTATCCAGAAAACAGATGATAGCAGAAAGTATTAGAGAAAGGGGGCTTACCTTGCATATATGATTAGAGAACCTGATATTAACTTGCTATATTTAAAGTTACAAAAACTCCTTGCACTACTGACTTCAGATTTAAAAAAAAAACTTAATCCCCACCCGTCGTTTACCGATGTAGATATGTCAAAGTTCATTCAATGTGAAAAATTTGAGAAAAAAAACACAAAAAAACAACAGAAGGAATTGCAAACGGGTTTCATGGGAAGAATAATGTTCACAATAAAAATATTGCATTCGCTTGTTCTTGCTTTTGTGAAGTTTTTCATTGTAAATGAGTCATTTTAGGCAGTGTTGTATCCAGTAAATTATTGTTTGAAATGGAAATCATTGGATAGAAGGAACAAAATAGCCGTTAATAATCGATTATGAGTGCAGGGAAAATTGATATGGGTGTGTGTTTCTGTGAATGTCTTGCATATGTAAATGTGCAGAAGGTATAGAAATATGTTTTCTCATAATAACTCTTTTAACCTAATTGGAGGCTGTTGTATGTGAATAAGTGGCTTGCACGTTCAATTTTATTCCAGAGCCAAATCGTTTCAGGAACGTAGCGATTTGTTCAACGGCTAAGATAATGGGTTGTATGAAACTCATTATTATGGACAGTAATTGTATTTTGCGGGATTGATTGACTATTTACTGCTTCTTGGGCAAACTTTGGCAAAATCCAAAAGTATTGATTCGATTTGTATCTTGGGTTTTTAATTTTTTATTTTTTCAATTCTTCAGTTTAAACAATTGTTGACATATTTTGGGGTTATGGAAAAGAGAGGAAAACAATGAAGATGATGCAAAAATTCTGCTGATATTAACTACAACCATACATAGGCAGAGAATAGAGGGACTGTTCACTGAGTGGGTGTCTCGAACATTGACTGGTTGGACAGGTGTACAGAAGTCCTTGAAGTAATCTGGTCATATGTTGTTAAAGTATTGTGATTAGCCGATAATTTGAGATAAGTTCATGCTCCAGCATTTTTCATTACTTCCTCAATCGGCTCAGAGTGGACTTCATCTGACCTGTAAAATTTCCTCCCAAATCAATCCAATACCAAAAATGCAGTGTAAAGATCAAAGTTTTTGATTCAACGGTTCAGGCCCATGTCGATACCAATTCATCATTGATTCTAATCGAAATATGTTCCAAAACAATCATCATTTTCAAAAATGATAAACAAATCACAAAAATCAAAAGTCCAAAGAAGTTGAATTATTTTTCCGCAAAACTGTATTCTCCCAAAGAAAAAATATACATAGCTTTTAGAAGAGAGTAGTAAAAAAAGCGTCAAAATGCACATATTTTAAATTTTTGATCAGTATACCATTGCATAACTTTTACTATGTATGCATAAGATACATTTCAAATTCTTTTTTTTTACCATTAGTTTTGAAAACAGATATGTGACTCTTGGTATGATAGATTTATAAAACATTTTATGTGACATTCTGTTGGAGAGGCCTACATACATCGGGGATGGTAAGGAACTATAAAGCAGGAAACATTGAGCGTTTCATCCAATTACCCCCTACATACGTGTTGTACAAAATTAAAATTTAGTTATAACAAAACACACTATAAGCAATGGTGCAGGCAGAATAAGAAATGAATAAGTTGGCTATTGATAAAATCATGTGAAAATATTTCAAAGGTGCTCAAAAGAAAAGTATCTAAACGGTCGAAATGAATCATTTGGAATATTTTTTACATCTTCATGTAACCATTCAGTGCTCTCGCATAACTCACTTGATCGATAATTTTGCCAACATGCAATATTTGTCATCAACGTTTGCTTCGAAATATCATATTATTTTTACATTAATTTCGAATCTGTTTTCATTTTTTTTTTTCAAAGGATGAAAGTATCGATTTGGGGTAAATAATTGCCAGTAAAAACGATACAGGGAAGGGATATGAACGTATTTCCAAGTGGCTTAGTGTCAGTAATTCTACAGTACAGCATCAGTGTTGATGTGGGGATTTACCGTGAGTTGATTGTCTTTACAAAGTTTCATCAATGCACATGCGCAAGTTATTCATGGACGTAGGTAAAGATCAATAGATGACACAGGGAGATGAGACCATTGAATTTAAATCCTACATCTAGAATGTAAGTCGGAATATGACAAAGAATATATCGTATTGTACGATATTGAGAGTCATGAACTGAGGAAGACACTTGATTGCATCAAATGCATCCAATTAACTCGAATGTTTAATTACATTCAGCCAAGGGGCGTTTGAGATAAGGTATTTTGAGATGTAGTTTTGTGGTCCGATAAGACGAAACAAGAACTTTTCAGCCATTCAATCAAACAATATATGTGTTAAAAGAATAGATATGGAGGATGCTCCATTATGCAATGAAGTTAAATACGGTGTAAACTTATCTGGATCGTCAAAAACCTGACAAAATAACAGGGTATAATAGTCTGGAAATTTGTGCTCAAAATAACTGCATGAAAAATTTAATTTTTCAACAAGATATTGATTACAAACATTGATCGGAAGTTATGACTGAATGTATTGAAAAACTATCAACATTTTGCCAAGGCTTATGGAGTCATATGATCTAGTTCCTATTGACAATGTTTCATTTCAATTGGAAATAAATTGGAATTTGAATCAGAGATGGTCAAGGCTGGAGAAGGGAGTAAAATTCTCACTGAAACTTGCCCAAACAATTGTGGTGATGGCACTAAACGTCCAGCAAATTTATTGAGCAAAACAGATTTAAACAAGTAGTTTAATTATCTCCAAATGTCTGTTGCATTATATTCTAATATTCACCCAATGTATAAGGATTTATATCAACCGTGCAGATACCTTTTTATATGCTTTTTATATATTGGTGTACAATCTTTCGATCACAAAAAAAATATCCTCTTCATACTCTGTATGTATCATTATCTATGTTATATCTTACTTGTGGCTAAACTTGAACTCGACAGAGCCTGAATGGAGAACGGCATTGGACTAAATTGATATGTTTCATATCGTACGAATACTTATAACCAAAATTTTAAATGGGGTCATAAGCAGCTATTTCAGTCATGCTGTAATTTTTGCTGTGATATTCTCAAATTTCCTACCAAAGTTTAAAAAAAAAATGGAATGCTGCATGGATTTTCAGGTTTAATCCCGGGTTTTTCATCAGTTTTATGGCATCGCCAAGGATTGAAACTGTAATCTTTACAATTAACTTGCTCAGAGAAATGCAAATGCCCTTTTGGAGGGACTCACGTATCCTGTATAGTTAATCATTGTTAAAGGGCAAAGAGGTAGCCAATATGGAGATATGATGAAACAGGGTCTATGATGTAACTTCTTTCGTCGAAGCAAGCCATGGAACAAAGGTAAAAGTAAAGCAAGAAAAATCCTTCACTGACTGCATGATCGGTATGTTAATTTCTATGTACATACTATACCATAGATGCGGAATCCCTTGCTTGGTCTTTGGTGAAGTGGACATGAACGCCCATTCAAAATAGATAAGTGAATAGATAAAGAGTGACAAGAGACATAGTAGCAACACTGAAATAATTAGGATTTGAATATACGTTACAATATATTTTCTTCTCCGTTACAAATAAAATAATACTGATAGTAGCATTCGTCAGGTTGAATAAGGATGGGGCATGTTTTATGATAGATTTCTGAGGGGTAAAGGTGCTCGACATTATTTATACGCGTTCAGTATGATATATATGTACTACAAAGCTACAACTATGGAAACGTAGCCAATTTTAGTCACATTTCAGCTATGAAAGTGTGGTATTGTAGTATTTCGTTGTTCGTGGTCTGGTTTCCAGAAAAATTGACTGCTTGTAATCAGTCGATGGATCATAATGTTATTGCAAGAAAAAAACTGGGCAACAATCGGGTAGGTTGAAATAACCTTACAGTAGCAAACCAATGATTGTAAACTCACAATTTGTCCTTGCAATATCAAATTTCTATTAAAAAAAAAAAGACGCCTCCGGTCAGGACAAGAGTATACCGATATAAATATTGTCAAGGCTGTTCAATATTGCTCTAAACGGAGAAAAGGCCTACAATTGCAATCTGTTCTCTGAAAAAATTCAGAAAGTATAATGATTCAATGGAAATTTTTCTTTCACTCCTTTCTTCCTTTGAAGAGTTTTCTTTTGTATTCGAGTCATTCCACGCAGAGTCATATTAGGATGATTATTTAAAGAAAGGAAATAATAGAATATAAATAGCAAAACTCTCGTTAATAATCGATGTTGAGTGCTGAGGAAATTGAGGGAGCAAGTGATGAGATGAATTCATTTCCATAAGATAATAACACATGACTCCTCAAAGCACGCACCTACAGACACATGCTCTCAAACACACTCCAGCAAATGAACCTGATCATTAGCGGTGAACATTTTTACATGCAAATATAAAAGGTGTATGAGGGAGTTTCGCTATGCGTCATTTTGTTATGGATATATTTAGTTGATTACATCAGTTTATCTCGAGAATAGAACCTTGTTCTCTCTAATACACGCTGAATATATTTCTTAGGAAAATTAATCAATGACAAGAGCCCGATCTGAAAATATATATTTTTAATTCTTTGTAAAATGAATATGAAATTCTAGACGAAAATTCCATGCAGGAAACCAAACTGCAACTTCCTCAATGGAAGTTTTTGCTGTGTGTTTAATGAAATGTGGTATATTTCGTTCATTGCACTGTCTTAGGACAAAAAAAAGTATTCAAGAAAAACTTTCATCTCGAATAAATACAGGGGACACAATAAGTGAACAGCAATGCAATATCATTTTTGTGGTGAAGTTTCCAGAGTGAGGATCGAACTTTTTTGAAAAAGATTAACTTAATAAAATTAGTATGAAGCATGGACAGTTTTGTTAGTGATAGCTTCAGTACACCAATCTGTCATCTGTTTTCTTTTCATCTTATCTTTTCATCCATTTTCCTTGCTGAAATCATAATACACCTTAAGTTCGGTTCCTTGAACATATCTGCTATCCTTTTCTATTAGTTTTCGATCGGATTTCATTGGGATTTTTAGCAGGTCATATCACAACTTCAGGCCTATCTTCTGTTGGAAAGTAGTGTGGAATGAGGTTTAATTCTGCATAAAGATGGTGAGTTCAATCGGACACGCTTGTGCAGAAGGGGTGGCATGTAAATTCAGGGACTTTAAATACACATCAGCATTTATCGCCCAATTAATTCTCACAAAAAGTCACAACACTTTCAGAAAAGCACATCCATTGTACTATGACACTTACCCCTTCAATTGCAACCATCTCCTTTCTTTTACCTCTGAGGGGTTTATCAGCTGGAAAACAAATTTTCAAAGCAAATTCGTTCAATCCTGAGGACATTGGACGGCAGCTCATCATTTGTTGTAATAAGATTTGATTTGCCTTCTACGGTGTTAAAAAGATCATTCATGAGATGTATCCAAATGACCCAGCCCTCCATAAGCTAGATTTACGCGGTTGATCGGCTTCTTTAGTGAACAAAATGACTTTGTTTTATTCATCATACAATTTCGAAACTTTCAGAATTTGGCATTTGGCTTGGCCCTGGTCTCATCGAAAAACATTCTTCCTTTTGACAATTCGTTTTCAAGGCAGGTAGTCGCATTGATATGTTTTGATCGGCTGATGCAGTACAAAAAACTTTGTTAATCATCGTTTAGTGGCGCAATAATTCCTATCTGCGTATGAGGAATGCCTGGCACGTAACAAAAATATAAAAAGATCTTATCCTGTCCACAGCATTTTTTCCAAATCAATATCTATCCAGGTTATTTTTTTTTCAATCACTACTTATAATGAAATCTCTCTTGTACATGACGCAAGCGCCAAGAGCTAAAATTTTTATAAATCAGGAAATCCTGTGGCAACTACTATCAATAAGAACTCCATTTGGATAAATATCTCTTGTATTTTAATTATATATATATATATATATATATATATATATATATATATATATATATATATATATATATATATATATGTATATATATATATATATATATGTATATATATATATATGTATATATATATATTTATATATTTATATATATATATATATATATATAAACATATGTATGTATGTGTGTGTGTGTGTGTGTTTGTGTGTGTGTGTGTGCATCTGACTACAATCTGTTGTTAAAAGTCCATCATCAGACAGGTTCTTTCCCCTTCGTTCCCCATGGCGATCCCGATTGCGTTTATATTTGTTATAACTTCTAATAAACCTGACTATCTACCAATATCCGAGCTATTTCCTTTTTTTTTCTTTATTTCTCTTTTACTGTAACATGAGCACCAATCAATTATCCTCTGTCATTTCCTTATTCTGAGTGCCCTGCCCATTTCAAATTTTTGTTCTTCTATCCATTACGTAATATATATTTACCCTAATCCACCAACGGATCCATGTTAATATTTTCCAATCCCTCAGAGCTATTAATCTTTTCCCTTTCTTTCTGAATTATCGATCTTTTCCCCATCTCAGAGTCATTCCTAGTACTGATATTTCGATGGTTCCTTATCCAATTCTCAACTTTGAATCCACGATCTCCTGTGCATATGTGGATATCTGCATATATTATTATCTATCATTCAATGCAATATAACCAATTATGTGTATTTACATATCTACATATATAAACAAATAAATGATCATGTGTACAATTGTCAGAGTATTATCCAAAGAGTGTATTTCATTTGGCAGCGTATTCCTGCAATTCACATCGTCTGCACCCAAAAGTATTAGTTTATATGTCATCTCTTTTTGCTGGATGGGACAATAACATGAAATATGACGAAGACGGAATAGGTTCTTTATATTTTCTTTTCTCTATCAAATATATAGATATAGGGACTCATCTAAGCCTCTCTCAGTCAATACTTGAAAAATCTATGTATTTTATTATGTCATTTAGTTCTATCTCATCCATTATGTTCTGTTTCTTGACAAAATCTTTTTACAGGGTATTTTCCATTGATATTGTGCATCTGCTAAACGTTAGCAAATTTTTGACAGGAAGCTTTAAATGTTCTTGCCTAAAAGTGTATTGCTTTCGGTTGTTGCTTAAATTAAGAATCTCAATTGCGAATGTGTCAATTCTATATTGGACAAGACTTGATAATATGGTTATGCAGAATGATCGTCTTGATTATTTGATCATTGATATTATTTAACAAACTTATGTGGTGAAATTCTCCGTACTGTGCGATTAAATATTCATAACGATATAAGGAAATGATGTTAATACTCATTATATAGATTTTATCAAAACAATTTTGCGCTGGAATTTTTTAGGTTATGCATTGGACATCTGGAAAGAATTTATCGTCAAAGCTCAGGATATATTGCTTTTAATACAATCAGATTATAGGTTCCCCCACTCTGCAAAACTACAGTCTTCATAGACACCTTTAACGAACTAAAATTGCATAAAGCGATAACACAATTTATCATTGAATTTTCTTTTGCATTCCCAAGTCCACCCCCCAAACCTGCAATAGATTTAATGTAGGATTAATAATGGTGCATTGATATTTTTCAGGGAGAATGATAAAGTTTTCTATTGGTAGATAATTATTACTCGCAATACGGAGAGATTGCAGAAGTTAGATACATGTTTTGCAAACCGACAAGAAAGCTGACAATATAGGTTTCCCGAGTTTTTGATGATATTCATTGACTGGTTTTGTATTTGTTACAATGCAGACCGCATTTATTGGGCTATACGGCAGGAAATCGGCAATATACTCATTATATTGATAACAAAAAAAAAGAAGGATTCATTTTTAACCCAACCTTTAAGAATTCAGTTAAGGGGGTTCAATTTACAGTGTAAGTTAATGCTTAATTGGATCTTTAGTTCATTCCTATAGACGTCAGCATTCGGTTTTTTTTTATGAACTTTCCCACATTTTGTCGTCCATTCCGAGCAAAGGACGGGAAACTCGAGTTATTAATTGATAATTTTTATATCATCAGGAATTATAAAGATTAGTAGAAGAAAAATTAGTTAAAACATTGGAGAGCCTTTGCACTCGTCCTTAGGCTCTCCCATTATTACTCGGCCCAGCTGCAAGGTCTCAGTTTCCCCGGCGCAGCACTGCTCCATCGCACTCAAAGGAGTAGGTCCCCTGGTGGATGCTTTCGCTTGTGACGTTTGCTAGCCATTACAATGAGCTTTTCAATGGTAACTGCGTCGGCTCGAGCCTTTTCTGGAAGGGATGCTCCTTTTCTTCCCACGTTAAGCCCGACCATGTGTCACATACTGCTGTTGTGGGACAGGGATTTGATAGGGCCCTCTACTTATTCTGGCCTGTTGTTCAGGATCGAAGTGTAGTATCTGTTCCACGGCATAACCTGAGGAGTCGGTATTGACACTTGCCTGCTGAATGGGCCAGGGAGGGTGGGTGTCAGAGACCGAGTGTGCGTTAGCCAGTGAGGTTTGACTGAGGCTACGCACAGCTAAGCGCATTTGGGAGCCTTTGGACTCCCCTTTCGGATCTCCCACTATTACTATGCCCAGCTGCAGGGAGTCAGTTTCTCTGATTTTCTAAGTATTCATGAACCTCATACGTATTTTGCTGAATCCAAATGGACTATCTTTAAACAATAATAAAAGTTATATGGGTACACTTATTTCCTGCCAATTGTATTTGTGTTTTATATACTTTCCCTGGTTATTTCTACACTTGTGAAAGAATGTGTCTTTTATGTTTGTTGGTCGAAAATGAACTGACCAAAAAAACTCAGTTTGATGATTTGCATTCCACTGTCCACATTAGTCCCCAACCCTCACAATTTGCAATCGGCCGAAAATATCCTCTGAATATATTTAGAATTTCATCCGAGAAGAAGTCTGAGGCTCAAACAATTATCAGTTTTAGATAAACCTTCCTAGGAGAAACGACTTCAAGTGATCATCTTTTCATTTGAAAGTCCTTCATCATAAATGTCAGACCGACAAATACACTCCTACTTTTCCTCTAAAAGAAGAGGCCAGCTAAGCATACATGAATCCATGCATACATAGATATACATATTGACATACTTATTTATACTCACACGTACATTTGTAATGTTTTTCAATATTTTATCAGTCTCCATCTTCAGTTTGCGATCTGTCATGCTTAATTCGGATAACCAAGTCATATACTAGAGTTTCTTCTCATATGGACCCTCTGGTCTGGGTCTATAAGATTGAATGATCAGAGCACAAATTCAAAACAGATTACTGTTCCTACTCAACCATATGCATGTTTAAAATCTATTCAAAATATTCTGCTACAATTACATACTACATGATTTTGATTATCATGCCATGATTTTTCTCTTGGGTTATCATCTTAATTGATCTTGTACATTATTTTGATGAGAACTACTCTTGATGAATCATTTAAAAAATCCTTTTCTCTCGGAATCTGTATGGATGATTTCATTCTCATTGTCTTGTTCTTCTTTTGCCTTCTGCTGCAATATTCATCAACATATATATATATATATATATATATATATATATATATATATATATATATATATATATATATATATATATATATAATTTCGTTTTTGAGATGAAAAAACTTTTCATACTTTCCCCCACTAATTAACTACCCTATCACAGCGCTCAGAAGCTTCCTTCTTCAAACATTTTTTCAGTCCTTTTTCATTTAGAACATTGTCAAACAACATTGTTGAATATCCTTATCATCAAAATTTTTAAAAAACAAACAAAATGAACGAAAATACAAATGAAAATACCAACAATCGTCAAATCATTGAGAACTTTTAGTTTCCTCGATTTCAATTTGATTTTCATTGTTCTTTTTCTTAATTCTATCTTGCTATTGAAAATCCATTTCTATTCTTCTTCTATTGTTTTTCCTCTCTGACTACAATGAATTATCTCCGCCTATCTGACCCACAAAATCCCAACCATTTTTCCCTAACATAGACCCCCACCTCTCTGCACGTCTATTCACCGTGTTCTACAGAAAGTTCATAAATATTCTTCAATTTTTCTGCCACAGTCTTTCATGACAAATTGCATCGATTTATGCCTTACTCGTAAAAATTCTGCCCCCAGGTGCAATCAATTTCACTTAATGACTTTTGACTTTAGAGTAAAAGATAATAGATCAATCTTAGAATCAACTGAAGGTATACATTACTAAGTGCTGTTAATCATTTCCCAAATCATCCATACTGTTCGAAAACCACACCGTCAAACTACAATGTTTTTTTTTCAATCCATTTTTAATTTCATTAATTATAGCAATACTCTAATCATATAACAACCCACCCTTCACTCATCAAAACAATGCTATTCAAGTCATTGTTGTTTGTGTTTTCAAATAATGTTTATTCCTGGTTCAAATAATGTTAAAACTCAACATTCCTTAATGGATATTGGTTCCCCAATTTTTAGACTTTTATCGACGGATATTCAGTTTGTTTTGACTTAGTTATTGCTAAATCACCCCATGTGTCGCCTGACTTGGTGCATATCTAGATATGGTGTTACATGATAATCGAATTTTTCAGCATTTGTTTGAGAGACTAATATTCTTAATCAGTTGATTGATGGCAGCTAACTTACTTGTGGGATAAGTGACTGATTCGTATAAAATTGAAGATGTTGAGGGCCTGGCGGTTGACTCTCCGAGTGGAAATGGCAATCTGAGTTATGCTTGGTTCTAGACGGTTAATAATGCCTTTAAAAGAAGAAAAATCCACTCTTGCCACCGACCTATTGAAAAAGTAGTATCTTGGTCTTGTAAAAAGACTCAGTTACTATAGAAACTATGATTACATTTTCGAAGATTGATTGAAAGATGGCGAAGAAATTATCACTACCAATCTTGCAGGGTATAGGAGCAAATGTGCTTGGGTATATGCATAAAATTCATTCAGTCACATTTTCGAACAATTAGATTATCTTGAGATTTGTGGATTTAGTGCTGATTTAGATATGCCTTATTAATCTTCCATGGGTTTTTCGAAACACCAATTATATCTCCAATCTCTGTAAAATATTTGAGACCATTTGGATGATAGGACATTTTTGTGAAGGGTATCAAACAAGTAAAAAGCACATTATAGAAGAAATGTTTTACAGGATTTGTCTGTTTTTCTCTACTTCACGGAGTGGTTGCATTGCTTAATGATTCGTTTCCTTAGGCTGAGTCACGAATTCCAAACCGATTTTGAGGTTTGAGCACGGTTAAAATGTTTCGATATTGAATCCTTTGAACCTTGAGATTTTTATTGCTAAATCTTCCTAAAACCCTCGGACAAAGGAGATTAGTTTTCTGACACCTTCACATGAATAGCTCTATCATGGATCCGATCGATTTTTTTGGCCTTTAAAGATTTTTAAAAACAACATTTTACGTTTGACGCCGATGAATCAAGTTCAAATTTAAGATTATCCCCTTTATTCGTGGCATTAATGGTCCACGTTTTATTTGTTTGTTTTTTTTTAATAAAGCAACAGTTTCCTACCCCATTGTTCTACAATTTGATGGTTTGTTTTTGTTTTTTTTCAAGATGAATTCGTTTCTTTTGATATTAGTAAAATTTAGTTATTCAGAAGAAAAACACTTCCCGGGTCTTGAGCATTTTATATCAACAAGTAGAACAAAACAATCATCCAAAATCGATGCATTTTATCTTGTTAGCGATTTGTAATCATGAGGGAAATGAGCAGAAGCAATATAATTTGTTATGCATATACCATAACGACCTATGCGGACAGTTTCCTTAAAATCAGTTCCATCAGGAACATAAATTCAAAGATTTAAATCTATTTATTTAGTGAATACACTTCCTGTTCATCTGGGTTCCCTCACGAAAGGATTACGTGATACAAAAGGTATAAGTAGAATTCACCACATATTAAATACATCGAATCAAAGGATTCAACATTCTTGTCCATATCTTTTATTCATACGAATCTATCGCATCCTTATCCAGTCATAAATTGATGTCCCAATATATTTTTTCTTCCCTTCCTGTAAGTGGATTCCTTTAATGACAAAACGACCCCACTTGTATTTGACGCCTGTTTTGGGAAATATTTCAATATTTTTAGTGGTTGGAAACGATAATCAGAAAAAAATGTGTTGCATGATGCAAAGCAAGGAATATTCAACCTGAAATCACCTTAAGGCGGATAATGTTAAATACCTTCCTAACCTTATGTCATGATCGTCTGCTCTGTCATATTTCCAGTACAAAAACGGACATTATCAAACAATACAATGTACTATAGCTTTGAGCCGGAAACGATTATTTCTTGCGATATCTTATTCAACCAGAATAGAGTTCGTTTGCTCTGATTCTTAGATAGATAATACAATGACCGTATCAAATGATCTTTGTTATTTTTTTTTCTTCCAAAACCATTGGATTCCATGTTCTCAGGCTTTGAGAGAGTGTTTCTCTACTGTGAGTTTAGAACGACCAATTTAGGCTTTGGAAAATATTCTCAAAAAGTACTTCACGGGACCCATATGATGATAAGCTTCTTTAAAGTAGATTTATATATTTATATATATATATATATATATATATATATATATATATATATATATATATATATATACGCTAGTCCCAACAAACTTGCGTAACACATTTAGTGCTAACTGACAAATGCTCTCCGTCAACTGCTGTGACATGAGATAGAATATATAAGCTTGATATTTGGCAACGATGGAGAGTGTAAAAATGAATATTCTTCATGTTTTTTTTTTGTTTTTTTACCTGCCAGTTCAACACAGGTAATTGCATGTTCAAATTGGAACACACCTATTCCCTGGGCCTATCACACAATATGATTTTAATTCCTCAAAAGATAAATTTTGACGAATCACAGGTTGTGAAATCGATAGGCCAGGCTGACAAGACTGTATCTAAATCACAATTTCAAAATGGCAGGTGTATCTTACTGCAGATTCCTCCGGCATTCTCCATCAATCTTTCTTGACGGTACAATTGGAATCCCATCCGAGCACGGATGACTATTCTCAAGATAAGAAACGGCGCTGAAATTGCCTGGTCTCGTTTGGGAGCGATAATCCAGGGAGTAAATCAGATGGATCTTTCCGGGGGCGGTCGCAATGCAGCACAAGCCAGAAAGTTTGCCTATCAACAACTTCAATCTTTGCAGTTGTCTTAGAAAAGGTTGGCAATGGTCTCTAGTAGAGTGTCAATGAATCGTGTTGGTTCATCACAGGTGAATACTACCCTCTGATAAAGTTGATAACTAAAGTGTTGACAATGGGAGAAGATAATGAAAGTGTGATATTACGACTTTCCTCAGCTGTACCATGCATATAGAAACCAGAAAACGGGAGTAAATGAATAGAAGACATTAACCTGGGAAAAGGTAGGCGACCATAATTAATGAAACTAATACATTTGACTGTCCAAGTATCGTATGGGTTGATATTTATAAAACGTAAGCTTTCTCACGGAGTACAATCTAAAGATATAAGAGAAAAAAATGAGAATTACCTGCCGCTAAAAATAGTGCTGAAATGTACACAACAGGGAGAACGTCTGTCCCAACAAGGTTAAATTCGAGTAGAAAACAGAAAGCTTTCATCAAATAGGAGTTTTAAAAAATTTGGTAAGGCGGACCATATCAGGAGAGAGTAAAACTCATGTCATCATCTCTAGGATTGGGCTCTGATTGTTGACGGATTGTACCGCTATAATTAAGGGAATTGTGAGTAGAAACATGTATTTGTGTCCTTGCAAGGCGGTAATTCCAGCTATTTGTAAGATCTGGTTTCATTTTTCTTGCAACAAAAAAAAAAAAGATGCTATTTGGGAATGTACGAGGATGTAAGTTGTGATTGCCAAAGTAAAAATATGGCAGAATTGGTTTTCCCTTCGTATCCGTCGTTGCTGAGATAAAATGGTTCGATTGGTATATCAACAGGTGTTTTCCGTCACGATTTCGCGAGGAAAAAAATGGATTATTCCTCTACACCCTACAAGATGGGCCCATGAAAAATGAGGTTTAGCAGCGACGTCAGAAACACAAAGGAAAAAAATTACAAGATGCTTTCTCTCGACAAGCAGCATTTTTTTTTTGTAGTGCGATTAAAAATTAAAATTTGATCATTCTAATACGTCGATAGATACATAAATGGATCCACAATCTATGGCACACGTTTTGCAGCCTTCTTATATACGTATATAAACACACACCGAAGATTATTATTATAGATAGGTAAACAAAAATGTGCAGATATATATATATATATATATATATATATATATATATATATATATATATATATATATATATATATATATATATATATATATATATATATATATATATATATATATATACATATATATCTAATGCAACATGCACACACCCACATTATATATATATGAGTCAATCAGGCATATATGCAGCCATGTGTATATATGCCTGATTGACTCATATATGTAAGATGGGTGTGTGCGTGTTACATTGTGTGTGGGGGATGTGCACGCTTTCAAACCACTTCATACTCAATATGAATTTTTATCGTATAAATAAGTGTTTGTGTACGTGTGTGTACATAAATGTATGAATAAATGTATATATTAAAATCAGAATCATTCATATCCAAGTGTACAAAGATATTTTCAAATTCAAAACTAAAACTAAAGTAAAACATTGTCATGTTTATGCAAATTCAATTCAGTTCTTTTTTTTATATATATTATTGTTGTCTCTGTATGAATGCACATAAGAAAAAACAAAGCAAATTTCCCTTCCTGAGATGGCAAATACAGTAACAGACTTTCGTATATATATATATATATATATATACTGTCATCCACAGACAGCTGTTTCGATGTGTTACATCTGTTCAGTGTGGCTATAGAGTTTCCATTATCCCATCCAGTACCACAAGGCAAAACTGAAACCTCCACTTCAGACCCGTAGACAGATATCCTACATCTGGACTACGAAACTTGACGGGCATGGAGGCTGAATTCAAGCGATAAATTTCAAATTCCACAGAAACACCTCATCCACCAGAGTGCTCACTTCCTACAGAAGAGCATTGCATAGGTTACAGTAGATGAGTGCTCAACCCTAGTTAGAGGAGCATCAATATAAATATATATATATATATATATATATATATATATATATATATATATATATATATATATATATATATATATATATATATATATATATATATATATATATATAAACCAAGTTTTCAATATACATAGCATGATTTTTGAAGAGAAGTATTTACTCACCAAGTGAGAGATTTCTTTTCTTCGAGAGGTTAGTTGAATATATTTTGATCAAAGTTGTTTTTTCACCATTAATTGGAAGATTTGATTCTTATAGTTGAAGAAACAAACCAAATAATTACATATTATTTTAGATACCTGGTTAAATATTAAGCTTTTTCCCGTATAACAGGGCTTTATCCGTTGCAAGAGTGCGTAAGGGGGGCACCACATTATAGTGTATGCAGCTACCTATCATACCTGTGATATGAAATAATGGTCGATTCGTCGTACCAAACTGTAACAAACATTGTCCTGTACCCCTCCCCCCACACACACACACATCAAACCATGTGTGTTTGTGTATTTGTATGTACATATTTATGTCTGGAGGATTTTGTCAACGAGGTGTTATGGATTTACTCTGCATAGGTAAAACTGGATCAGTTCCTCCCAGATATTTACAACTTGCCATTATGAAACTCAAACGTCTTTAACAGGTTGATTCTTTGAATATTCATGCAAAGGTGTCAGATAATTGTCATTGCATGTCTTCTTACAGTGGCATCCATTGCAGAAACATAATCTTCGGCAGTCATCACCCGTAAATATTCATGAAAGTATACACAAGCACATTAACTGACACATACATAACAGACAGCTATGGAGACATAGGAACAATTAAAAAAGATAATAATTATCCCGGAAATAGTTTGGCAGCGAAATTATTGCTGCTCTGAAGGGTCGATGTATTCACGTTTTCCTAATGTTTTGCAAAATTATGTTGCTCTGAACAACTACTCCGGCAAATATCAAATACTCTCGTACTTAAAACTGGTAAGAAATTGTAATGGAAAAATTCAAATTGAATGCACCAAAGACTAAAAATATCTATAATCTTATAATTTTATTATGTATATATATATCATATACATATGTATAGGAGATTTCATCATAATTTGCCAAAAGTCTGATTGTCCATCTTTACTCGCCTATCTCCAAAAGTACTAGATATGAATCAATGACATTTTCTGTTGGTATGGATTCGATCCCTGGAAAAAGGTTTTAGCATCTCATTTCTCTCAAATTAGTCCCCTTTTTATAACAGTGTAAGAAATGGAATCGAATTGATTTGGTAGGCAAATTAAGAAATATGATAGAGAAGTGTAGTAAATGCTGGGGAAGGTCTATGTCCAAGACGGACGTTGAGAGACTGATGATGATGATGATGATGATGATGATGATGATGATGATGATGATGATGATGATACTTCAATGACCTTGGCAAAGTGCTCTTATATATATATCTCTCCTCATACATTGGAATGATTTCCAGTCGAACCATCTTTCTCAGACTTTGAAAAAACCAAGCTGTTAATTTGTTCACTGACTCCTGGTCTAGGTAAAGTTGCAATTGAAAGCAACAAAAGTGTCGATGGATGTAGATAATAGCAACAAATGTTGCTAAAAATTGACAATATTTCATTTGATAAAATGAATATATATCAATTATACTGTTGATACGGAACAACTGATTGATTATGAATATGGCACAAAAAGAAGAGTATAAGGGCTGGGTTTACGTGATACATTCAAACCTAACTGGCCATCATCTGTCATAGGCGACCATTACTTAATTCCCTTCAGGAACTTATTCTTTATTTTAGTCAACGCTGTTAATATATTCACCTACTGCAATAGGAAACAAAAATATTTCAGGTAGGAGTTAAAAATGTTCAAAGAATATACTTATCATACATCCAATGAGATAAGATATTTAAAAAATATTATGTTTTTGACCGTTTCTCTTGCAACATTTGTTTAATTAAATATTTTAATCTTCTCGAATATGTTGGTGCGAACGCTACTCAAATTAGACCCAAAAGCATACACATTTGGTCATGCGCTTCAAAAATTATCTGGCAACCCTGGTAGTGAATTTTCATGAAAGTTCTCGACGAATGACAATCCGACTTGTCAGTGAAATCTTTTGAATAAAGCTTTATTCCTATACATACTTCAAATGTAGGTTCGGGAGCAGATTCAGAAAAAGATAAGGGTTACGGTTAAAAAGGCATAGACTATATACGGAGTTTGAGTTGGTTTTTAACATTGCATTTTCATTACATTTAGGGAAATCATTGACAAACAACAAAAATTAAGTAAGTATGAGAAAACAATTTTAGTTGACAACAACCGGGGAATTTCAACAAGTCCTGGTAGTTGATATAGATACATCAATAAGGGAAAAAAGTGAACAGAAAATTTCTCCGATTTCAACCGCTGAAAATAACCCTTAAAAATAGAAGAGAAGAAAATTACTTGGATTTTGACCTCTGGAAGTGGAAAATATCTCTTTATCTTCACCTATTTAAACCCCTGCAAGTGAAAACTAATTTGAATTGATATCTACCAAAGAAATCAGAGAAAATGAAAGAAAAAAATATTTTACTTGCACACTTTTGAATCCTTAATGAAATAAGAATTACTTTGAACTTCTACACGTACGTTTCCGAACTTTTCATACTGTAATAATCTGCAAATATTGGTTATTACACAGAATAAAAGAAAAGATTCAAAATGTTTCACAATTTTATTAATGTTGACAATAGATGGCGGAGAAGCACAGGTCATCCATTTTATGGACTAGGGTTTAGGCCAGACACAGATGCAGTGCCACAACCAACTGGATTTTACATCATGACGCTTGCTAGAGCTTTGCAAAGTCAAGTCCAAGTCCAGAGTCTCTGGGTCTTTGTCATAATATTACCAATGACTAAATAGAGTTTTATGAAGAGTTCCTACTCATACATTCGTGCTAGTGGTATTTTCACATTCTAGTAACTTTGTCATACATCCTGTTCTCATGGGGCTTGGTCGAATAGGAACTAACCTGCATTATTGATTAAAAAAAACAAAAACACACGGTGCAGTGACATTGCATGCATACACATCGGATTACGAGCAGTTCAACATTTTCTATCATGTATATATACATATACATATATATATATATATATATATATATATATATATATATATATATATATATATTATATATGTATGTATGTGTGTCTCTCTTCGTATGTATGCACAAAAACGCACACACATATGACTTTTTATTAGGAAAAATATTTCGTCAGATAACGGAGTAGCAATAAAAACTGCCGACCACGTGAATGAATTAAGAATTTAGAGCATACTGAGAGAGAGAGAGGGAGAGAGAGAGAGGGGGGAGAGGGAGAGAGAGAAAGAGTGAGAGGGCGGGGGGAGGAGGAGAGAGAGTGACAGAGTATGTTTAAGGAAGGATTGTCAAGAGAAAGGGAGAGATTTATGGTTCAATGTCTTTCTACTCAAAGGGTTCAGAGTAGAACCGTGGCACTCTCTGCCTGCCCACTCTGTCTCCGCTCCCTATGCTGGTTCGACTTTGGCCTGATTCTGTCTGTTTGGTCAAAAGATTATTTTTATTTTGCAAATCCTCTTACTAAATTAATTTGGTCTCTTCTTCCACCCGATACCGGACTCAAATGATCATGCACCCTTTCCTTTTATTTTTGCACCTCCGCTTTCTTTCATTTCTCACGCAACCAAATTTACAATGTATGATTTTTCTTTTTTACTTCCGTCCCGTTTTCATTTTTTTTTTTATTAATCTTTTGTGGCTGTGGTTGAGTATCTCTCTGCAAGGGTTCCAATCGACCGCTCTTTATTCATCAATGAATCTACTTATTATGCTTTAGAAGTCCTTTTCGCGCCTGAAAGAAGTGACTCAGTAACTCCTCATCTTATGTCAAATATTTCAGTCTATGTCACTTACACCGACACTAAAAGTATCCTTCATAAAAAATGCTTTCAAAAATAAGATATAATATCTAAGAATGAAATCAAATACTCGATTTAAAAGTCCCAGTAACGTGAGAAGGATACCTTCTCACCCTAGGTTGAAAAATATATGTTTATATATTTTTCTGATCACGCCGTCTTTTTTCAAATGCATCACAGTGTGGATTTCCTTCTTCAAATAAACTCAAACACCCTGTTTAACGTTTTTATTCCAGTATATCTTTTTGAAGTGCCGTTTTTCTCTAAGATCTTTTAAAATTCAATATCTGATTTTTTCCCTCCTCCATTTCTTGAACTACATGAAAAAATAACCGGAAATTATTTAAAGGAATATAAGCAGTGAAAGAAAATCATCCCTATGTACACGAATGCATTCTTCAGTGAGTGTCTGTGAAGGAAAAAAAGGAAACGAAAGATTCGGTTTATTGAACTTATACAAAACTTAAAATCATTTTTTCCATGAAAACATTAATTGCAAACCGCCGTTCATGACTTTTTTTTTCATTTAAAAAAAAAGAAAAGCATTGAATATCCCTTTAGTGCAGTTCCCACTCAACCAGAAACGTGTTCCATTTTGCATATGCAATATCCAGCATTTTCGGAACACATACGGTTGAAAATGTTGCCCAAATTTGATGTATGTTTATGCAATATCATCTTGCATGACCACTGTGTTTATCAGTGGTAACATAGCTGAGATTAACATGAAGAACACTATCTAGACTGAAAAAACGTATTTATTTGGTACCCAGCAGAAGTCGAATAGGGGCCTCACTGGACGAAATCCGTCCTCTGATGAAAATACATTTTGGTAAACAGATATGCAATATTACCAATCATTTTGAACCACCATTCGCGGTCGTAGTATTTTCAAGCTAAAATCTTGAGCCGCAATCACCGTTATCATATGCTAAAAATTACGATGTAAAACAGACATGAAAATACTGATACAAGAAAAGTATGACGCACTTTCATAAGTTAGAATAGAAAAAAAATCTTTTTAACGGAAGAAAAAGTACGGAGAAACATGTAATTTTTATTTACAATTTTATTTCATTTCACCTCCAATCCGCTTAAATAGTAAAAAAGTCATCTGCACTTTTGTTATCGCTGAAAAATCTGTGAAAGTTCAATTTCTCCGCCATGAATTTTAAACGTTCACGTGTAAGTGTATGTGTGTGCACAAAAAATACCTCTTTGATGTTGATTTGATCTTCCAACTGAGGCGTCATTCATAGTTCTCGTTTTTTCCCCTTTTTTTCCATCCTGGTTCTAGTGCAGCTTCAAACGACGGTGTGTTCGTAAAGTTGGTCAATTTTGCATCCATCTCAGGAGCAGTGTCGTCTAGTGATGTTTCATTACTGGACCAAGACGTTGTGCAAAGTGCATACGTATCCATGTGCAGATACCTAAGGTCACAGCACCATTTCCAACGTGATAAATAATGGCTTCCGTTGCATATCTGCACACCACAGCTGCATCTTGAGAGGAAAGAGGGACGCAGGAGGCGAATTCAAATTTTTAAAAAAAGACTCCATTTCTTGCCTTTGACCGACAGAAAAATATACATAATCGGAACAAAATCCTCACTCATAATCACACCAAACGTATCTTTCTCAAACAAACAAAATGCTTTTTATAAATAGAATTAAATGCCCAAGAATAGAATGAAATATTCGTTTCAAGAGTCACATTAACCCTCATATTGTATCAATTGAGTTCTGTGTGGTAATTGGGTCTGCATCCACCATGCAATAACAACACGACATTGCAAAAACTGACCATTGTAACAGCACTCAAACTGCTTTCCCACATGATGCTGGTGTTTTTATTCATCTACAAGAGCGGTTGCTCGATTTGCTACTTGCCAAATGCCACAAAAGATATGTTTCATTGCGTAATGTCTTTAAGAGAGAGAGAGAGAGAGAGAGAGAGAGAGAGAGAGAGAGAGAGAGAGAGAGAGAGAGAGAGAGAGAGAGAGAGAGAGAGATATGTCCCTGTACATATGTGTGGTGGATAATTGCGTTATATTTCATTTTAACTATTTTTGCAATGATCTCCCAGTATTATACAGTGAATGTATCATTTGTTTTCGACAACATGAGTGAAATAAACAATCTAAGAAGATTGGTCTGCTGCAAGATAACTTTTCAGCTGAATCGTTAAGAAACACTATTTCGTCGAAACAGCTGCACTATCAGTTGCAGATTCAATTCTTGTAGCATCCCTTTTTTCTTTAATTGTATGTTATATTTACGTCAAAACACTACGGAATAAAATGGAGCAATATATGAAAATTCTGTCGGATCGTGTATCCTTTATATATATATATATATATATATATATATATATATATATATATGTGTGTGTGTGTGTGTGTGTGTGTCTGTGTCTGTGTGTGTCTGTGTGTGTCTGTGTGTCTGTGTGTCTGTGTGTGTGAATGTACAAATTGACTTTCTCATAAATCCATAGATGTATAATTATATGCTTTAAATATAATCTTACATGTACGGGTTTCTGTGCACTCTATCAAAAAGTCTAAGCCACAATATTCATATCTGTTGAATATTTCGTCGTTGTTCTCTTGTGGAGTTTACTTAAATCATAATGCTGCTTTACCTTTGGGATAAAAATATGATTTTCAGTTGTTAAATTATGTAAAAATCAAAGATATTGAATTCGACATGCACAAGATTGAGAAAGATTGAGTTTTACATATTTATGATACCCTAGTATGATTGTTTCACCAGGGGTCTTCAGGCATTATCAAGCATTCACTCATATAAAATAGAAAGGTGTATTTATGAATAAGTATGCATGTACACATACACATACTTATCCAAGTTGGTGAATTATCAAATTATTTCAGATAAAGGACACATTGAATTACATTAACGCACATACATGCATACATACATATGTATCCATACAGCCTGTAAGAAAAAACGGTAAATGTAGGTATAAATACGCTCGTGTGTGTAATATTATATATAAATATATATATATATATATATATATATATATATATATATATATATATATAGTAAGTTTTAATTTTTTTGTCAAATGGATAACACTATTATCAGCTCAAATTTTATTCAGAAAACTTTACTGTTTGATCAATCTTTATATATGGTTGTAACATGACATGGAAGAAGATAAATTGAAAATATGTATTAACTGGGTAAAATAACTCCTGTCAACGGCATAATCGAATGGTTTTCGTGTATATACACATAACAATGGCGTATATTTTGAAGAAAACATATATATATATACTGACACAGATACATATCCTAACCAATACTATTTTCTTCAATACTATCTTTGATGTTCCTTTTGAGAATTGATCATACAGAGAATCAGAATGGACTGTGTAAATTAATAAGGCAAAAATGTTTCCCTTCTGTCACAATCAATGAATAAGTCCATCAAGGAGATTGCGACTTTTTGTAATTGTAATGTTTTGCAAACCAGAGAGCATCGATTTTATTCCACTTTTTGGAATAAGTATAGACGGATATTTTCATGCTTATTTCATTGAAAAAAAAAGAAATCATTCAAAAAGAAGTTTGTTGGTGCTGGTGTTGTATATTCATTTATTATAGAGCCAAGTTTGTTCCATAATTTTACACGATTAAAAATGGGGTGTGAATCATAATTAGTCAACGACAATATTGGGACTGGCTTTCAGTTTCCTCCAAAACCTTTGAAAATGCTTCTTATATGGCATTTAGACTGTCAATAAGCGAATAGCATGTAAATATATCTTGCATTGTTCGATTTCCTCCAACAAATACTGTTTGTTTACTCTTGTGATTAGAAAACTTGTTTCTTAGATAAGGCATTAATTGTTATCTTATTAAAGCTTTTAAAATACTACTCTTTCATTTTTGGCTCAGCTGTACTGCTTTTCAATATTCTTAGACTAATGACAAAAAACCGAATGATGTTATATATATATATATATATATATATATATATATATATATATATATATATATATATCGTAGATTGTGGATTCGCTGCAAAAATCAGCTCATGATTCTACCGTCTTTTGGCCTCATCATTGTATTTATTGAGCACTCTATGAAATAAATCTATTACATTTCAGAAGTGGCTTCATACAATTAGTATATTATTATATTATGTTATACTGCTGGCCTGATTTGTACCACACACACGTGCACACACACATACACACACACACACATATATATATATATATATATATATATACATATACATATATATATATATATATGTATATATATAAACATGTGTATTTGATGATGATATTATGAAGTGACAAGCTCAAAAGATAACGTTATGAGCAATTCAAATTTTGTCAGTTTTTCCAAAGTTTTTTTTGTGTACATTGGCCTTTTCAAAAACATCAACACGATTGAACAAGGAAAAGTATGTTTGTATACAGCCCTTGTCTTTCAATGGATGTTATTGATAATTAATTGTAATTTCTTGGTGTTTACATCCGGACTAGTCCAGCTTGTAAATGAGGTATTGAATGGCATCTTGTTGTTGAAAACTGACCAAGGGATTGGATCATCATATGATAATGTTTTTGGTTAGAGACTCATTTTGGGGGAGGGAATCATCATTTGATGAGCTGTGATAGTTGATATCAGATGATTCCATTTAGATTTAATGGATCTGCTGTCAGTGGGAGGTTAGAAATAGGTGTGCGTGTGTGTGTGTGTGTTTAAGCTGTGAATAAATGATTTTTGCTCTGAAGATCGATGGGGATAAACATCAAAGCTTATGTTGTGTATGTGTAATTTATATTCTTTGATGATGTGTGGCGATAATTATGGGCCTATATTAAAGCATTCCGATCAATGGTCAATGGTTTCACTTTTGGAGATGACTGTTTGTTATATACACTAACTTTAGTGTCTGTTGAATTTTTTTTTACGATGCAGGTACGTTGTGAACTAACATTTTGGCTTAACTTGTCGCTAGGTTTCTGAATGCATTGAACATTTATCTTTTTTCAATGCTCTGCAGTGTTTCAAACTTCTCCAATAGTTTTTTGAAGTTTTTTTTTGTGTCCACCTTGCTGCAGCCCTGACAGAAGATTGCATCCACGCATACCAAATTTTCTTTTGTAGTTTAGTATCGTCTGTGATGTGTTTGTGGTTATATGTATATCTTAGTTTTTGATGTTGTTGGTCAGCATCATGTATGGTGATTTTTTGGTAGCGAGATATATCTTCTGCTTGTGATGCTGTTATTTCAATTTGTGTACGTGTATTGTATTTTGTATGATTTTTTCCCTTGATACTATCTCTTGTGTGGTTGACATTTGAAGGTGGAGTTCTATGCAGTTTTCTTTATTTTTTATTTTTATTTTTGGGACTGCATATCCTGACCTCTATCAGATGACACACTGATGATGCTTGACTTGAGTCAAGGGTTGTACTGCGAGTGTGCAGATCGGAGAAAAATACACTGAACACACCTTCAAGAACTTTCACTACTAAATGTATACAGATCGCAAAGAGAAAAGCACACAGTCTATGCCTCACATGCAAAAGTGGCAAACAACAACACCACACCTGAGAATTACATTTCATGGCCAACTAATCCACAATCAATGGCACACTCCAGCAAAAAATAAAAATAAAATAAACAGACTCATGCATGGACAATAGCTCATCCAAGATGATCAGGGACCCACGTGCTAAATCATGGAAACAAAGTGATTCCGCTGCCTACATATATGCTATTCCCTGTCATATTTCACTATGTACATTAGATAAAAATCATGACCAATCACTCAATAATGTGTGCCTCCCACGGACCACGCAAAATATATGATCATTACAATGCACTCAAAACTCATCGAAAGAAATTTAGACATAATTTCAACGTACCTGTAAAATAAACGTGAAGGCAGCTGAAAAAAAACTGCATGAAATCGAGAATACCGTCGTTTCCTAATGACTGGGCTGCATCAGGAATAGTCAACAATCATCAGGATTCATTATCATATAGCACATATCACATTTCATCACTAAACCTTATCGACCTCATATTGCAGACACATCAGTTGTTTACATGGAACATACACATAGACTACCATCAACTATCCTTATGTAACTCACACACACACACACACACACACACACACACGCACACACACACACGCAAAAACATGCACACAAGCACACACACGCACGAATACTCACTCTCTGATACCTCGTGAACATCCCATACCCAAGATTCATCACTATGATTCATTCTTCTCTATGGGATCGGTAGACAGACATCGTTTTCTAACCTCCCCAAGGCTGCCAAAGCATTGTGATTGAAGGATACGGGATTTTCCCCTCCAATCATTCATCCATCAATCATCTGATAACCAATTTCTCAACAAGGTTTTCCCGCTGGGATGCCATTTGATATCACTCTGTTGCCCTGATGCATAGTCCGGCTTAGCCCTTAACTTAACACTCAGATTCTAATCTGTTAATTATCAAACATGTTCACTACAAGATAAAGACACTATATAAACACACTATCACATATATTTTCCATTGATTCTTGAAAGGTTTATATTCTTGAATATCAAAGTTGAAATATTCAACGATAGTAATATTCACATTTTTCTATTTGGATTGTCCATTAAGAAATTTCGAATGTTTATTATAATTATTTCAAGTAAAAGCTCTTAAAACTGAATAATAAGAATAATTATAACTTATGTAAAATATACATATGTGGGTACCATCAATGAAGCAGTAAGTTTGAATTGCACCCTATCCTGCTCTAAATCATATAAATAAAAGTTTTACAAATATCATTTTCTATTCTATTTTTACTATTCACATTTCCTTTCATATCACTGATGGAAATATTTTCAAAAAGCGGACATCTGTGGCTGATGTCTAGTTTTTGCAAATTGATTATATCCACAGTTTGTATTAAAATAAATTCAAGTATCATGAATCGAAAAATTATTTCTTCAAATAGTATAAGTCATGTCAACATTCCCTGGATATATATATATATATATATATATATATATATATATATATATATATATATATATATATATATATATATATATATATATATATATATGTGTGTGTGTGTGTGTGTGTGTATACATATATACATATATATACATGTATATATGTGTATATGTGTGTGTATATATATATATATATATATATATATATATATATATATATATATATATATATATATATATCAACGTAAAAAAAAACTACCTACCTATAGGTATGGATTTATTACTTTTGACGAATTGGTTTTCCCATCAATTCTGAATGCATACATTCCATTATGATCCTCCGATGGCTGCTGACTCAGCATATGTGGAATGCATTTGGCACTGTATATCTCAACTAAATTGTACCTCTTCGTGGCAAAAACGAATCCAAAGATTCTAGCATTTACTACAAATAAAGTGTATGTTATTTTGAGAGAGGGGTGCTCTGTTACAATCCAACTAAATTGTCTGGGATAAATTCAGGAGTTGAACCAATATCTAATTTATAATTTTTAGAAATTTTGTATCTCATTTGTCCAAAGAAGATTTAAATCATATGATTCCGAGACTTTTTGATAGACTATTTGGCATCGTAGGAACATTTGAGGTAGGATACTGACGGAGATACCTGATTCATGCAATGAATGCAATGCAATGAATTGAATGAAGATTCAACAGAAATGTAATAATCGAAAACGTGTATTTCTTATATGAAACATCTTGTGTATTTTTCTTGCGGCTAAGTACATGCTTCGATGATAATATATTCCATTCAAAAATTCGTTATGATCATTTGGAGACTGAAGTTTTTTGGATATTCATGTCGATACATTATCTGGTCTCTTTGTTTTAATTATGCTTATTCAAGTTGTGAGTAAAACCAATACTATTCATCATCAAATGGTCTTAGCTGACAGCCCAATTCAAAAAAATCTTTTGGTCAAAGAAATCGTGGTATGGTCAGAATGGTCAGTTTCAATGTATCATCGCCAAGGCTCGGACAACTAAAGAGGGAAGACTACATGAACAAGTAGTGAAAGCTACTTAGACACCATTAGAAGTCCAGTCATGCAAAACCTGAAAAAACATGGATCTTCTCCTCCAGCCAGCAGAGGATTAGAAATCTTTCTAATCGTTGATAAAATGATTTTTCTCCCCTTTTTTGAGCCATGGTACCCATATTTATGAAATGCATGAATTGGGATTCATATCCATTGTTCTTTGTTTGTATAGACGTCTATTCTCATATTGATAATGACAATCACGCAGATGTGCATATGCACATATGTACGTGCGTATGCACACAGACAAATACATGGACACATACGTCTCTCTCTCTTTCTCTCTCTTTCTCTCTCTCTCTCTCTCTCTCTCTCTCTCTCTCTCTCTCTCTCTCTCTCTCTCTAACACACAATCAAATGAGCATGCATTATAGCACTTTGTTATCGAAAAGAAAACTTCTCTTATGTCAAATTTCTTGGCTTTGATAATGTAGTGCCGTTGCTTCGGACTACAGACTTATAGACATCAGATTTTTCATTGTTGGTATAGTTTCAAAACATTTCACAAAAAAGGGGAGATGATATTTGCACTGACTTATACAGTTAGTATACATATGTATAGATGTATGTATGTATGTATGTATGTATGTATGTATGTATGTATGTATGCATGTATGTATGTATGTATGTGATTACTAGTATTGGTACACCCAGTTCACTTTTTTTATTAGCTTGCCATATTTTCTCTTAGATTTGGCCGGCTCATCTTCTTAAATTGCTTTCTATATTTATTTTTCAAATATGTTTTCAAAATTACACGCAATATTTTTGAGCATGTGGCTCATATTTTTCGAATAGTTTTTTAATTTGTTTGTAAAGATGTACAGATTCAGCTGGTAGAATCTATGCGAGTTTCATTGATGATTTTGTTTCAGATTTGTTTGAGCTGAAGGGAGTTCATTTTTGTAGGATTAATAACAGGTTATGTATACATTGTTTTGAGAGCTCATTTCATACCCAAAACATAAAAAAACAGACTTTTCTTTTTCTTATTTCCTTTTTTCGCAAAATTCTTAGACTTTATTTTAGAAAAATAACATGTCATGGTGTAAAGCTATTTAGTCTCATGCTCCACATTTTCACATTTTCATGGTTTACTCTATGATTCTAAACATTCGAATAACTTCTGCACAGTAATTGTAAAGAATAGCATTCCGTGCATAAGTTTTAAGACGTGGAAAGTTCTATTTTCTTTTATGATTTCCTAGATATCATCGTATCATTTATCTCCAGTCTAAAATCGAATGAAAAAGATCATGAATTCGCCTTGTTATTTTTACCATTTTTTTTTCAATTTTATCCTAGAAAAATACCTTCCATGCGAGTAATTCTTTGTCTGAAACCCCCTCTTTTGTTTTCTTTCTAAAAGGCTGTAAGATTCTATCAGCAAAAGATCTAAACAGAGACATAAACGAAAAAGAGAATTTGATGGGGGAAGATAACACTAAACGAGGCATAGGATAATCGTTCCTTTGCAATGGTATTTCCGTCTGGAACGTTGGCACATGACAAAGCGATAACATCGTGATGCTAGCGTGTCATGGGCTTTGATCATTACATATTTGATGGAATTTTCAATTGGTCTAGCGAGTAGTTCTCTTGGTATCTCACACAAGATCACATCAATTAAGTTTTCCCCGAAAGTAACTTGCATCACAAAACAAAATACGTTCCAATAGATACGAGCCTCTGCATAATTGGATATTTTCGACATTGGATAATTTGGGAAAGATTGCAATCAAAAATGCATGTAAATGTGCATACATTATTTCAGTCGGTAGACATCTGATTTTGAAAGTTTGTATCTGATACGAGAATGAATGTTGTCAGAAATGTTGCGGGAAAGTTAATGTAACTACAAAAAATATTGGATAAACCAAAATATCTGACAGTATAAGAATTAATATATATATATATATATATATATATATATATATATATATATATATATGTGTGTGTGTGTGTGTGTGTGTGTGTATACGTGTGTGTGTGCATGTGTGTGTGTGCACATGCATGTGTTTGGGTATGTTTGTTTTTGCATGAATTGAAAGAATCCGTAATAAATGCATCTGGTAAATCCAAGGACCACCACCTCCAGCTACTGACCTTGACATACCATTGTTCCCATCCCTGTGTCTGTAAATATTGAAATATATTCACTATATACTTCAAGGTAATTTTTCTTCCTCTTAGCAGTCGAATGACAGAATACATATAATTAGTCTTATTACACAATGACCTGAATGCTAACCCCAATTGAAAAACTAAATTGAGGCAGTTTTACAAGATGAGCAAGAGAAATTTCTGAAATTGCCATAAAATTTACAAAAACTTATTCCTTCACCTGAAAACAGAACATATAAATTTGAGATTCGGTGATTTGTAAGGGTCACTCAACATCCATAAATGGGCGATTCGGGCTTTCAAATATAGTTGAATCTAAAAAAAATAGCAAAATGTATCAGATTGATTTTGGAAATGTTGTCTCAATATCCCTGGGGAGCTTAAAAATTGATATGATTTGAAAAAGAGAGAGAATCATCTTTTGATTATTATCGTACTTCTATTTGATGTTCCTTTCCATGCAGTTCAACGCTGATGAATCAGCAAAATGTCGATGTTTTTTGGATTTTGCAGATCATACTGACTGATGGAATGGGATTAATAATTCTTAGTACATGCATAAATCTTTGATCATTTCATTTATTGACTCAGAATTGTTAATCATTTACTTAGTCTCGATTAGAATCCGGTCTGGCTTTAACATATTTCTTGAAGATCATTGCCGATACTGTTTCATCTCAAATTCTCAAAATATCCGTAGTTTTTCTTTCAACGAGCTATTTGAATGTACATAACATTATTAAATCAAGTAAATGCGTTTGTGTTTCCCACGAAATTACTTGGAACTCCTACCCCTGGGCTTTGAAAATTGTAAATACAAATCAAAGCAAAAAATGACATACGTATATAAAAAGGCAGAGACTTTATGCAATGTCCGTGGCTAAACAATGAGAAATCTGCTGAATGGAATGTACATGCAAGAAGGTAAACTGAAATCAGAAAAAAATATTGCAGTGGGATAAAGAGAAGTAATCATGGGGCCATGATGGCCAAATGAAAATGATATTCTGTGATCAATCACGGAGTTCCATTGACAATTGGAACTTTTGCCAGATACTAATCCAATGAAACATATTGAGATGACTACTCGAGGAAAACAAGCAGATGTCCCCACTCATTTATGATGTACGGTTGCTTGTCAAGTAAAAACAATTATTACTTCAACAGGCAAAGCACAGATCTATTTCTTTACCACACTGCCTGTAATTCCATTGAGATCGAACCAGTATGATTGGAAATATCACAAGTTGATGGGAAATCTCTGTCGTAGGGTCAAAAGTATGAGGAAACTTGTTTCCCCTCAGCTTGGGATCAAATATGAAAGGGACCTCACCTCTTTGGGAGTCCAAATGGATTAGAATTTCCCTCCAGTAAGCGGTTGAAAGAGAAGTAAAATAACCCTCCCTGTACCTTGATCAGGGAGAGTCATTTTATCTCTTCTTAGGGGAAATTTTTATCCTTTTAGAACTTTTCTTATTGCTCTTCGGATTATCAATGAACCATACACAATTCAAATGAATCCATACTATTTTGAAATTCATACCTGCCTGACGCACATTAGTCCGTAGGGTTTTATATCGACTGTCTCTATTCTTCAAAAAGAGTAAAGAAGATGTTTTCAGCTAGATCTAGTAAGTTACTCGATAGAGAATGTCTTGTGACTAATGTCTTTTGGCAGGGAGCTGGTTGGGGAGTATCAATTAGAAATTTAAAAAAAAAAGCAAGGATGAATGAATAAAATATTTCCCTCACCTTTTGTTAAAATTCTTAAACGGTGTTAACCTTGCCAAACACAAATTACAAACCAAATTCAACAAAAACTTCCAATCATAACAATTAAAACAAAAAAACAAAACAAAAACTGAACATTCTTTTTAGATGTGATGAAGAGTGAATTTTAAATTCTCAGTTTTCTACCTGCATTAGTTCTACCTGTGTACATTACACATACATGCGTTGATAAATCACGAGCAAATCAACCAGAATCACTAATAACACGGGAAACTTATGTTAAATGTTTCAGTATGCAGTTTATATTAGGAAAAAAAAACCTTGCCTCAATGACAAATGAAAAATAAACAAACTTTGCTCATAGATAAGTACTATTGAATTATTCAAGTGTGGTAATCAGGGGACAAAAAGGTCCCTGTCGTTATCTAACACCATCTGCACACATGCATTTACAGTACCATATTGAATCGCATACACACATCAATGTAGCGTCTGGAAAACTGATCATGCGGCAAATCAACGTTGAATCGATTCAACAGTGTATAAGGATACATTATTTGAAAATATACTTCAGCATTACTAGGATTGTTCCAAGACAACTTCAAAACTATTCTGAACATCTCAGACATTGTTTTATCACACTATTCAATCCAACAAGTATCATTTCATTTCGTTGTTCCTTATTTTCGGCATTAAATCGGACTAGTTTCTTTCTTTTTCTAACATAGTATTCTAACATGGCTTGGCATATACCGACAATCCTATCAGGTCATATATAAATTTGATGTCAAGTGGAAAGACGTCGATACAAACCATGATATCTTTATACGTTATAGAGGCAAAATGGACGTGAGTTCGGGTGTCAACAAGAGTTTGTGTTTTTCTTCCGATTATCGTTGTATACTCATTCAGGTCGACTGATGGCTTGGCTAAAGTAACTGTAGTGTATCTATTAAGGTAATGAATGAAATACATATTTTTAGTGTAGACGTTTTGAAGAACTAAAATAAGTTGAAAGAGGTGGTGATTCCTTAGCAAAAGAAAGGAATGGAAAATGCAGGGGAGACAACTGAATCCACAGAGCCAACTGCAAAATTGATTCATTTTACCCTGAGTTTATCGATTTTCCAAAGAAACATTTTACCAAACTGCCAGGGTCCGTTGATGTCTGTTTGTCAGTTATTTGGTTTGTTAACTATAATTTGTGGAGTTTGACACTTAACTACAAAGTAACATACGGTAGAATATCAGAAAATGAAACAAAAAAAAGAACGGAATGGAGGTAAGAGCAGAAGAGAAAAAAACACGTTGAAAGAAATTAACTAATCAGATTTGTTGAAAAGAAGAAATGGAAAAAAATAGCTTAACGCTAAGAAAAGAGAGATATAACAACATTAACATCACAAATGTTGAAGAAAGTAGGTGAAAGAAGAAGAAGAAAAAGAAGAAGAAGAAGAAGAAGAAGAAGAAGAAGAAGAAGAAGAAGAAGAAGAAGAAGAAGAAGAAGAAGAAGAAATAAAGATAATCAAGGGGATGACAAAGAACGGAATAGGCAGGGGGCAAGAGGAATGGAAAATAGGGTTAAGGGATGAAGACGGAAAAAGAGAGAAGAATGTAATGGAAAGTCCTAAGAAATGAGAAGTAGCCCTTCAATGAAAATAAAAAAAAAGCCTGAAAGAGGAAGAGGAAAAAAATCCCTAAATCCACCAACTGTTCTGTTCTCCCCGATGTCATTGAGAACTTTGGAGATATTGCGCAGAAAAATAGCCTCTGCATGAAGACACACACACACACATACACACACATATATATATATATATATATATATATATATATATATATATATATATATATATACACACACACATCAGGAAAAAAATGATCCAACCTGAAATTCAACCAATTATTCTGCCCTTTATAGAAATTGTCATTTAAATTCGTAGATGAGTTTCGAAAATTTCTAGTCGGAATTAGACAGACTAGAACAAATATATATATACCTATTTCAATTTAGTTGACGGGGGTGATTATTTAACATGTAGTATGGTTAACAAAATTTTGTTCCATGTTTTATCTTTTTGTAATTGGAATACATTAGTCCCTTACTCAGTCAAAATATGCAGGGAAAATTGCAAAAAGAAGGGAATAATATGATGATCGATAGTCTGCGTAGGATTAACTTTGTATTTCTTTTGGTAATTGTTTTTGCCTCTGTTACTTTGTTTATTTATTCTCGTCAACCGTCTCTGTTTTTTTACCACTTTTATTTCGTTTATTTCCACGTTTCAACTATTTTCTTTCAATCATTAATTTTTTTAATTGCCATTTTATGGTGTTCTTCTTTTAATTATCTGTAATCTCACTCGCAACTGAAACCTTAAACAACAATGCTGAAAAATAAAGTCTTGCTTGGCTATTATCATTAACTGATCGGATGTCTTTTCTCTTTCCTGGTTTTAAGTAGTTAAATGAGAATTTGTATTTATTGCCAACTCTTTACGGCATCGAAACTGCTTCACAGCTTTTATGGCCAGCTGCAGAAGAAATGAACGGTTTTTCATTTGTACAACAGTGTTGTTTATACTTTCTCAACACATAATGACTGTTACAACGTCGAGTCCGTCTCTGGTTTAACTTCAACATAATTCTGTTTCCTAAGGATATCTTTCCCTTTGTTTAACCTCATCATTTTCATCATTATCCATTTAATTTTGCAGTACCATCGGTATGTTGCTTTAGATAAAAATCAAGTGACAGCACCCCCCTGCATACCTCCTGCAGCATTTCAAGGGATCCAAGTGATGCTATCATCTGGATAGATTCAACTCTACCCCGGGTTCCAACGTCGTACAATCTGTTAGATATTTTCTTCGGAACTGTTCTCAGTTACTATTACTACTACTTCAACTACTATCATCATCATCATCATTATTATTATTATTATTATTATTATTATTATTATTATTATTATTATTATTATTATCATTATTATTATTATCATTATTATTATTATTATCATTATCATCATCATCATCATCATCACCATCATCATCATCATCATCATCATCATCATCATCATCATCATTATTATCTGCAATTTCATACCAGTTGCCTTGTGGTAACCACTGGAGTTTGAGTGACAGCAAGTCTCCTCAAGTCTCCAGCCCTTCTCTCCTAGTTCTCATAGGCCACGCTAATACTACAGTTTATAGTTTCAAACTGGTTGCCCAGTAATAATGATTTTCCTACTTTATTTACATTCCCTCTCTTTGTCTTGAAGCTAACATGGCCACTTGAATTGAAACATTGGGAACTAGAACAAGAATTGTACGTCGTGAATTAATCATAGAAATCTACATTTCAAGGAACCTAATTTGCTCCGAAATATTTTCAATACTTATAGCAACGTTGATGACAACATTTCTAAAGTAATTTCAAATTTCTGTGAACTCAAAATGTGTTCCAACTCAAGAAAAAAACTTCTCAAAGAAGGTGAATAAAGACATGTTCCGAATTTAATAGTCAAAATTGTCAGTATTTTGCTCCAAAAGATTTTTGGCTTTTCATACACGCGTCTTCAAAGAAATTTCATGAATTTGTAGTAAAAAGTAAATGCAATGAGTTGGAATAAAAACTTACCAGGAGACATTACATACATTGCATCCACACTTTTAAGAATATATGTGAATAGGTACATGTACAAAATGAAAACCAGAAAGATGACTTGTTTTCTTGGAAAGATGATTTTGTAAAAAAAAAAAAAAAAAAAAAAAAACCCAAAACAATTTCTTGATTATAAAAGGTTTTGGCTAAAAGCAAAGTGCAAAAGAGATTTACAAGTATCTATCTATCAATCTATCTCTCTCTATATATATATATATAGATATATATATATATATATATATATATATATATATATATATATATAGAGAGAGAGAGAGAGAGAGAGACAGAGAGAGAGAGACAGAGAGAGAGAGAGTTATATATAGAGAGAGATTTAGAGAAAGATAGATAGATAGATAGATAGATAGATAGATAGATAGATAGATGGATAGATAGATAGATAGATAGATAGATAGATAGATAGATATAGAGAAAGAGAGAGAAGAAGGAGAGAGAATGAGTCTATTTTTTGTCACTCCAGTCAATTTTTCCCCGATATCTGTTATTTCAGTATTTTTTCTTCTACGTATACTATGTTATCATGTATATATTTTATGGAGATTTTAGAAAGAAAATAGTTTTATTAAGATGCCATCCGAACAGTGCTGATCAATCACCTCGTCCCTTTCAGTAATGATCCTGAATTATAGCTTACGTTATACGAACAGTTTGTTATGTTGTATAAGATACTATGTATATCGTGTATGGATATTATTTTATAAAAAATATCATTTAATTTTTCCGGCTTACCTCCGTAAGTTATGCAAGTAGCATATTCAATTATGAGGTAAAACTAAGTTTTTACATTTTTACGACCAGCTTTGAAGTCACACACACACACACACACACACACATATATATATGTTTGTATATATATATATATATATATATATTGGAGGCAGATATTCTAGATTGATTCCTAAATTTATGCTTTTTTCTTATTAACCCCGACTCGATTGCACCCAACTAACTGAAAAGTTGAACTCGACCCCAAAGCGTACATATAATATTGGTGACATCGGATAACCTTTGAAATTTGATTTGGGGTCAATCTAAGTTGATTTTGGCTTCCAAATTTGAAGGAAAGATTTGCACCTTGAAGGCAGCAAATTTAGTTAATTTGGCCACAGAGGGGATATAGGGCGGATAGTAAAGACATTTGGTGATATTTAAAAGAAGAGTCAGATCAATTGTAAATTTGTTTACAAGTGTAACTTCACACTCTGATGACCATAGGATAAGTTACAATGACTAATATTTTAGATTCCTTCTGGGGATATTTTTATGGGAATCTGGGTTGGAAAAATTCATCGTTCATATATTTTTTTTTTATTTGCTCATTATGTTTATCTGCTTGTGATCAAAAATCACGATCTAGGAATATAGTGTTAGTGTTCACATTATATGTGAATGGTTACCGGTATGTTTTTTCTGTGGGAGCGTTTTATTCTTTCTTAAATTTCATGAATTTATTTTGCTTCAGAAATTATATTTCAGAAACCCTTTTCACTTTCCTTAATGTGATACTTTTGACATTCATTTGTTATATTTTTCATCCTCTTTATTTCTGTCTTTTCCTTTATTTATACTCTCCAAATACATCATTTCAAGTTTGTTACATATTTATGTCTTTCCTTCACCTTTTCACGAGCCCTTTCCCATCATGTGCCATTCGTGATCTTTTGTTTTGCTTTAACCTTGGGCAGCATAGCTCCACCTCGTCAGAACACTCTTTTTGGTCAAGGTGATCCAGGTTGCCAATGCTGACATGGTGCTTTGAAACATTTTGTCTTTGATCTCTAAACAATGTCAAGTGAAATAAATACTGGAGCCACTGAAACTAAGTTATTCGAAAAATTCAATGTCACAGATGAATATAATCTTCCTTTGGTGAAATATAAGCAATTTTCTCAATTATTTCCTACTCTGACATGGTTGAAATTAGCATTTACTTCACTACTCCTATACATATCATCCCAGGGATCATTGTTAATTGTGATGATATTCTTAAAAGTATGACCTGTCTTCAGTTGCAGAGACATTAACACAATAAAGATTATTATTAAGTTCACTTGTAATATGATTTTAGATGTGTATTACTGTAACCGAGTCTTTTTGCAATCGCAGCTCATTGTATGGGTTAAATATGAGTTATTTTTCTTTCAATTGTATTGTTGTTGTAGATCTATGTAGATAATGGATGTTGTTAAAGTCAGGTATAAGTCTGCAGAATATATAGCTATTTGAGCTACAGATATCTATAACTAGCTTGATTTACGGTTTGACAAGTCGATAGATACGTCAACTTTGATGAATTGATGTGGATATAAGAAGATTAGCAAGAAGTACGGTCAGATGATCAGGAATCAAAAATATCATTCTATAAATTGATCTGTTCCAAAGGAATTAGCGTCATTTCGAAGAATGTAAACATAGGTAAAGCAAAGACCTTGACACGATACTTCTGCTCTTATCTTTCTTCTGTGAACGTATCAGGTTTTTTGTGAAAGCACATTCTACCAGGAACTCTACTATCAGTCGTTTTGAATAAAACTTTCTAGAATTTTAGCTGTATGAATCTGTTAATGGTTAAACATTTTTTGATAAGATGAAAGTATTGGATATACACGATAGTGTTTCACCCTCATAATGATTGAGTCTGATTTTCACGTGTAGCGACGGTATTATTTTGTATTAACATTGGTACACTAAAACAATTCTAATATGATCTATGTCATCATATAGATAATTATATTGGGTAAGCTTTTGACTCATGGATCTAGTTCAACCAAACAGAAGATGGTCCTGGGTTGGCACATTCCATAAAAAAAATGTAGCAAATGATGCTCAGAATAAAAGCTGTGACGGAGATGGACAGATTAAACTGCAATTGCTTCAGGCCAGAATATGAGAACAATTCGAATTTGTACAAACCAAAAACCAAAATACTGGTTGAAAAGAATTGTAGTTGATTTGATTTTTTTCTGACGACAGGTGGATGGACATTTATACATCTGCATTTTTTACTCATAATTTTCGGCTTGTTGTTCATCATACTTGCTTTTCCCTCGTGTATTTGATTTTTATTTTTCGTTTCCTTGATGGACAAAAAGAAAACTCCAGTCAGAATAAACTTTGATCAAAGTAAAAAAGGAAACGCATCACGATGAAGAGGGTCCAATGCCCTACGGATCAAACGGACAGGTTGTTTTTGAGAAGGTTTCCAAATGTTGGAAAGAACTTTGAGAAAGTGTGCACACGCCTACAACGAAGATAATATTTAAAATGCTCTCGGCAGAACAGAAGACAATACAGGTAGTAAACGAGGTAGGAATGGGACCGAAAAAAAGAAAATGAGGACAGGAAAAACTCCAAAGAGAGATATAAAGACAGAATATATCGCAAATAAAATATCTGTGATAGGGCAAAGGGCACCTGAATGGAGAAATATAATCCAACGCCATGGCAACTAAAAACTAATGAATCAGGACAACAAAACTCAAAGCTGAGATCCATCAAATCAGGGAAAACAGCAAATACATTTCAGTGGAAAGAGGGATAAAACGATAAGCAACATGCACTTAGAAGATTGCAATTTGACACAGAAGGAGTACAAAAACAGACATAATCTGAGAACAATGCAAATGACTAAGACTCAGCCATGGATACAATTGGTACTAAGACGAACCGGACACTTTCCCAAAAAGTAGAAGCCATTCATTTCTCTGGGACTCTGAGGGACTACCAGACCACATCATTCAAGTAAGAAAAGAGATTGTGCACAAAGGAGAGAGTGCAACTGAAATCCTAGACATGGATCGACCTATGGACTGCAGATGAGATACAAAAGAGAGTTAAAAACTTGAAAGATTGTATAGTGTGCGTAGTCACAATCCTTTGTCTTATCTTCATTTCAAATCGTACATGAATGTATATGGCCCTGATACACGTGTGCCTACTATTATTGGCACTACCCTGAAATTGATGCTCCACATTTTCCCCAGCCCTATGGGCGAGTTTCTGTATTTTCCCAGCTTCACATCCTCTTTCATACTCACTCTGTGGTCTGTAGGCACATCTATGTCTATGATTTGGCAGGTAAAGTCGTTTTTATATTCTTTTCATGGTTTCATTTATTTCCATGGCTCTTTAATGGCCTCTTTTCTTCCTTTTACTTCGTTTCCTGTCACCTCATCGTAATGTAATGTCTAGTTGACTGGTCTTTCTAATCATTGCTACTTAGTAGCGAGTTTAGTTCACACCATTACCACACTGGTATCCTTTACTTGTGCTTTTGTACTCAACTAAAATACAAGAAACACACTCTTCTGTCCCGATCTAACTATTTACTTCTTTTTCCAAGTCTCCCCCTTACACTTACTGCCACCGAGTTTCCATTTGATAGTGCTTTTCTTGTTTTTTCCTCATGTAAAGTTCGATACCTCAGGCTCCTTCATTCATATATTGTATTTGCATTTTTGTACTTTCTTTATTTTTCCTCCGTATTTTTTTCTTTCTTTCTTTTTGTCGTATTTTTGCTTTTTTTTCCTATTTGATTTTATCTTAACGTTATCTTTCACCCCATTTTACTATGACACCTTTTCTTTATTCTTTTATCGTATTTCCTCCATTTTTTCCCATTTTTATTTATCTCCACTTTTCTACACACCTTTCTTCTCTTGTTTGTTCTTCTCCTCTTTCTTGAATTTATTTTTTCTTTTATTTTTCATTTTTTTCTTCTTCCGTCTTCTACCTCAAATTGCTGTTGCTTTTTTGTTTTTTTATTAATATTGAAACACAGACTACTTCTCGGAGTGACCATCTGGATTAGGATTAACCGAGCTGAAATCCACTGGGAAAATACAGGAAAGATATTTCACTGTAATTTGCCTTTCTTTGGGGGATATAAGCATTCATATCTCTCGCTTAAGCATGTGGATTGAGAGCTAACCTTTTACGCAAGTGAGGATGCCAAACTATTTAAGCCACAGAACAAGCAGCCACTATTCACCAACCTTATAATTGCCATCGTTCATCACTTGCTTCCTTAATAATCTATTCGATGATTTTTTTTAGGCATTTGGAATACCTTGATTTCTTTTTCCTTTATCAATATTGCATTGCATTCTACACACTCAGATACACATAGAACTTGAAATGATTTTGGAAACTTTTTGAAATACTTTGAAATGCTCTTTACATGTAAAAAAAAATTGATATCAATCTACTTCTACATTCAGAAAAAAATTAACAACTGAAGCAAATAAATGATCCCATGTTACTTGCTTGGGTACATCCCTGTGATAGAAATGTTTCTGATGAAATGAAAAAAATGTCAAAGTTTTTGTATTTACACCCTTGAAGCAAATTATAAGTTGAAATAACGTGAAAAAATGTTAATGGATCCAATGGTTCAATATTCCCGGCTTTTTAAAATACCATTTTCTTTTTTAATCATAGATCTAGATGGTAGAATTTTGTCTTCCGTCATTTATTCAAACTCATTTTTCTTGTCATGTTTCATCGCTCATCTTTATTCACTCTTTTTATTCACTTGCTCAACACTTAAACATCAATTTGTTGGTGTATTCTCTTCATGGGTAGGTATTTATCCTAATTTTATTCGTGACATTTTGTGAGATTCTCTCCCTTTAATTGCTTCTTTCAGTATAAAAAGAGAACCACTAAGTCAAAAAGCCTCCTTGTGATGATAATGGCTGGTAACAAACAGAAAATGAAGGAAACATACAAAAATGGAACAACGAACACTCTCAAAACTTCCATTTAAGTGTCTGGAGAAGGAAGTGGATTCATTAGCTGAGGAATGATTGAGAGTAATCTTACAATAATTGCTGTCACTGCCAATGTGGTTAGAAGATGGATTCAAGTTGAGGAAAGACGGTTGCCGATCAATGAACCAGACACACTAAATAGAAAGGATTAGTCTTGGTGAAAGAAGGGAATAAAATTGATAACTATGTAAAAAGCCTTTCAATTCCATTTGTCTTGCTCGTTCACTGTCAGTCTGTACGTCATTCTGCCATCCAGGTTGTCAGTCCGTCTTTCTGTCAGTCTGTCTGTTGCTTTCTTCCTCCCTCTCTTTCCAACACGTTCACAATTTAGAAAAATCAAAAAAAAGTATTGAAATTCGATGAAATATTGCTGCAGGAACCAAACCTGCAAACTGACAGGGTAGCCACTTCAACGTAGCAATGCTCTTACCATTGAGATAAACAGTCACTTGTAATAGCTCAATGGTAATAGCAATGCTATTTTATTAGTCAAATGTTCGATTCCAGCAGCAGCTCCATATTTCCGAATTTTGAATCAATTTACATTGTCCAAGCAAAGTGTAATATTCAACTGTGTCGTGAAAAAGGTTTTCAAATCAATATATCGCAATTTATTATCATTCTGTTAGATCAGATATCAATTTTTATGATTACACACAGACACAGACATACAGAGACATAGACACACACACACACACACACACACACACACACACACACACACACACACACACACCACACACACGCACACACACACACACACATATACATGTATAAACATATATGTATAAACATATAATTATAGCGAGAAAAACAAGGGGAGAGAGATATATTCAGCAATTTCAGTTTGGTTGGAGATCAAAATACATTCTTGAATTAGAGTACAGGTATTGTTAGTTGGTTGAGTTGATTTTATGGGTGCGCTGGTGGTGTCGGTTCTTTTTGAAGATTTATTTCAATGGGTAGGATTAGGGGGAGTGTTAGAATGTGTTTGGTGGAAAATATTGGATTGTATTCTTGAAAAGATAAAATTGTATGAAAGTTAGGTGTAGACATAAAATTATAAACAAGAATACTTCAGATTTAAGATTGATTAAGACTAAAAACATCCAGTGAAATTATGTAAGTAAATAAATGAAAAAGTTAAAATGAAACTAAACGCATATGCTACTAAGATATATATATATATATATATATATATATATATATATATATATATATATATATATATATATATATATATATATATATATATATATATATATATATATATATGTATATATATGTATATATATATATCATACATGAAGTGTTGACGCATTTGTTCATGCCTCGGGGCTATATTACTGAATTGATATATAATTATTGAAAATAAGATTGGTTTTGGATGGTTTAAATAATGGATGATATTGATAAGGAATAAACGTAGCAAAAGAAATACGTATATGAAAAGGTATAATAATAGAAATAACTTTAGGAGTGGAATGAAATCAAAATTTAATGTACTTGATGGAAATGAGTAAAATTGGAAAATAAGTGAATAAGCTGATGAAATCAAATGGAATCCCATGTAGCTGTGAGATCATGATGTGATAAGTCACATTCGATTGAATACGAAAATGTGACATAATTATGTGGTATATTGTACCATAGTAGAATAATGTCAGGGAATTAACGCAGAATTAATCTATTAAATATCATAAGTTTTTCTTTCTACTGATTTTTTTTCATGTATACATTTATCCATCTAATGTTTTGTCAATTTATTAACGGAAAGTTTGTAACCACCATGTGACAGCAAAAAGCTCTCCCAATAGGAAAAACAATAAATTTGAGGTTTTCTCCACACCCTTCTTGAATCAAACTCAGACAAATTTCAATAATCTTCACAGACAGCGGCCCTCTGTAGACCATATCAAATTGACTCTTTTGCATAGACTCAACGGAGAGTCTATATCGCGATCACTAATATATCCCCTTAACGATAAAACATTTCCAATCTAATACTGCGTCAAACTCTTCAAAGTAATATGCATATTTCACAAAAACACTTTTTTTAATATTTCAACGAAATTATTTAGAGACTGAACCCTGATTCAGATGAATTGAACTTGTACCACTAAACCAAAAGTTGTGAGCGTGACGATAGCTAATGATTTTTCAATTAACAATAAATTAAAGCAGCAAATACAAGACAATTACATAAGATTTATGTCTATTTTTCTCAGAAAATGTGCTTACGTCTAGGGCTTAAAATCACATTTTGACTAAATCGAATATATCAGACCGAAAAAGGTTAACTTAAAAACAAGACAACCATACCAAGAATTTTGCGACTGTAAGCTGGCTGGACAATCGCTGCTATAAAAATGACAGTAAATTTTTTCTTTAAAAATATTCTTGATACAACCCATTTTTAAAAGTGACAGGGAAAACATTATTTTTCAAAACAAAAGCCAACACACATCAAAATCAGAGTAGATAAAAGGGATTAACAATTCGTCGTTTTTCTCCAATCTGAGAAAATAATGTCCTCATAATATCTGTGGAAATATTTTTCTTCCTCTTTCCTCAGTCAATCTGTTATATTATTCTTGTTTTCATTCACAACATTGATAAGTCAGCTGCACTTTAGATTCCACCGGGGAATCTGGACAAAATCAATTTCTTTGCCGTTGATTTTAAACTTAAGTATGTTAGTACGACTATAACTCCCGGGGTTTGATTTGATCCCATTTGAGCGCCTGTTATACGTTGAAGAAAATCATATCCTTATAATTGCCCAATCAATATCCTTGATAAAATCAAGTTGAATATTCGATACAGTATATTGAACAATTTTATTCAATATCTTTGATTCTCCCAGAATGACGGACAAGTCAGTTGTTGAAAGGTTTTAGATGTTGCTCATAAGATAATTCAGTTTCTTGCTTAGGTGATGTGCAGTTTACGAACTAACATGATTTGTTTTATATACACTTTATCAACATACATGTACACAGTGTTAGTTTTTGATTGATAGAGTTTATTCATTATTACAAGTATCATCATTATCATCATCATCAGTTTTTCATCGTATATCGTTGGACATGGACCGTTTCAAGGATTCACCACATCTCTCTACCGTGAGATTTGCAGGGTTAGTTCTCCCTGAATTCGTTTAGTTCGTTTCTGTATCTTGCATCCTCCTGGCCTCAATCACGCATGTGATATCTGGGGAACGATGTTGTGAGTCGGGATATCTAGTGGTTGTCCGTTATACGAGCAACGTGACCTACCAATAGACATGTGAATTTCGAGTGGATTTCATGATATCTCGGACTCCTCTTCTCTCCCTGATATATTGCACTGTCTTTTGATATCTCCATGTTAAGATTAGCATGATTTTTTCATGTGCCTGTTACATAGTTCTCAGTTTGCAGATCTGTTTCTTTGTTAGGTTTCATGTTTCAGTTCCATAGGTGACATTTGGGAAGATGCATTGGTTGAATACTTTTTCTTTAGGGATTATTGGGATCTTCCTGTATTTTCAGGTTTAACTTGCACTACTGAATGCTTGCCATTTTAGAGTGATTCTTTGCTTGATTTTTTTTATTGTTGGCGTCATAGAGATTCGTTGTCCGAGTTTGATGTAGTGGTTCACTTTTTTCCAGCTTTGAGTTTTCGATTTTGATAGCTATGTTCTTATTCCCTGCGTGGTTGTTGCACATGACCTTCGTTTTGCTAATGTTGATGTGTCAGGTGACTATCTTGCTTTTTCATTTAGATCATCTAGCAGTAGTTAAAGGTAGTTTACATCACCTGCAAATCTCAGGTTGTTCAGATATTTGCCGTCTATTTAGAATTCATCATTCACCAAGTCAAGCGTTCTGAAGATCATTTCGAGGGATTTTGTAAAGAGTTTGAGTGAGCTGGTATCACTTTGTTGAAGACTTTTTTTGGACCTGGAAGGGCTCAGAGTCTTTATGTGGCCTGATAAAGGAGTTGTAGTGACAATATATACATACATACATACATACATACATACATACATATATATATATATATATATATATATATATATATATATATTATATATATATGTATATATTTATATATATATATATATATATATATATCTTTATATATATATATATATATATATATATATATATATATATATATATATATATATATATATATATACACACATAGGATAATGGATATTCTATAGCCACACTGAAGAATTGTAATACTACAAAACAGTTGTCTGTGGATGTCACAATATATATATATATATATATATATATATATATATATATATATATATATATATATATATATATATATATATATATATATATATATATATATATATATATATATATATATATATATATATATATATATATATATATATATATATATATATATATATATATATATAATATTGTAGTTTTCAGACATAACCAGGGTGTACAATTTGTACAGTGATTGCCTTCATTGCAATGGGAATTTCCATAGAGTCAATGATCCATGTTCCCAGGGTTGGATTTATCTAGTGTTTTAGTGATCTGGTAGAGGATTTTGGCCCAAAAATTAGCAGATGTAGTTGATTAGGCTTGGAGGTCTATAGTTGTTGAGGTCTTTCAGGTTTCTTTAATTTTTTTCATGTAAAAGGATTATGATGACCATGCTCAAGTTTTCAGAGACTTTACTTTGTTTCACACGTTATCTAAATAAAGTTGCTTTTCTTTTTTAGTGACAATCTTAGTTTATGTGATGGCTCACATGAACGAATATTGTTAAATGTATCGATCTTCAGTTTTGATCCTGGTTGATTTTGCTCGACAAGAATAAACCACATCGTGAAAATGTGAAACTCGGCCAAACATAATGGAAAAAATTCACTTCAGAATTGAAAGATATGAACATTTATCATCAATACTTTAGTCATGTTCACTCCCGTATGTTGCTTTTTCCACAATAATTAAACCTCCAGTCCGTCTGTGATCTGGTTCGTTGTTCTTTTTTCTTTTTCTCTTCCAGGTCAAATGTCATGCATTCACCAGGGTTTTGAACTGTTCCATCTGGCCTATGATCGTGCTGTCTAGTTTTACATCACAGGACTATGACGTTACTCTTACAACAAGAGTGTTTGTGCATATTCATACATGGATACCAAAAGTCACAGCACCATTTGATGCAATTTGGCATCACACCTTTCGCTGCATATATGTGCATTCCTGTTGCAGCAAAAGGAATGACAAAAGATGAAAATGACACATTTTGAGATTCAAAATTGAACCTGTTTATTTCTTCACTCCGGGAAAACAAGACATCAAAATTCCCCAGAGAGAAAGGCGGAGAGGGATAGAGAGAGATAGAGAGAGAGAGGGAAAGAGAGAGAGAGAGAGAGAGGAAAGAGAGAGAGAGGGAGAGAGAGAAATACAGAGGGAGAGAGAGACGATGTAACAATGATGACAAGGAAGGGGTGAAGAATCAATCGGTTAAAATTGCCAGGTCGTATGCCACGTCTAATTAATCGTGGGATTGGATGCAAGCATTGTTTTTACCAACGTTAAGTTATCAGCAAAGATATCAGCAATGACTATGTATATATATATATATGTGTGTGTGTGTGTGTGTATGTGTGTGTGTGTGTGTGTGTGTGTGTGTGTGTGTGAGTTTGTAGACACGAAACTAAAACTGCATAGTTTCAGGCTGAAAAAGATAAGTTTCTGAAAAATGATAAGCGTTTTTGCTGATCCGCAAATATTTTTGACGGAATGAGTGGCCGTAAGCGGTGATTGACGATAGAGAATAATTCTTCCTTATTTTTATGGTCGAATCAAGACGTACTGTATAGATTATGATTAAAGGGTTCTGTAGCCGACGGAGTACGCCAAAAGGGTGAGGCAGCCGTCGTCAGTTTAACCTTGACAGGAGAGATCGTCGAACTTTTCAATCAACTTTCTGTACGCCTCCTCTCTCTTTGTACCTTACGTATCTGGTGTTGTATTTTTGACATTCTTCGTAAGTCGTAAAAACCCAAGTTCAACGATAGAAAAAAGAGATGAACAAGGGACCAAATAGTTATTGTTTAATACGGCATTTTTCTTCTTTACTGCCTCTGCAACCTTTTGCCCGTAGCGCAGACATACAAATCACAAATCTTGCCTTTTAACTACTGCATCATTTCTGGTCAAGTAGCCCATCAAGCAACGGATGAGATCAGTGGCGATTGTGACTTGTTTTGATTTTCGACTTAAATGTTTGAACCTTGAACATATCACGAAAAACATAGCATGGTATGTACTGCTAAACCAATGAAACTTGACTTGGGAACACGTGATAACAGGTCCCAGCATCAAGAAATCAAGAGAAAGTAGCAATACAGTTAGGGACATATATAGTTTTGGTTGTTCTGTTCTCTTTTGTGTGACCATATTCCATAATGTTTTTAGCAACATGATAGGATGCAATCATTAGGTGACGGGTTTAAAAACTCCGGCATGTACAGTTTTCTCTTGAAAATATTACTATATCTGACGGGCAAAAGGACCCGGCTTGCACAGAAAAAATATGTAGAGAAAGATTTCATAGTTACAGGAATGGGGAAAAAAGCAGGAAAGTAGTATATCACTTATGAACGGGTTGTGCTAAGGACTTCATGCAACATTTTCTGATTTTCTGAACTATTCGAGTTGGTACCAGGTAAAACTTAAAAGATGTTGCGGTGGGTAATTGGAGCAATTAAAACCAACAACAGAAAGGAGCAGGGAGGTGTGGATGAATCCTTGAACAGAGTGATTTCTCGGTATGAAAAACTTGAATTAGGAGCCATGAAACCGAAAAAAGGGTTAATTGATGCAATCAGGATTGGGTAAGTAATATAGAAATTCAACGTCTGACTGATAAATAAAATCACGAGGTAAAAAAAATTCCAGGTTGAATAGCACTGATTGAAATTTCCGTCCTGTCCCAGATCAAAAAGATGGGTTTTGATGAACTTATGGACCACCAAAAAAGAGTAGAAACAGAAGATCTAGATGAGAATTGAGAAAGAATTAGGTGCCTAGTACATATTGCGAAATGAGAGTTAGTAAACAAGTAAGAAAAAAGATACATAAATATGGAAAAAAAAGGTTTTGGACCCAAATACTGCAGCTCTAATGTCTGATTGGGATGATATTGGTGTCAATTATTCAAATGGTACAGAAGAACCCAGTTAGAATAGAGCCTTATCATTAACAGAATACATGGATTCATTAGCAACCACTGATAAATATCTTGGTTGAATTGCTTCAGTGAATATAACAATAGATTCTAGAATTCATAACAAAGAACATAGACCTCTTTCTCCAACAAATAGGAAGATGACATAGGTAAACAGTTGATGAAATATTTGTAGTTCGAATGATTGACAAGGGGTGTGGTCCTTGGTCATATCGCATAGTTTTAGTGAAGAAACAAAAACAAAACATTTTTGCTTTAATGACTGATTATTGAAGTATATCACCATGAGCCATGCATATCCTCCTCTGATTATTGATGATAACCTGGGTAATTTTGGTGACATTCAAAACTATCTTCTGAATTAATCCTATAATACGGGTACTTTCTGGTCGAACTTGACAAAAATGTTATAAAAAAGGGCCACCTGTCATAAAGGTGTATTTGATTTCGACGTCATTAACTAATGTATCGTGTAATTTCGAAGTATCAATGTCAATAGTATTAAAAAGTGTTTGTATAGAGTGATTGTTCTCAACTTAGATGAATTCAAACTACAAAACCTCGCGTTCTATCGTCTCAAGAGGGGCTCTGCTTACTGAATAGATCAAGCCAGTGGCAAGGCATAGATATAGTTATATGATTTAATATGGATAAGGTAAATTTCGGATTTGAAAGTGCATTAGGATAAAGAAAGTGACTGTTAAGGAGAAAAATTGATATATTATATCAAATCGTATTCCTTATCATTTGTCCCAACCAGAACATGGACAGCAATTATATTATGTTAGTCATAGAGAAATATCACTACAATATAATAAAGAGGATGCTAATGTTGTAGATATCCCACGTTTTTATCTGTATCTGCTATCAGGGAATCAAAACATAATTACCTTCATTAATTTTTGTATTTGATTGTCAGATTTTTTGCAATGCCTAATAAAATACAGAGATGGTTGCGTTTTTAACAAAAAGAAATCCCATTTTGTTTTGTTTTTTCACAAATTGGTCTCGATAACAATTCTGAAAATATCAATTGAATTATGGAAGAAAATCTGTCATAACTCGTTATACCGATATCGGAACTTTGTTTTACCACCAACAGAGTAACGGCAAAGTGTGGAGACTTCAGCAAACAATACACGATAGGTAGCAGAGAATGAATTGTTTGGTACTATTCATTTGAACCGAACTTTAGCAATGATTAGACCCAATTAAAGGGAAGCAACTCAGTTTATTCCACTTGAATCGTTAGGGCTGTGGTATTACCTGTAGATGACATTTTTAATCTAAACGATTCTACTCCACGGAGAAACAGCATCAAAGACCTTTCAAGAACAACATCAGGTTTTTGTTAGTTGAGAAAAACGATTCCTTGGTTAGGAGTATAGAGATAATAAGACTACTGATAAAGCTTTTGCATAGGAGAAAATGTATATAAAGAAATAATCAAAGTGTATAACTGGCGGAATCCATAGTGTTTACTCACTGAAAAAGCAGATGGAGTTTTATACAAAATCAAAGATCAGCTCACAGAGGCAGTCGTAAAATTGTAAGATCGATAAATAGAAGTTTTCAGGTGATTGCTACTGGCCAAAAAAATAAGTACATTTGCTGCAACGTATATATGTATGTATATATATATATATATATATATATATATATATATATATATATATATATATATATGTGTGTGTGTGTGTGTGTGTGTGTGTGTGTGTTTGTATTTGTGTGTGGGAGCATGTGCTTGTGTGTGTAGAATTAGGCAAAGTATGGAAAATATTGGATTTTTTATTTTTTGGCAGGGAAAGACATGCATATAGTAAATGCTTTTGAAATTTATATCGGCACTCATTCATCAACTGTACGTAGAAGTTAATATTGTTTTATGCAAAGGGAGTAACACGTTATACAAGTAAAAAAAGTCCATGTTATTCCTAAATACCTAAGTTCAAATATGATCCAAGTTATTCAAAAATAAATGTTGAGTCCCTTTCCTAGGTTGAAAGTTAGTCTCAGTTCATGTTGTTGTACTGTAAAGGTTCTTTATAATATTGCACGACGTATGAAATTAAACGGAGCACAGGAACATTTACCAGTGCATGAAGAAAAGCGTCAGGAATCACAGGCCCGAAATTAAATTTGCAAGAGATATCCCCCACGATTAATAGATTTTTACTGATCGCAGAAAAGTATGACTGATTTGGAATTGATGAGTGCTTGTCGGGCAGGTCTTCAGGACGTTCTGTATGCCCACAAGGATGCATACAGTCGAAGAATACGTGAAGCCAAGTGGTCAAACGTGCTGGCGTAACTGAAGATTTTCATATACGCCACAGTCGGTAATGAACTCGAGGCAAGCAATTCAAGAATATGATAATGCCGAAAAAGAAAGTTTGTCTTGGATAGCTAAAATAATATTCTGATATAAATTAATGAAACCCGGATTTTCTAGCCAGGCCATTTTGAATACTGAAGGTATTTTCTAAAAAAGTGGTGTGACATGAACTTGCACACTGTTTTACATTTTTGAGAGAAATAGGTGCATTTTTATATCTTTATTGATGCAATAGTATCATTCAAATGTATTCTATTGTTTTCTAGGGTTACCTATCTGATCGTAGATTGCATATGTCTAATGCAATTGATTTAGAATAATATTTACTTTTGTGAAGGATACTTTTGGGAGGAGAGGTTGTCCTCCCTTCCTATCAACCCATCTGAGATATGGTAGAAGTAAAAGTTGGTTTCATTTTAGTCTATAAATTACCGTTGCTTTCAAGTATTCAGACCGTCTCTGTCTATATCCTTGATCTGCCTGAGTGCTAGAAAACTTACTAATTCTGTACTCCACCCTTCATTTTGAGTGTTCAACATATTTTGCTAATGGTGCGTTACATAGTTTTGAGTGTATTGATCTTTATGGCGAGATCACACACAGAAAAAGAAGAAGGTTTTAATGTATCTCATAAATTTCTAGCCACTTGTGATTTGTGCAACGATCTGTCCGATGATTGAGAAGTTTGTTCTGAGAGCATTGCAAACTCTGTGCGTTATTAAAAGTGATTTGCAATGGACTCACTTGACAAAATTGCTTCAAAAAATCGATAAAATGAAAAAGAAACTGATAAAAAGACAAGTCTTTCCAGATTTCAACTAAATAAAAATGATTTAAATAAGAATAGGTTTAGTAGGATTCAAAAAAAAACAAAAAAAAAAACAAACAAACTAATGCAAAATGAATTATAAAAAAAAATATATTGATAAAACAACTTCCGGAATGCAATTACTACTGAATAAACGCAAAGAAACCAGTACAATGTTTGATAAAAGGAGAAAAAAAATAATGAAATATAGAACACTCGATTTAAACTGCTGCGAAGAAACAAAAACTGAGTAAAATATATGAAATAAAAGTTTTACATAGGCAAAGCTAAAATTCATCTGAAAAAATCAAATGTGAGAAATATAAAAGTCGAAGAAAACTGGAATGACTTAAGTGGATGCAATAAACTTTAAATGAAATGAAAAAAAATGAACGACTTTTTGAAACAAGGACAAATAAAACGTTCAAAACATTTCTTAAGAAGTTTCGGATTGAACGACTGATAATTGAATCAAAACAAAAAATATATATGCATATTGAGCTAAATAAGTCGGAATATATGACAAAATATATATGTATATATATATATATATGTGAATATATATATATATATATATATATATATATATATATATATGTATATATATATGTGAATATATATATTTATATATATTTATATATATATATATATATATATATATATATATATATATATATATATATATATATATATGCGAAAGGCAAATTCAAACAATTCATGATGTGTGAAAGAAAGGCAAACACATGGGGAGTATGTATTTGACAAAATGATTAACCAATTTATTTGAACTGGTCCCCACTCAGTCGTTCAAATCCCAATGTTTTAACTTCTCCCTCGAACAGCCTTAGGGATACTGTGTATTAGTGAATTTTCTCACTTAATTCACCATCTTATTGTCATTTATGTTTGTTCATTTGGATCAAAATAGTTTGGAATGTATTAAAAAAAATAGTTGATGAGACACATCAGCGATTTATCAAACTGAAATAGTCAACTATGATCATTCCCTCGGGGTATATGCTTAGTCAGTTATGGCTTTTCGTTAAATACATGCATGTCTGTTTGTAGTCGTGTGATAACACTTTGTATCAGGCTGTGGTCTCCCTATATTGTGGTTTGGTGAGATCATGAGGAAAAATATTAATTTACAATGTTAAACATGAATATGGATCATTTTATTTTTGCCTAATATGGGTATACCAACGAAATTCAAAGCACATTCCTTGTGGAGGTTTATTTCTTCCAGAATTACAATTAGATTTCTATTTTTCACTAAAAGGAAAAAGAATAAACTATGTGATATTTCTTCATCTAAACCCATTGAACAAAAACATTTTGACAATGCATCGTGTAATGAATATTCCAATTTTCGGTGAATTTTCTACTTCTTAACTTAAGATCAAATTTATTTGGGGAAAAGAAGAAAAACTAGAGTGCAAAAAATTTAGAGGAAACCCATTTAAGATCCATTTCCTACCGAAGCACTTAGATGAGTCTTACACACACCACTTTCCAATTTCGAGTGTGTAGTATATATCCAAACACACGTATCAAGCTAAAGCAACCAACACAGAGCAAGAGAGTGCGAGTGTGTATGCGGCAGTATATATGTATGTGTGTGAGAAAGAAGGAGAGAGAGAGAGAGAGAGAGAGAGAGGGAAAAAGAGAGAGGGAGAGAGAAAGAGAGGGGGGACAAGGATAAAGAAGGATGGAAAAATGCATAAACATGCACATACGGACATATACACACATACGTTTGTTTGCGTGAAGTAGCAGATGTTTGTGCGTATGTATGCATTTCTATGAGGGTGTAATTTGTGTTTGATGCGTATGCCTAAAAACAGTACGCTTTTCCCTATTTTGTCAGTAAATACGGGAAAATATTTACTTCAAAGAAAATTTTTACAGGTTTTGGGAATGATTGATGGAAACAAGGCTCTTTCATAATATAATAAGTGATTTAATGATGTGTGGTAGACTCCATGAAAAGTTTCGTTTGTGAACGTTCGAGCAAGAATCGTTTTTTAGCAATATACACTGGGCCACTTGCACAAGTTTTTGGACTGCAAAATACAAAATTAATAACTGATGGGACTATTTTTGTATACAAAATGGGAAGGTCCAACTCTAGAAATTCTATTCTCGATACAATAATCGATCGTCACACTTCAATAAGACAGCCATCATCGATGATGAATTTTCAGAGCTTCGTTAAGGCGTTTTCAAATTCAGCGACTCTTTCGTACCTGGCCATTGGTCTCCCAGATTATAGTTTGTCCCTATCATATTTAGTTTCTTTGAAAATGGCCATCAATATTTTAACAATATTTAGTAAAGTGCGTTGTTTTAATAATAAATGGTGAAGTGACGCCACATGCTATTGATTACAAAAACAAAACAAAACAAAGAACATAGGTAACTATATTTTATATGTTTACATTGACGAAATTATTCTTTAAGGGAGAACCGTCAAGAAATTAGTTTTCAAATACTGGACACCGAATTGTCCTCTATTTTGTGCAATTTGAGAAAGTGAATCATATCTCCGGGGTAGGACCTTATAGACACATTGTTTTGCAATTTTGTGGGGGAATTTACACATCTTTTACTTGAATTGTACCGAATTGCTAGTATCTACGCATAAAAGTTTTTAAAAAAAAGTACATCTAAAATTTATAAAATCATTTAATATGTTCAAAGAATAGAGTATGGTGTAATGTTTTTGACTTAAATCCATTGCCTGATAATACATTGGATATTAAATAATGCAGCTATATAAATTTACATTCTGGCCCGGTACCTGAGTCTGGAAGTAAAGATCGTTTGTACTATACAAATAAGTCAATTTGTTTCAATTTAGATCAAATTATGTATTTTTCTCTCATAGCATATATCTTTGAACGGATACCTTCCGAAGGATTCAAGAGGCCTCTATCGTGGGCGATACTGAATCGAAATTTCTATACCGTCTTTTGTTAGTCACATAATCTTTTTTTTCAGACACAATTCTGCATAGACTCTGGATATCCTTATTGTGAGTCTTGAAGTCATTTGAGTGTCTGACAAATTTTACATCGTGAGCTGCTCATTCAAGGTTTTGATGGTTTTCATGATATAACCGACCGATGTTTGTCGAGTGATATGATGATAATGTCTTGAGATTTATCCCCCGAATGTTAAGCATGGTTCACTCCTGTGTACGTTTCAAGATCTTTACTTTGAGGGCAATCTTTTGCTTAGGTTCCATTTTATCATCACAAATTATGACAAAAAAGGTAACTAATCGTTACATACATTCATTTGATCAGGAGAGCCAGGGAAAATTGGAGGCAGACATATTTTTGTAATTCAATGACTAATTATCCATTGTGTGTAGTGTAGCTGAATAATTTTCCATATCTCAGATTTTTTTTAATATTTCGAGCTAAGTTCTGCCTGTAAACCCTTTCACTTGGAAATATGGGATTGTCTCCTGGAACACACACATGTTTTCTACCTTATACGTCACACAAACTGTTTATTGTATTCTTATTCAGCTGATGCAATCTGATGTTGCAAAGTTTTGGTCCACTTCTGAAACCGATTTAGCTTATTATGTTGGCATGTTGCCACTTTTTCTTCTGTCTTATATTTGGACCTCATTTCAAAAGGCTCGGAATCCACTTTTCCTCCATGCACGATCGCCATATCATGCCAGAAAAATGCATGTCACAACGTTTCAATCCTTATATCAAGGAAATATTTATTTCACCCTCATAGTACTCACAGCAGCTAAAAAGGGTACTTTAGATGTAAATTATGTAAATATTTTCCCCTATCTCGTTGCGATGTGGTATATATCAGGAAAAAAGAACATACATCTCAGACAAGGGATATAGTCCGACTATTGTACATAAAACTAGTATAACAATATTTATTTCCTTCCCAAATATTTGTCGTTAAAGTGAGGTGGTGCGTTCAATTGATTTATTGTACGTAAGTGCTCTATTGCTGTTGTCACTTCTGAAGCTTGTCTGTTTGTATGATTGGATTTCATATTGATTGCATGTTATTTATTTCGATACTTTTTTTCATCTATACATGTTAGATATCGAGTTGATGGGGCAGTAATTGCCAATGTTGCAGTCGTCACATTCATTGATGGGTTGGATCACTATTCATTGGGCAAAATTTTATTTTTGTACTCGTTGTGAGGATAGCTGTTCCAGATCTTTCTAAAAGAACTTTTTGCATTTTCTTGATATACCATCCTTACCTACATCGTTTCTGAGATTCATATTTCATGACCATGACTTTGTTGTCTGTTGTATCTGTGATATCACTTGTATCCATCAGCACTGTGTGGTAGCTTTTTTTACTATTACCATCTGTAAATTTTATGATAGTTATGGGGCAGATGTTTGTTCTTTTTTTTGTCTTTCAATTGTCATTCTCATCAATATCCTGTCAGTTCAATTCACAATCACGATACAAACATATGCATATACATATACGAAGGCCAATATACATAAATACAGACATATTTGTATTAGTCGAATCAAATGATAGAGAATATTCCAGTACATGCACTAAATATCTCACCCTACAAAAATATACACATATATATATGTACTTATAAAGTGATTGTATAATTCATCTGATCCCTGTTCAAAATACACGAACAAGACTTTTGAATTTTTGTATCAGATTCGTAATCTTTTGTGTCTCTTTCACATATCCTAAGGAAACAAACTTATCAGCATTCTTACAAAAATCTAGCGAATCCTTACTTTATTTTACAAAGGCTTTTGTATTCAGATATATAAAATGCTAAATAAGTAGTTGTTTTTTTTCCATCTAGTCTATCTTTTAAATTCGCTTTGCGCATATTTCACAAATCTCCTAGCTCTATCATGGTTCTAAACATGCTGCGAGGAAACCTTTGAGTCACACCAGCTATCGGCAAAAATTACAGCGAAAATACTTTTTTAAAGGTATACAGGTATTGCCCGTTTTCAAAAGTTCGTTTTACGGAACGAAAATAGCACTTAGCGTTTTTTAGCAGCAAGCCGTTACAGGGGGAAGGTACAACTTCTCTATTTTTCTCTCACCTACACAGCAAATCAGGTATAAAAAATTTTCGACGAAAAATCTAACTTTGCAACATATATTGGGCCTACAAATAGTGGAAAACACTTCCTCTCAAAATTAAAGATAATTGCTCACTAGTTTCACACCAAATCACCATTGTAAATATTTTCTCTTACGGATCAAGGTCTTCAGTCATCAACAGCATTTTAACAATGAAACTGGTCAAAAATACTGCAAAGCTTTTTCTTGACTATTGATGCAGGCAAAATATGAAAGAAAGACACATTGAATAAGACTTTTATATTTGTTCAAGGAAGTTCCATCCATAGCCTCTGCAACTTTTTTTTTGAGTTTGTAAGTGAGGTCATTTTCGATGATTATATACAAGTTGTTGACTTTAGGATGAATAGTGAATTTATCACCATGAAAATGTATGCCTGCGTATGCTTATGACGTATGCAGATGACATAGTCATTTTTGTCAATGTTACCAGGAAATAGAGGTGGTGTTGCAGGCAATTGCAAGATACGAATAGGCAATGGGGGTCAACATTAACCACAATGAGTCGAGCAGCCCGCAATTAGGCGACTAGAGCGGTACACACCCCTTCAAAGATCTTAAAGCTAAACACACGGGCCTGTCCGTATCCTGAATATATGGTTTGGTCCCAGTTTCCAACTGGAAAGCTGAGGTGTACTGCAAGTACGCCTTCACAGTTTGGTTATTCTTCCCCTGCCTGCTAAATGGATGTTGACGATCGAGTACCACTTTTCGAGGCATCTCGATGTTTGTATCCGAAATGGCTCTAATGGGAACTTGGGGATACCACTTTTGTCAAATCACAAATATGTTAAAGGGTTTTCAGTCCTGAAACACCCCTTAACAGAAGAAGTTTTGAAGGATCAGGAGATTGCAGAATCCTTCCTAACTCTTCCCATCACTTCCCAGGTCGCTGGCAATCGTACCCCCAAGGAAGAAGTGCTGTTTCTTAACAGGTGTCACCTGGCATTCAGCCAACTTACTCCGTCCAGCAATTTTCTACAGCCTTTATGTATCGGGAATCAGTGGATAAAGCTGCTTTAGATCTGCTCGGATAACGGTACCTCATGTCGATGGTTAGAGGGTGTCGGCTCCCTGTGGTATTGGGATCTAGGTACCTCAATCACCGAGTCTTTTATCACCGGGAAATTGGTTCGAAATGCGTTCTCTTTAGTGACATGGTATTAAGATAGGGCTGGACAGACTTGCCCAGTTGCACACAATGTAACAATTACATTGAAGTGAATGGTTTGCTTTCTACTGTGACACAGTTGTCCTGCTCTGTGGCTTCGTATAGTGACTGCTTGCCTCGACCCTTATCTGGAGATCATACTGGATGCCTCGTACCTGGTTACCGACAATATATATATATATATATATATATATATATATATATATATATATATATATATATATATATATATATATATATGAAAGGAAGATGAAAATGAGTTTTTAATGTAACGATCAAATAAGGATGTGTATTCCTAGTCTTTTTTTTTTTTTTAGATCAGAGATCAATCGAAAGCAGAAGCCACTGATTCAAGTATAATCTGAGCTAAAAAGACTTGATTGGCGATATCTTATAATGCTTGCAAAGTAAAAGATAACACAGTCGGAATCTTTTTCCGGGTGTGTATACAACTGTAAAGCACAATCACATTGTTTATGTAAGGAGCTTAATAGGGCGAAACGAGGGTATACCATTGTCATGGATTACATTTACGCATTTAATCTATACTCACACGCGCACACACCCACACATACATACACATACATACACACACACACACACACTTATATATTTATGTTGAGTGCCATCAACGGGGCCATTTTCATTGGCTTCAATGATATTTTTCCTGCTATAAGTCATAATATAATCCAAGGCTACATATGTATTTAGAAAGCAATGCATATTACTGAGTAGAATAAGTGAATCGTAGAAAAGCACACACAAAATACTTCACCTGATGTATGCTGCAAGTTTTTCTAATTCTCAAAACCTTCATACTATGGTCTGGTTTGATGTTTATGGACGAAAAAGTTGGGCTTCTGGCCCTTCAGTGAGTTTAAACCATCAACATTGTACTTCCTTTTTCAGAGAGACAGATTTCCATGAAGCAACATCCGGAGTCTGTCTATGATTCGGTGTTATTGACTAGAAAGTACTTGAAATCAAATAAGGAGAACGACATGTGACTCGTATCAGGCTGCTATTAGCTTACATTCTGACCATTAGTGATGTCAAACCAGTGATGTATGGTATTATTCCGAGGCGATGTTTTGCAGTAGATGCAAGAAGATTGAATGTGACAGTTTTGAGAGAAAAGGCGGAGATGGAGAAACAATCTTGTTTGGAAGAGACTACAAATTCAATAGAGACTAAAATATCCGGCTGACTCTTACTGAAGCCAGGATGATGGAAGCTCAAGAAAAGATGATGTGAAAAGGGGGTGGATAAGGTTATCAGGAAAGGGAACTAGTAAAGACGATGCATGACGATCGGAGAAGCTGAAAAGTTCCGTATCTAGGCGATAGTTAAGTGACTAAAGAGATTGCATTTCCTTGCACGTACTGATTTAAAATTTGAAAAAGTTGAGTGATGCTGATATATTTTGACTTCATTTTTCTCGCTGTATAATGTGAGTCTCATGTAAATAAATTATTTTATGCATAAACAGTAATAGTAATTTATACACACATACATACTCTTACACATAAACACACGCACAAACATGATCACGCACACACCTCCTAACACACATACGTACGCACACACGTACACACACACATACACACACATGTACACAGACAAACTCACTTACTCACTCACACACAGATACACACACATATACATATATGTATATATATGCACACACATATATATATGTGTGTGTGTGTGCATATATATATATATGTGTGTGTATATATATGGGTGTGTATATATATATATATATATATATATATATATATATATATATATATATATATGCATACATGTTTTTTTTTTTTGCAATTATTTTCTGGCCGATATATTTCTGTACTATACCGTGTAATGAGATGTTAAAACTGTATTTCTTTTGATAATATGCACATGTTGGTTTCAGGATTTTAATTTTTTCTATTAATTTTACTCCCTGTTTATCTTATTTGCATTTGTTCTTTCGTTGCATTTTTTTCAAATATATTCTGTTTTTCATTCATAGAATTTAAATGTTCTACTTCGATGATTTCGTGTTATTGTTATAATCTTTGTTGATTCCCTTTCGAAAAAATATTCTACACAATAGATTCCAAACAGAAGCATATGAAAAAAACTAGCATATATATATATATATATATATATATTTATATATATATATATATATAAATATATATATATATATAACAAAGCACTCGCCCAAACAATATAAATACAACTTCTCCTGAATATCATTGCCCATTTAAGTAGCAATGCTCTCAGCTACCAATGAGGCAGAGGCAATGGTAAATTTTTTCAAACCAAATTCTTATCTAGTTTATTTTTCGGTCTATTTGCTTCTTTCCATGCAATTTTTATGTATTAACGAGCTGGTATGTATAATCAGACAAAATGTTAATAATTTCCATCAGTTTATACCGTAACTTTTTTTTTTTGATGATGTCCCATCATTACAAAGATGAAGTAATTCCTGTATTAGATAACGTAACTAGATCAAACAATTGATGAATTTTGGGTTGCTGCAGGAATCAAACATGCTGACAATATTGCAACCGCTTCAGCAAAGCGATGCTGTTACCATTGAACTATGTTGTCCTGGGCACATTATGAACTAAACATACACGTTCTCTGTCTGTCTCTCTTTCTCTGTCGCTCCGTCTCTCTATAACTGTCTTTCTGTCCATCTGTCTGACCCTATCTCTCTCCCTCTCTCTCTCTCTCTCTCTCTCTCTCTCTCTCTCTCTCTCTATATATATATATATATATATATATATGTGTGTGTGTGTGTGTGCGTGCGTGTGTGTGTGTCTGTGTGTCTGTGTGTCTGTGTGGATAGATTTTTACTTGCTGACTAATTATTTTTTCCCCGAGGGCTAGGGCAAAAGAAGATGTGCTGTTATTCAAACAAATAGTAAATGGGTTTCTTTCCAGACACCTCACGGCAGAATAAACCTTTGAACATGTATTCCTCAAAATTATACTCATCTACAGTTGTGAACACCAGACAGCCAGGCGCTGAAGATACTTCTATGGAACAATTAACGCAAGTGTAAACTTAAAACTATCCATAGATAAAAAGCATTTTTTGAAAAAGTAATTCATAAGATGATTAAGAGCAAATACTTCCCAAAAAGCTGCTAATTCCATGAATATTCTTATAAGTCTATACGATGAAGTGAAGTATATGATCTGTAATGAAATTATATTCTTCAATTGATTTAGGAAATCAGGGTTTGAAATGTTAAAAAAATATGTTTTGATTAGCATATCTACTGTATATGAATTTAATTATTCAATCAGCAGTAGTATTATCAAAATACGTTTGCCTCCACATTTTCCTCAGTTTACGCCAACGTCTAATCAAATATCAATATTAGCAAAAGATCCGACTGGGACGTGCAGAAGTACACCTTAGATTTAAATGCAACTTCCATCAAAGTTTCAAGAGAAAAAAAAGATTGTCCGTTCTCTGATAACAAAATGTTCAACGACAGCCAAAATCGGCCACAAATCCAGTATTGAGCAATATTTATCTCTTTACTGGATGATATTCAATGCATATACGATTAACATACGTTTTTCATAGGAATTTTCCACATTTCCTCTCAACGTGTATGAATAATCATCTAGATTTATGACATCGATAGTGCCAATTAACGCAATAAATTCTTCGAAAAAATTCTGATCCAATTTACCAAAAAGAATTTTCACATCTGCATTTTAAAGAGGTCAGTTGAAATTGTATGTGGTATGAAATGCAAAATGGTTTTAGAGTACCAAATGTACTGACAAAAAACAGCAAAATTTCATATTTTTCAATTTTTTACATTTTACAGAAATGAGAGCTGAATCCTGAAAATATCAATCATGGGAAACACTTATGGAAGATAGAAAAAGTCAAATGGAATGTAATGTTTGAACATATATCAGATTACTAGCAATTATAAGAGATAAAATGTTTGAAAGCTAACCACATTTACGTAAGTAGTGTGGGTGATCATATACTTTGATTGCGGAAAAATGTTCTGCTATATTTTAAAAAATGAATTGGTGCTCATGTAGTGCCTGACAAAATATGGTTCGTATAAATTGTATGATATAATTTTATAAAACAAAACCACGAGGAAGACTATTTAAATCTACGTATCAATCTATATCTGTATATCCATCTCTCTCTCTTTCTTTCCCTCTGTCCGTCTGTCTGTCTGTCTGTCTGTCTGTCTGTCTGTCTGTCTGTCTCTCTCTCTCTCTCTCTCTCTCTCTCTCTATATATATATATATATATATATATATATATATATATATATATATATATATATATTTATATATCAAATGCAAAAAGTAACGTCAAATATAAAATATGTGTGTGTGCATGTGCATTACTCATTTGCATTCATTTATCTGAACGTGCAATTCACATTTCACGTTTTGAGCGACGTCTGAAAAGAGATTAACGAATAAACAGAATAATTTGGAAATGATGCACACGATTCCGTATCGTAACAATTTTTCAGTTTTTGATTACTAATTGTGATCATCCTGGTGAATACAGTAAATGCACTTTACCTTGATATAAGACAAACCAAGTTTATTTTTCTTTTATGAAACACATGATCTAAATTATTCATTTTTTTTCATTTTGTTCAATACTTAGCATTATCTTATCTATAGAAAGATTAGAAAAATAAAATGTTAACGTAATATTTCGAAGAAGGAAATATCTATAAGCTACTTTTTTGCTTTCGAATATTAATACTTTGAAGGAGATAAGAACGTGAAGGAATTTAAATAAAAAATATTCCACCCAATATTTAAAAGGCTTCAATTATATCAATTACTTGGAAACTGTATGAAGACACCAATGTAATTAATTGCTTTCTTGATAGAGTTCGATTTCCATTCGTATGAAGAATAACGTTGTAGATAAGACGCAGAAAGCGAGTATATTTTAAACGAATTACTTTCACTTTATATTTGTTGAAAGCGATGCAAATATCCTTGATAGAAACTACAAGCCAATACTGTCAACATAGTCAACACAAGCATAGTTTTCTTCAGTCTTCATGTTGCTCAGGCTGGCCAGTTAGGAATAGTTGGCTGATTATGAAATTATTCAGCCCTTATTAATTCAACAACGAACTTTTTTTTCTTAAGATCCAGTTTGCAGCATAAGCTAAACTAGTCCCTTACAGCCTTCCGGTAGCGTTCATGCTTGTTTTTTGTTTTTTTAATTCAGACTGTTTTTGTGACCATCCTCCAATAGAAGACGACGTGATAATTTATTCATTAATCACCCATTTTACTAGTTTCATGATTACTCATCCCCAACAGGGCATAATGAAAAAGGATTTTGTCCCTGAGACAGTTTCTATTGAGTGAGTTTGGAGACCTACCTTTTTATTCGTTTGGCCCTATTTTTTCTGCTGGTATTTATGTAGATAAATATTTTTGATCATTTTTAATAGATATGATTGACATGACCTGACTTATATATTCTCAGCTTTTTAGTTAAGATTCCGAAATCTGCTTCAGTGTTGGTAATTTATAACTTGAAAACTGACCCATGTGTGTTCTTTCCCGACAGTCAATAACAATTACTTGATCGGAGTTTGGTGTTGTTGAGTATCTCTTGAGGCAAAAGAAACCGTGGTTTGCAGTTTCAAATTTTTTGCGCATGTGTGTATTCCGAAATGCAAGGATTAAGATGGATCTGTGGGTGCATTTGGCAGTAGGGGCAATTATTCCAGGCAGGTTATACAATTACGTAATATAGTCCAGGTCAGAAAATAATTCCCTTTAAAAACACATCTTACCTATCTTTGCAATTGTAGCAGTATCAATTAGAACACAATAGAATTTCGAGAGTAACACCGTCAGGAAACTGGAAAAATCATCTTTCTATTGCGTCCATTTTTATATATCACTTGGTGAATCATATCACAGTCAAATATATAAGTTTGTACTTGAATTTATCTTGAAAGATTTACATCCCTATAAACCCAGATCTAAAAGATATACAATCTTACAATATATGCCCTTACAGTGGATGGAAGACCCTTTATAACAGCATCCATATTTTTATAACTTCAAAATCCGAAGAAATAAGACTATACACTAGGATTTCTTTCGAAAATGCTACTCACCTATCTTTGCTATTTTGGCTCTATAATCTGGAGCATGGAATGTACTGTCTTGCAAGGCAGAATGAAGGCTGGAAGAATTCTTTTTTCTCTATTTACCACTCGTATATACTTAAATCACGAATTATTTCAATAATTCAAAGAAACAAGGTTGCATAGTTGGAAATTCCCTGAAAAATGCTCCATACCTACCTTCATGCTATTTGCAGTAACATCTCATGCCACTGAACCCATTGAAAATGATAACCTCAAATTTTTCGGTGTCAGGTGATACCTAACCCCATCAGATACCGATATATAGATGCATATGGCCTATCAAAAAAGTACAAAATTAACACACTTAAACGATGTTTATCTAGCATTTTCATTGTTTAATGGTGATATTATCCATCGGTAATACATGCTAAGCTTACTCATGATTTGCGTTTTTGTTTATTGTCCTGCAGCCTTTGATTAGCAAAAGGAGTCTGTCTTCTATAATATTTTGATGTGGTCGTCAGTTTGGCCCCTATTCATTGTTAAGTCTTTATTTTCTTCGAGCACAATAGTAATTTGCATTCTTGCTGCACTAAAACTTTTGTTGATAGTTTTGAAACCTCTACCTATCTATTTCTGCGTTTACGTTGTTTTAAATTGCTCCCTTATCTCTTCTCTTGATGCTATAGGTGGCTCGAGACTTGTAAGTTTTTCATGAGTTTTTAAAAATTCTTTTCAAGATTTTACTGATGGTTCGTTCACTCTTTGACCTATAAACTTATGGACTTTGAATAAAGAGGTTTTTAGTTATCGTTGTTTGTGTCATGTTGTTTGTCCCCTGGTTTCAAAGAAGAAATCATATCTGTTTTTAAATTCGAGCTCGATTGGTTGGGTGATCTTTTCTTGTACGCTAAGTTGTTTCAGTTTGGTACAAAACCGGTTCTTGTGTTTTTTCCTGGTGTTAAATTGGATGTTACATCTCACTATTTCCTGGTTAATCTCTACATTTAGTTGATTTAGATCTGGGTATCTTTGACTGTGTCCCATGTCTGCCAGTCAATTTTGTTTGGCATTAGTGCCCCTTCTAGTTCATTTTGTTCTAGAATCCTTCTTTAAGATAGCAATGATGATTTTGAAACAGTCTGTACTTTAAAATGTGAGCAAGTCCCCACCTCCTTTGTTCTGTATTTTATATTCTAACCTACCAATGCAACTTCCATTATCTTATCTCACTTAAACGTTGAAGTATCCCGTAATGTTTATAAAGTGTTTTTAAGAAACCTTGAGTGTGAAGGTTTGATTTCCGTAGAATTACCCACATCCAAATTTGGTAAACTGTGAAGTTGATGCGTGGATTTCCATGAAAAAAGGTTTGTATAGCATTGATAGTTTTATGGTGTCATTGGTTAAGCAATCGTTGTTTTTGTAGGCGGTCTTCCATCAAAGAAAAAGCCATTTACGTTTTAGAAAAAGGCTCATACTTTGGGGGGGGGGGAGTCTGCTCATGACCTTTAAATCTTGGAGAAAAACATTCGGATCTACATGATAAGTAACTAAATAACAAACATGAGTGGTAGGTACTACCAATGATTTCCGCATTTCAAGACTATATCTCTTAAATTCCTGCAGTAATCGGGACTGGAGTTGTCATTAAAGCCTACATTATTTATGGTTGCCCTTAGTTCCATAAGCAAGATGTAAAGTCAGTTTGACTCATTCAGCATGCATCTTTAGGTAAATCAAATAGTAATTCAATTGCATTTTATTTTGATTTCACTCTACGTTCGATAAGTAATAGGTCGAAAAATTCACAGCACTATTCTAGTTCCGTGGTCTAGTCTAAGTGTACAACCTCTTCTCCCATCGTCAGTACAAAAAATATCAACGTCCTGATATTAAACTGTAATATAATTGTATTGCTATTGTTTTCTTTGTGATTTCAGATCAAATTTGATTTATCAATTGACAGAAAAAAGAATTGTGGAAATCGTATTTAATATACATTTTGATATTTTTTCTGGATTTCTATGAATCAATAATTCATGTGCGAATCATACAATAATTTGATGAACACAAGCAATAATGTATTCCAAAACAATTTGTAATAATAGATAATGAGTTGATTTGAGTTATCAAGAGTTATAACGATTTCGTAAAATCAAATTGCTCGACTGTTTCTAGTATGAGAAGCAAGTAGTGTATATTTTACAATTATTAAGAGGATGCTAAGTCACAATGTTTTCAGTGACAAAAATGGATGGAAAAAATCCAATAATTTTTTTTTCCTAAAATGATAGAATATTAAAATTAAATTGGAATTCACGAAGAAAACAATTAAAGAAAATCCATATTAAGGTTTAAATCAAAAACAAAAGATAGCACTATGTTTTGTTGTGGGAGAAAAACAGATAGTAAAACCTGATGAGGATCTAAAGTTTGCAAAAG
>OY735221.1:27570125-27615125 GCA_963457665.1 Thysanoteuthis rhombus
CTCACAAACAACGATATGTTGTGATATATCAATCGTGTACTTGTGTACACGTACTTGTTTCAACGCAAATGAAAGTCATGCTTGTACGTGGTAAGGGTTAGTGTTATGTAATTTGTAAGTTTGTTTTTTTGTCCAATTCACGTCTAGATAAGCATGCAATTGGGTGAATAATAATAGCATTAAACGAAATTTTGTTTTGTTCCTGGTATAATTATGATTTTAGAAGAGGAAGATCATTAATCTGATAAATTCTTATCAGATCAGCCCTGGAGTATTTGGATCTGCGTTCAATTGGCAAACACATTTGGACTCGAAATATTAACTTATAAAACAAGTGCATTAGAATGTGGATATAAAAACAAAATGATGTATAGTGCCTCGTCATCTTCAAAGCAACTTACATCCTGAGGAAGAGAGACAATAATGAGAAAGTTCGTTGTGTTAAAATATGTACAGAAAGGACATGAGAAAATGATCAAATTACTCAGGTACGAAGACAATAGCTTTCTTGCTTTTCTCTGTTCCCAATCACGATGTAATATCATCAATTCAATAGTAACCACGGCTACTTAGATTGTGGGATGGAACTTCTGTCGAGTTGTAACAAAGACTTTTTGAATAGTACTCAATGCCTCTTTGTTACTTACTTATCATGAATTGTGTGATCGATAAAGGTTGGGGAGAGATTGGCTCGATCAAGCTATTTCACTGAATATACACCCACCAAACTGATATGATACAGGGGACCAAAAGCCTTTGTTTAGGGGGATTGAAGTATGGACTATAATGCGCAATTCTGAAGCTTCGCATCACTTTGTCTGATACTGTACAACCCTTTTGGGTAGGTATGTCGGTACATCTAATTGGTCCAGGAACATGATTTATTATGTAGAAGTCATAAAAACGTTTATGATTGTGTGTAAGACAGTGTCAGTGGAGGAAATACTGATTAGAAGTGCAAGTGACCGGGTTACATAAGGGAGAGGAAAAGGATGCACGTGATAACTATAACGATTTATGTTAAAACAAACCGGACGTGAGAAAGTTTTTTTATTGTTGTTTTTATTCTCCTTCTTCGTGGGAGTAGAAAAGTAGCAGTGAGTAAACTTTTTAAATACGTGATGTACTTCACTAGTCTAGTATCTTTTGTGCTACTCGTACCATTTAGAAGGCTTTGAATCATTTTTCCCTGAAATCTCTTCTACAGTCATGTCAATATAGCTTTGTTCACTGACATATCTGGTGGTCGTTATGAGACGGGGTTTCTGTGCGTTCGAGTCCAGTGACTTTTATATTTCATAAAATACTAACAAAACAGTTGTCACCCTGATATTCCTCTATATCAGTTTAAATAATACGAGCAACAAAATTTACATTTTGCCAGGCTTGAAACAAGTATAGAATAAGACAAACCATACTCTTAATTCTCCATGAGTCATGTAATTATCATGGAACTTTAGTTTTGACTTGAACATAAAACTTCTGTGTCTGTGGAATTTGGAATAGCCACTGAGCTACTCTTTAGTGGTCAATTTCTCCAGGATATGCCAATAAAGTACTACATATCGCTTAAGGCTCATATTTATCGATCAATACATTGATAATAGAACTCAAATTAGAAAACCATGAAGCGAAATGCTAACTCAAGTGAATTATTCCTCTGTCATTGTTTCTACATCGGTGTCCATTCTATCTAAAATTAATCAAAGGCAATTATAAGTAATGCTGGGCACAAATTCTCACCGCCTTCGGGGACGAGAAATTGACTTCTTCAATTCGTTGCACGCGAATAGAATATTATAACATGAAGAATAATTCTCTATAGATTTTAGTCACTGAATATGATCTTATACATTTATTTAATTATGTTATGCAATTCGATGACCAGCAAGTCTGAAATAAGAGATGATTTTAGAAGACTAAAATTTTGGAATTTGCTTTGTTTTAATAAATGCAGAGAACATATTCCAGCAAGGAAACACGATTTGCTTGGAATACGGAATCAACTTTAAATAACTTTGAAATATTGATTCATTGTGTAGGAAAGACTGGTGTACTTATGCCGTGAAAAATGACATTTTTTAAAAAATATTGATAGGAATAGTTTCATTTTCCAGCAAACAAGAAATCTTTGTGAGGGAATCTTGCATGTTAACTTTTAACTTTTAACTTTGAATTGATTAAATATTGTGCTGCTTAAGAATGCAGTGAGCGGCAGTGACTACCGGGAGAAATCAAACATTTGGAGCAGAAATATTAGATGATGATGTTTGAGGCAGCAAAAATGTCTGACTCGAATTTCCCCGTGACAAACAGACTAACCAAGCATTAAAGCAATCAACAACACTCAGCTCACACTTTAATGTGATATTTAATGTAGATGCTCTCAAAAATTAAAAATTACAAGAACGCAGAGAAAGGACGAAAAGTGGATATTGCCTTTATAAATGTTTTTTTGGGGGGGGGTTCACTTGTCATGAGACTAGACATCTTCCCTTACATTCAAACCCAAAGTTTCAACCATGAAGTCTTCCTGTTGAACAAATAGATTATTTTCCTAGAAACAAGAATAAAATGCAAAAAAGGAGGTCTTTATCTAATTATATATGTACTTTTTCAACTGGTAATAATAGGTATATCATCATCATCATCATCATAATAATAATAATAATAATAATAATAATAATAATGATGATGATGATAATAATAATAATAATAATAATAATAATAATAATAATAATAATAATAATAATAATAATAATAATAATAATAATAATATTATTATTATTATTAATAATATGCAATTGTGACAGTCAAGTGATATGAAATATATTATGGATGACCCCAAAGCGAATATTCTCCAGTAAAAGTAGTTGGGAAATTATTTAAATGTAGGGAGGGGGGCATTAATTGGGAAGAATTCAATTGGAAGTGATTAAAAATCAATATGAGTTTGTAACAAGGCGTCATGCAAGAGTAAATATAAGTGTGATTCCCCGATTGCACACCAAGGCGCAGCAGTTACCACCAAGAGGGGCGCTGCGGGATATTTGTAAATATTGATGAATCCTGACAATCGTGATTCAATTCACTGATGCACGTTCAGAGTAATTGGAATTGTCATCAAACTAACACAATTCAAACCATTCTGTATACTTATTGTTAAGCTTAATCATTTCAACACTGAATGGCATTCTGTGTCAAGAACAACAGTCCTACCCACACCACTACTAATTATGAGTATTTCCTGACTAAGGCGCTGTTGAAAATAAAAGCTTATACACAAAGGACTATGTTATTCGAAAAGTTTGGGAATTGAAGTCATGTGAGCGTGTTGCTCTCAATGATTGCATTGGTTTGATGTTCATAAAAGTCAGTTTGATTATCTATATCATTATTTATCTCATGTTTTTTTTTGTGTGTTTCAATTTGGATATTTCATGCAAATGTCGTGTTGAGACAACTTGTTTGTAGACACAATACAGAAATTTGAATGATATCAGCTCAAATCAAAAAACTTTTTTCCTATTACTCTGGACAAAGTCATCTTTTTCAAATATTTTAAGTCACTTTACTCAGTCAGTTCATTGGAGAGCAGGTTCTTTTGTTCAATATATCTAATATAAGGTTCGCAACGTGCAGCATTTATCCCAAACACACGCCCACATGCCTGCAAAGGAGCACACACGAACACACATACACATACACACGCACATACACACACATACGACAACACATAACGCTCATTCAATGTTATCAATCGATGGTAGGTGAGGAGAAAATGGAAGGTCAGTGGCCACCAGTGGATTTATAACGACTGATCATAATATTTTTCGTCTCCATCGGCTCACATACAATTATTTTTTATGATTTTAAAAAAAATATTTATATCAAACATCTTTTCAAGCACGAGTATTCATAACTTGATATGTTTTGATACTTTTTTTCCCTTCAGATAGATGGAACATGCAGATGACGTCACCTGCGCTCGTGGGCGCCACATTCATTTAATGAAATTCATGCTGATGGCCTTATATATATCATTAACAATAGGCATTTTTTTTTCGTTTGGTTTTTTTCCAAACAGCTTTAGTTGAAGTATTTGTTTTGTTTTTTTTTACAAAATATGCTGTTGTTGAGAAGACATATAAATCTGTGAGAAGAGGGTTGTGGTGATGCATCTTATATAATAAAATTTAAAAGGAAACTTCCTGCCTTTGCTACAATTGGTGTCTCCCAGTTGACATACACATTCATATACAACGGACGTCTTGAATAGCACCTTTTTTTTCTGGGGATGTATTGTTTTGGAGATGATATTGTACGTCCATACTTAAATCAAGGATTCAGTGAGTCTGAAAAGCACCCGATACATTTCGAGAAGTCCATTTTGATTTTCTCCCAGGGATTAAAATTTGAAGAATTTGAACCAAAGTTTTGCATTTTAATTCAGAAAACTGTTCTACGAATTTTATTGATTAATTTACACTGTAGTCAAATTTTAGTCGATTTTGAATCTAAATCAAATTGTTGAAATGAACGTTTTTAAATGTATTAGATATATATTACACTATTCAGTCTGTTTATTGCCCTACAAAACGATATCGGATCACATTTCTCTCTTTGCTGCGTGATCATAGCATAAAAACATAGGTCGACTATTTTAAACAAAATGAAACACTAATGAGAAAAAATTAAAGTGGGATTGCTATTTCATCTCTATGATCCATTTACTAAAAGTACGTTATATATTCCTGAGGAAATTCAAAGAAATTTCACGATGAAAAAAATGAAGCCCTACAAATGAATCGATGGATTAGAGTCATTAAATTATGCATAAGTTATACGGGATACCCTAGAGAAAGTTAATATTGAAAGACGATAGAAATGATAACTTTTAAACAAGCGTATAATACAAAAGTACATGAGAGAAATGCTTTCAGTGTCATGGATCAGCTGGATTGATATGATCCAATCCCATAAACTATCAAGAGAAGCATGTCAAATATAACAATGGCACACCCATATAGATTTACATCTCACCTTAAGCCGCCAACGCAATTTGCTATATTTTTTAGTCTGTAAAGTACCCTATATGCCAAGGCAGATAACTATAGAAAATAGATCAGACAGTAGTTTCTTTTACATATATATATATATATATATATATATATATATATATATATATATATATATATATATATATATATATATATATATGTATGTATTAATTTATTTTCTGTACTATCTTGCTAATGAGCAAGAATGCTGATTTATTCCTTTACAGATAAACAACGAAGATTGAGTAATGAAATGTTTTGAGTACGACAAAATAACTACTTATCTAAATTACGGTTTTGACAGCAATAGTGAACTAGATTCAAGAAGTTTCAACCAAATGATATCACGGATTGTTTGAGCCTATTACTGGTTTTATTTTCCTCCAAATAACAGTGCCTTGTTATTGGAACTCGCTTGTGATCGATTGTTTGCTAGAAACAGAAAAAAAAATTAGGAAAAAAAGCTGAATCGTGCTCGTTGATCTTTGTTTGGAGCATAGAACACTTGTCTATTTGTTTCATATTTTGTTGTTATGATCCATCCGAGTTGACCTGACGACCTTAAAACGGTCGGAAGAGGGAACCATGATCAACATCATATTAAAAATGAAAGGACAGCAAAGTATTTAGAGAGGGGAAAGAATTCAAACATATAGAATCAATAAAAAAAAAAAATGAAAAAAAGTGTCAATCGACTTGCTATGTTGCAAGTCTATGTACAATGGACTCCTCGACTCAAAACAGGGATCACCGGAGATCAAATGCAATACAGTGACCGGCAAAATATAGGCTGGCATGATAACCTCACCTGTTAAGATATAGCTGGTTCAACTGCACCTATGTTAGAGAAGTGCAGCTAATCTGGGTAGAGTTTATGCTGAACAACTGATACTAACAGAATGATGATGATGATGATGATGATGATGATGATGAGGATGATGATGATGATGATGATGGTGGTGGTGGTGGTGGCGGTGATGATGATGTTGATGATGATGATGATGATGATATGCCGATAATTTGATAAATAATGTCAGTTGAACGTACGTATCAATTCATATGTAAGTGTACCCCCCTCTCCCCCCACTTACTCTCTCTCTCTCTCTACATAGAGAGAGAGAGACAGACAGGCAGACAGACAGACAGAGACTGAGAGACAGAGAGAGAGAGATAGATATATAGATATATGTATTATTCGACATATATATATACATGTGTGTGTGTGTGTGCGTTCCAGCATATAGATCTAGGCAATGTATCAGTTAGACTGAACCCAGAGCAACCATTTTGTAAGTTCACATCGGAAAAAGAGCCCAAGAACACATCACTTTTTCCCAGATACATTCTTCCACCAAACCAACAACACCATCGAACGCAGTATCTTCCGAAAAACCACGAACAAGATTGACCTCACACATTTTTTTTTTACTTCTACTACGGTCTAAAAGTTGAATCAGGACTAATTATCGGGCCCCAAAGACTTTGTAGTCCTATTTACTTTGGTGAAAACAGAGAAAACGTCAGATAATCCGTCATTCCACACATCAAGCAAGGAGAAAAGCATCACCACCACTACATGTATCATATCACCCACTAACACAGCCATCATCAACTCCAAGCAGATTAAAATGAAAAATACATTTTGCCATCAACATCAACAATCAAGGATGTAAAACCCAAAGCACCTAAAAAAATACCCACCCCCTGAGCTGGCACGTACGCAATTCCGTGTAGTGACTACAATTTACACCAGAGAGACATCGATACCTCTTAAAAAAGACAATGCAAACATAAATGAGCCCTAAAAGTGGATCAGAGGACAAATACCCAAGTCAAACACAGGAACTTACACAACTGCAATTTCAGCTGTCAGCAAGCCTATCTCATTAAGGCAATTTACGACTCCTAGACACGCAGATGCGTCGAAGCAGTCATTTTATCCAAATGCAATTCAGTAATTCAGAGATATGGTCACATTCAAATTGTGAGCCCATTAAATACTCTGATTTTCAAACAAACCCACTTGGACACAATTCACTACAACACCAACAAAAAATGTATAGGAAAGCAAACGATAGTCGATTTGAAAAGTAGTAAAAGCACGCATACATTGCCTCTTTGAGAAAAAATAAAGAAGTCCTACCCACCATCAACTGAACAGACTGAATATAAAAAACACATTCTCCCACCCTGCCCCACATATACATACACTCATCGTTAATTACTAGACACCAACCCTCCATCATAAAAAAAAGGAAGAACAAAATGAAACTTTTGTAAGGGAAAAAAATTCTAGCTCATCATTGCCTTTCTTATCTTAGACAAGCCAAACTACAGAGACAGAAAATACACCCTCTCTGACCCCGCTTTTCATATATCCATCTCATTTCAAACCAAAATTCACCCTCAATTACATAAATACAAACACTCCCCTCACTTCCTTAAGAATTGACAAAACCCTTTCCCTCTTTAGCATCGATACCTAGATAGCATATCTTAACTTTGAACGGCTGCAAATATTTTTGTTTTAAAAAGATGGCTGGCTCATGTTGTACAGATTGCATGATACCCAGTTTAAGGGATGTCATCCTATAGTGAGTGTTCGCTCAATTTTCCTCTTCTTTTGGAGTTTTCATATATCTTTGTTGTCCCCAGCAGATTTCGTGATCTATTTTTATCAGGTGTGCGATTTCAATTTGAATTTTTATGTTTCTCCTCAAAATATTTTCCTTCCTACATGACATTTGCTTTATTGAAGTTGGCACTTTTACGACCAGACTAGCCAGTTGGCATTTGAGTTTTTTAAAGATTTCTTGTTCCCCAATAAAATATTGTGTTGTCTTGCTGTTTCTCCGTATGATGTCGAACACGATTATCCCGTGTGCATATTTCATAGTTGTCATGTTTCAGGTCAGTCCCTTGGATGGATTCCATGTTTCAGTACCGTATGTGATTATCGATTCCATTGTATATCCTTTTTTCAGGACTGATGGGATTTTTTTGTTTTTTGTTCATGAAAGTTGAGTTTGATCAACCAAAAGCTTGCTATCGTAGTGTGATTATTCACTGGCTTTCTCTTTCTTTTGATGATTCCATGTAGATTTTGTCGTAGATGTCGTGGTCTACTTCCTCTAGCTTCATGTTGTCGATTTTGATTTTATTTCTGCCATTTTTTTTTTTGTGTATGACATCCGTTTTGTTGAAGTTCATACTGAGACCTGGTTGGTTGCTTTTTTCGTTCAGTTTGTCAGCATATTAGAGGTCCTGTATACTGTGTATACCATCAATAACGTTATAGATTACTACTGAGTCGGAGGCCCTCTTGAAGTCTACGAATGCTTTCACAAACGATATTCTATATTCTGCTGCTTTCACTTTTGGATATGATTTCTCACTTGCATATGGTGTATGGTTGGAGAGTTCCTTCTAAAACCGGACTGTCCCCGTGAATTATTGTTGTTCAGTATCCTAGTTATCATAATGGAGAAGGCAGTGTTCCAATCTTGTAGGGATTGACTCAGCTTTAGGCATCAATTGAATAGGATGGCTAATATCCTAGCGATAGCTTAACAAGTATTTTTTTAAAGTAAGATGATAGTGTTGATAGCTGAGTTCCTTCTTTTTTTGCTTATAACTTATGAGAAATCTTCAAACTGATTGATCATGTTCAGCACAGCGTGTTTGTTGCTTTGTTCTTCTTGTTTGAAACAGTAGAATTATATGTAAAATTGCTTCTTAATAATAAAAACAATTTCGTGTTATTCAAATTCTTATCCGTTTATTTGATTGTTTAACACACACATACACACACACACACACACATATATATATATATATATATATATATATATATATATATATATATATATATATATATAGATGTGGATGTGTGTATATCAGTTTCCCTTTATCTTTTTGTGATTTCAAAATGTTTTGTTCTGATGTATCAATTACGAGAGAAATGAAAATCATTATGTAATATGAAAGGAAAACAAATTAAGATTTTTAATAATGTAGTTTGTTTTTTTAAAGTTGTTTTCATAATATCTCCCAACAAATGAACATATACATTCGCACAGCATCACACACGCAGGCATCATCTATAGATACATTTTCTCCCTTTATATTCTCTTTAAATAATATTGATCAGATAAAATAAGGAAATTCAAATAGAAAAAAGTTATTAATCAAATTCTGGGGAAACATTTTGAAACATCATCTATTTTCGTGCAACTGAATCCAAAAGACGAATTACATCAGCAAGAGGACACTGTTTGTATTTGACATACTCACAATGTACTTCCAGGCCATCCAGTATCTTCTCTTTTTCATTCTTTTCAGTGAATGCACAAATGTTGGTGCTGTCCAGTGTTTTGTTGGCTTCATATATTATTGATAAATTAAAAAATACAAGGCAGTCAATGATGATCATAATTCATATCTGACAATATCAGTTTTAATTTCCCTTTTTTTTCAGTTTTATTTTCATATATGAATATTAAAATTTTTCAACCAGTCAGATTGATGAGTGTTGCTTGGGTGGGGTACAGGAAATCACGACAAAACATGTAATGTTCTTATTAGAAATTATTAAAATTTCCTGATCATTTTAGACATTAACTTAACAAACTCCTCACATCAGTTTTAACCCTTCGATGGAACTGTACAACATGTTCTACCTTCTAGTCCGTATTCGTAATAAGTGGTTTCTTTTTTTTTGTAATTGTTCAAAAAGTGCAAAAATATCAATCATACAATCCAAGCATTGCTTTGATGATAATTTGAAGCTTTCTCATTTCCGTTTGGACAGCTTGATCTTTTTCCTCTTCTTTCTGATTCATCAGCAACATTTCAAAAGCTCTATGCGATTCATTGTTGTTTTTCAGTTCGACTTGTCTGTTTTAATTTTGTAGCTTCAGTACCAATTGGCTGACATTATGCATTTATTGAATATGTTACTGTTTGAGCATAACAGTAAGGTGCTGTTCAATATGTCTTATATCAAACAAAAGCTTTCAAATCAGTCATTATTTATTGTTTTATTTTTGATTCAGCTCTGTTTATCCAACTTGATTGCCCGACCTTGGGAAACCTAATCCCTGACTTTTCTGACACGTTACACTTAGTTTCTCAATATATATATATACATATATTTATTTACTTATTTATTTATTCATTTATTTATATATATACACGCACACACGAATTAAGATATTATGTAATATGTCATTCGATATGTGATGAGTTTTTTTCATCAAGTGGTCAATACAATCAAACAACATACTCGTGAAAGGAGATAAGGCTAGCAATATGTATCTGAAATGAATTATCTGACCTACAACAAGATATTAACCGTCAACACAACAAAAAATACTGAAGTCAAAAAATTAATTACAATAAAAACTGCTTGGTTGACATAATATGAATATAACTGTCATAATATGAATTGCAGCAAGATTCTGACCGAAAGAGAAAAAATCAGATCATAGAAAGTGATGTGGTTTAGATTGAATGTCGAACAAAACCCATTTATACTAATGGCAGTTGTAATTTTGTATTGGATTCATTACAAAAGATGGACTAAAGGGCTGATCCAGCCAGTTTGCTCTAGTACTTTTACTTGATCATTTGGATATACAAACATATCAATATACTACCAAATGTGTGTGTGTGTGTGTGTGTGTGTGTGTGTGTGTGTGTGTGTGTGGTATGGTGGCAGTAAATTGCCGGATACACGATTTATAATACCAAATAATAAGCAGCACTGCAACATTACTAGTTGCCTGAAAGTCTGCCGAACTACACAGTTGGGAAATGAATCCCATACTTTGTTACTTCAATATGAATACAATGAATGTTGGACGAAGACAGAAAACGACGAATCCCTCGAAACCTGAAGACAGACATTGATCTATGTTCTGTCTATAATCTAAAATTCTACTTATTCTGGTTCTGAATATCACGGTACGAAAAAAATTTTAAAAATAAAAACAACTGCAAGCAGAAGTTTCATCTATGACATGTTCAACATTAAACATTAAGTTGATTTAGTTGAGGGTTTGAAATATGATGAAGTACAGATTTACTGCACAAATACTTCAAAGTTTCTGCCCTGTTTCGGCTTTTCCAGGTATATGGTCCTGTTTCTTTTACATTCCTATTTAGGACACTCTAAGGGATTATAGAGTTTTATTTTGTTATTAGTATGTCGTTGAAATATGGCGGCTCAACTACGTACTTATAATATAAATTGTTACATCACTTTTGACAGTCACCAATATCTCATTTGAAAAACATTTACACCCATACCAGAAAAAGAAAGGAAATAGGAGAAATGAAAAAAATCAAACATATTCTTGAAAGGAGATAAGATTAGCAGTATACATCTGAAATTAATTGTCTGACCTACAACAAACTCGTAACCGTCAACATCACACAGAAGTAGAAAATACAAAAAACCAAAAGAAACAATTATGAAGCAATTCTGCATTAAGAGAGAAAAAAAATTACAGATTTTTCAAAGAAAGTATTCTATACCCAAGCTGAAATATCACTTGGAAAGAAGCCCAAAGAAGTAGAATAGTTTATGGGAATATCAAGAACACACTTTTAACTAAGTTTAGCTAACCATATATCATCGTTTACAAACGTATAATGTGATACAGTACATCAATGTCGTCGTGAAATTGGAAACTAACTGATAGCACACTCAAATCGACGGTAAAATTGAAAATATCAAGACGAACACACTTATGCCAGAATATTGAAACCCCGTGTTACCTATACCTTGAAATCTGCACTTATGCAAAAAAGATTTAAAAGATATATATATATATATATATATATATATATATATATATATATATATATATATATATATATATATATATATATATTATTGAACAAAAAAGTGAAATAGTTTTAAAATACTGACATTGTTCTAATATTCTATAATTAAACCAACCTGAACAATCCAATACAGATATACATGGAAAAACAACCATAGATATATTATTCTCCTCATTATTACTATGAGCATTATCATTATTTTATGCAACCAAACATTGTGAAGGACGACCAAATCATCATCACTATCTCAGACGTGTAAGATTGGATCAAACTGAGTATAATTGAATCACAAACAGAGGCCATATAAAAGAGAACCAAAATACTGACATGCAGCAAAAATGAGATATTCCCAGAAAATCATATCACAAAGAACCAATGATTCAACAACATACTGATAATGAAATTGGCTAGAACATATCTTCTTTATCTATAATTTATATTTACTAAGAAACAATATATATATATATATATATATATATATATATATATATATATATATATATATATATATATATATATATATATATATGTATACATAAACATATAAACTTTAACAGATTCTAAGCACTTATGGAAACTAACCAGTATGTTCTTAAAATAAAAGCACGAATCTTGTGGAATGTTTTTGTTATTCAGAATGCAACAACGGAGAGGAGAAAGATTATGGAAAAATTCAAATGTATAGATTATTTATGCAAACAATACAAGCACTGATATATTTTGTATCCAGTAACTTGTTTCGAAAGTAAAAAAAGAAGTGAACCGGAGGCATTTTATTATGATGGAATTTAGTAAGAAAGAAATTCTAAAAATTAAAATTCCAACTTTTAATATTGGTATACAACGAAACCAATGAATCAATTCATTTTTTTTTCTTCTCTATCTGTTCACGGAAATTTTCATGAAAACATGATTTCGTATGCAACACTTTGAAAAATGATTCCTTCTGAGAGAGATGCTTCGATATTGTGAAATCTTATGTACTTGAAAAAGTGTCCACATTTTCAAAACTTCTAGACTGAATAAAATCGATTTAATTTATCCTATAGAATACTGACTACGGGGATGAATCGTTAAATGAGAATCCCCTTCGCCCAGTTACAAAAGAAAACAAACAAAAACTCGAAACTGGTGAAATATTGATTGTATCAAAATAGCTTTTACTTCAGTCGAGATTTGAAAGATTGGTTAAATCTGAGGTATACTTTCTCAGATTAAATTTCATGAAACAAAAGCATTTACAGTGGAAAATAATTTACAATATTGATGAAACTGCTGGAACCTATTCGTATTTTTCATTTGATACTGGTAATTAGAATAAAAAAGCAGTTCTGACGTAGTATTCTTGATAATCTCCTTACTGGTTTTTTTTTGCCAAAGTACATATGAAATCTATAGGGGCCTTTACTTTTTTGCAGAAAAAAACAACTTACTCATTCATGATGTTCACAAGTTTTAATGTTTTAATTAAACATCAAATAAGAACTGGATGTTATTCTGTAACCCGTGCTTAGGTTGCCCTTGTTTACCAGTTTGCACAATTGTCTCACTTTCCTGTCTCCATACTGTATTTGTATCTGTACTTCGTTCTGCAGTTTGCCTGGAATTGCTGAGGATTTGTCGGTGCCAATTATATGTCATTTCGATTTATGTATAACTGCCTGCATCATTAAATTGTTTGCAAGCAGTTTGGATTGCTGGAACTGGAGATATGGAATTTATACGACTATTCCTTTCCACTGTAAATGCTTTTTTTTTCTTCAAATCACTGTCCAGCAAAGCATTATTCCTACACTGCAAATAGTTCGCTTCTTCCAGAAGGTTAACAAAATTTCTGATTTTTCTGAATATTCTCCCTATGTAGTCAAAAACCTAATTACTATAAAAACAACTCTGTTAACATAATATGAATGCAAATGACGGAATATAAACTGGAATCACGCTCAACAGGATTATGACCGAAAAAGAAAACATTGTTGTCATGGTAACTATAACATCATCAGATGGACACACTCATAGAAAGTGATGCAAGATAAACGGAATGTTGAACAAAACCCATTTATACTAATGGCAGCAATAATTTTGTATTGGGTACAATGGAAAAATGAACTACAGAGCTAATCCAGCCTGTTTGCTTTCTACCAACCCACTTCAGAACCTTTATAAGATCATTTGGATATACAAACATATTAATATAACACCAAAGTGAGTGTGTGTCTGTGTATATATATATATATATATATATATATATATATATATATATATATATATATATATATATATATATATATATGGTATGGTGGCAGATTGCAAGATACACGACTTACCACACCAAATAATGAGCAGCATTGCAACATGACTAGTTGCCTGAAAGTCCAATGAACAAAACAGTTGGGAAATGAATCCCAACACTATGTCGCTTCATAATGTACACGATGAATGTTGAACAAGCACAGAAAACAACACTTCTTTCGAGTCTTGAAGATAGAAATGGAGTTATGATCCGTCTGTAGATCCGAATCTTAAGTAATACCACAGTACAAAAAAAAAAAAAATTGAAAACGACCCCAAACAGAGGTTTCACCTACGTAACAGTTGTAATTCCAGATGCAGTAATGTGATCTATTGTCCAGGGGGGTTCCCTCCTGAAATGAGCCTTTGCTTACAGCCTCCATGTTATGAGTCATGATATACAGCAGAAGTCTAAAAATCTTGCAATATTGCTTTTGAGATTTCAAATGGTTTCTATGATTCCTCAACCTCCCGTTTCTTTATCTTATCTTATTTTTTTGTAATAAACTGTGTTGAGGGAAGTTTACTTACCTGAACATTTCATGGCTGATATTTTGGGTTTTGCATGATGTTTCAGCTTCATAGGCTCCAACCGGGATGATGCATCGGCTGTATACCCATTTTTCCAGGACTAGGGGGGATTTTTCTACTAAAAGATTGCTCACAGTGTGATCATTTGCAAAATTCGTTACTTTTTTTGTAGAATTCAAGGGGATCTGTTGTCCTAGAGAGATAGGATGATTTAATTTATTCAGCTCTGTTTGAAATTGATCGTTGTCTTTGTACTCAACTTGTTTGTTGTACATGCCATGCATTTTGTTGAATTAATGTTGAGGCCAACTTTCCTGCCTCTTTTACAGTTCGTATCGCATTATTTAGAGACGATCAAGATTCTTAGCTAGAGGACGATGTCGTCACCAAGTCTGAGGTTCCTTAAGTATTCGCTGTCAGATCTGATTCCATTGTGTTGAAAGTGTTGATTTTGGAGGACATCACAAAGCAGGCTGTCAAGCGTTTGGATGAAGTAGTACCACCTTGTCTCACTCTTTTCTCTTGTTGAAAGGGCCTTTCGTCTACTATCTAGCCTGATGAAGAACTTCTGCGTCGACACTTCGCATTACTCTGATATATATGACGCCTCCACCTTATTGTACTATTGTGTAAGTCAAAGTCCAACAACACCTTTTCGTGTAACGTTTGGGTAAGTCTACAAACTGACAGAGCAAATTCAGATGGGATCAGACCGGTTTGGATTATGGGTACCCTCTTGAACCTATCTGGGAAAGCTCCATAATATCTAGAAACGTCTGTATACGGTCCTGGTAGAGGGTGTTCAATTCACAATGTACTTAAAATGCAAAACCTACACTATCTAACTGCAAGCATACCCCTATTTTTTCAGGAAAGAAAATTGGTGCTAGTATTTTGGGGTAGTGTTTGAGACGAAGGTTATGGTTGTATGAGTCAATTAAGGAACAAATGGAAGAAGAAAACTCCATCATTGCAATGATAGTTTCACCATTGCAATTCTTAGAGATATAAGTGGAACAGAGCTCTAGACATACCGAACTACCAAAAAAAATCAGATGAACACAAGGTCAGAGTCCAGCCTTACTTGAAAAATCCGACTATCACTAATCCCAGTGCTAATTAATTTGTTTTCCCGAAAAAAGAATTACCTTTTCTCTGAAACAAAATAATCTTATCGAAAATGTAACGTCAGATTCAGTCCGAATAATTTATTCTGCATTGGGAAGAATTTTTTTATTATGATTTTGTCAATTTGATTTAATATATTTTTATATATAAAAATGAAGAAAAATGAATTATTTCTTTGAAAAATATAACATATGAATGAATAAATTGGCATGTTTTTGAACCAAGGCATATTGACATAGATATTTGAAATTAAATATATCCATATTCCATACTTACTATGCAATATAAAGTTATGATCATTTATTTATTGATATTTCAATATCTCCAATCATTCCTACGGAAATATAAACAAATGGAAGGGAAATATATAAGAAAAAAGGGAGAATAAAGTAGAAAAAAGATAACAGAAAAAAAAGGCAATGAAGAAAAATTGACGAACAGAAATATGTTTAATGTTTTTGGAAATACTTCCGTAAAACTTTTTTCGAAACATCGGTTGGAAAAAAAACAGCCCAGTATATGTATTTATTGCCCTTTAAACAATCTAGAAAGAATGAAAAAATATGTAATGTGTACTAATCAACAGCATGAATGATTTTTTTTCGTTGGAGTTGTGAAAAATTGTGATATTCGTTATGTTTAGGTGAAAAGTAAGTGATATCATTTCTAAATTCAGTGGATTAGTTGTTGAAATAATTAATTTCCAGAATACATAATCTCATTCAATCTGTCGGGAATGTTCCCCACACAGAACGTTTGCACAAACACCATTTGAAGCCTGAATAAAATCTTGAAACAGTTCTGTATGATATCTTTTGCATTTGCATCACGTTTCCCATCAAATGACACAACATCTTGAAGATCGTGTGTGTTTACTTAATGGCATGTTGTTTTGTATATATATATATATATATATATATATATATATATATATATATATATATATATATATATGTATGTATATGTATAAGAAGCCAGGGAGTTCATATCCTGTGGTTCAATCCTCTATGTCAGTGATACTGTCGGGATACGTTCACCTAGAATTGATATTTCCCTCTAACTAGCTCATATCTTGAATGAGAAAAAAAATCGAAACAATCTATGACATTCATCATCACATTTCACCGTAAAACTCCACTGTGTAGGCCTCTGTGCTATTCACGTATAGGCCCCGCTGACTTATGACGTAGAGGGACTTGGAAAATCCTTATAGATCTCTATTTCCACGCACACGTACTCTCACTCTCTGTCTCTCTCTCACGCACACACATACATACACACAGACTCATGCACACAGCCACGCACACATGCACACACACACACACTGAGCCACACATTCACAGCCACTCACGCACGCAATCACACTGCTAATGCAATCCACTAACTCAAACAGAATCGACGGAAAATAGTCCATAAAGGTATGGTAACTTGTATTGTAAATCAATGTTCATTTTTTATAATTATTCCTAATATATTAAAACAAGACCTCACAATCGAAAACACCTGGAATTGTCCTAAAATTACAACACATATTCAATAACACTTATTCAATCAATTTCCCTCAAAAAGTGACTGGAATTTTCCTTCTGGAAATATTGAGTGGAAAACAACGATTGAATGTGTCAAAACATACACTAAAATCTTTAAGAAAAATCCAACAATCTGAAAAGTATTCTAAGGCCAGTCCTTGAGTCCGATGTATTCAACCTTATATCTTACCCTTCCAGGAAAATTAATCGAAATAGATTTTGGAGATGTGAACGAACAGTGTGTTGACAAATGGGCAAACTGACTAAAAAGGAAGAATATAACTGCTTCAACTACGCCTAATATATTTTCTTTCTTTATCATGATCTGAAAAGGAAAATGTTGGGACCAGGTAAGAATAGTTGCTGTTTATTACGTGTAATAATCAAAGACTTATTAAAAAGTGTTATTTTTCACAAGTTTTGGGTTGACTTTAACTTTTGCTTTCATCGACCTCCAAATTATCCATATCATTATCATGATGATGTTCCAATTATTTCTAACTGTGATGGGATTCAAATATAATTTCCCTCGTAATTGCTAGAAATGAGCACTTTTTTTTCTAAAACTAAATCACAAGGTGACCCGATAATTTCATTAATACAATTGGATTAAAGCCATTAATTACTCCCAGAAACACCAGTAATCCTGTCTTACGCGTGAATACAATTGTCCATTTGTTAACGTATCATCTTCATATGACTCGGAGATTATGATCTCAATTTCTCCTGTGTAATGGGTTTGTGCCACGTGTTTTTAAATCTTGTCTGACACATGGGAATCGAATGAGTGCACTGTTTTAGTAATCAGAATCGAAGAAAACAGAGGACTATGCGTTCAAATTTAAATAGAAATAGATTGATTTTGATCATTTATGAAAAAACAGAGACTATCTAATCATTTTTGGTAATCAAAACACTCTCGTGGCCCTTGCAAGATACAATATTCCAAGCCTAGAGTGCATTGATGATAAACTTTTCTTTAGCACTTCAAAGGTGATGCAATTGTTACGGTAAATTTTTTATGTTTCTTTAATTAATTTCAGAAACATGATTTAAAAACATAATTTCAGTAAATGCCAGGATCACTCAAGTGGTTAGAGAATGTCCGATGCCGTAATCAAAGTAAAGGTTCCCGATGTATGCAATGAAGATAAATCATATTCCCATTATTCACGACTGTTTATAAGGGCAGATGATGAACAAAATGGAACTTTTCATCAATTATTTTCGCATATAGACTTTGGAAAGCTATGAAAAGGTGGTTGTTGATAAATACATCTTGACTATCATAGTTAAATCATAGAGCGTCTTGAAGATGTAACTATTTGAAAGAGGCCTTGCTGGTCATCAGGTCTGATCAGGTGTTTGGGACTCTATCACTTTTGTAGATTACACCGGCGCTGTGGTTTGTACTTCGACATCTGTCTCAAACATTCCTGCTTTTCTAACATTCATGCCACGTGTATTCCAGTTTAGAGGCCATTGCTGATTCGGGTGAGGGGATCATTAGACACTGATTTCCAGCACTCACTAAGTTGTCCTCGTGGCAGCGCTTTGGTTTGCGGGGTCTTGACTCTTTCGTTTATCACCAATCCTTCTGTCCCGATTCAAATGTCTTTAGCACTACTTCAAGTGAACCTACTTGTTTTGGTACCACCCATCGTCTTCATATTCAGTGTCTTTCTCAGTTCCCAGACCAAGTCTTGGTACTCTTTTTCACCCTCTTACGAATTGATCGCAGGCATATCTGCATTCATAACGTGTTTACAGCTATCGAATTCCCGTCTTTTAAGCCTGGGTAGCGTGGTCTGTTTATATTAAGAATATATGGATATGGGAACTTAAGTTTGTCTGCCAAAGAACCCTCTGACACTATAGGGCTAGTCGTTACCGAAATTGTAACATAGGTAAACGGAGCAAAATAGTCATCAGTTCTTCCTCCCACGGGGCATAAACATTTGTCATGCTGTATTACGACAATTTCGGTAGGTTCCAAGACTTTTATATTGAATCATAGCATGATATTCACTTTTACCACTGTTATGATTCCCACAATCATAGTTGCTTTTTTTTGAGACTCTATATCCAATGAGTGATCTCCGCAAGGAAGAGAGGGGAGAACTTACAAAAGAGTTCTTCATCAGGTTCAAATTAGCAGTTTATCTAACAATTGCATTTTAAAAATACACATCTATTTAATCATTATCAATTGATGTATATGAATGACAGTAGATCAGAGATCAAATGCCCCTCGGAGTGGTCAGTGTTCTGAGATGTAAGTAAACAATATATTGAGGTTAGGATGCATCTTAATCGTTTTGTAAGATAAAATATAGTTCATTTTTCCACAAGATAGTCACCGGTGATAACACTGATTCATTACTCGAATCCTGACGGGAAAAAATCAGAGAGCCACAACGGAATCTTTAAGAAAAATGTTATTATTTTTGTTTTGATGGTTGCAAAGTGGTACCAATATTGACATAGGGCCTTGTAGTGCCATTTTGTAATGTAGTGAATGTGATAAATCCATCTTTTCCCTTTACCGAGCAATTCATTTCCAGACATTCAAAAGCTTTCGCACACCTAGAAAGGAGAAATATTATATAGATGTTCAGTAGCACTTAATAAAAGCGATAAATCTACATGCTTTATAGGGCGTTGGATTGATGAAGTGTTCCTATTTGATTGATGTACGAACACATCTGAATAAGTCACTATTTAAGTGAAATAATATTGACAATGGCAACAGACAGTCGAAAAATATACTCCCCTTTGTGAATCTATAAATTGATCATATCATCCCCATCAATATATCTTTTTTTAAGCGTTTTTCTATATTGCAACGTATTTCTACTTATATATCTATCGATCTATCAGATACATTTTTTATCTTTCAATAATTCTTTTTTCTGCTTCTCTGTCTGAGTTTCTGCTTTAAAAGTCCATGCAATCCCTTTCTACATATATGTCAACATATCAAAATCAATCTATTGGTTGCAATGTATTTTCTTATGTCCTCCAGTGTCTGTTTTCAAGGTTCCGATAATGTTCAGAACATTGTTGATAAAATTGCTTCAATAAGAATACAAAACATCACCATCATTAAAAACTCCATAATTCCAAAATTTCCATAAAAAAATGTACGCAGGCGCGCATGTGTGTGTGTGTGTGTGTGTGAGAGTGAGAGAGAGAGAGAGGGTGTGAGAGAGAGAGAGAGAGATTTATATATTACCTCGTCTATCCACACTGTGTTGATGTATCTAAATTGATACAAAAAACACTCAATGACTTGTGTCTTTAACCTACGTGACTTCGCGATAGCACACACACATTTAAAAAAGTGAAGTGGCTTATTATTATTATTATTATTATTATTATTATTATTATTATTATTATTTGAAATCTCACACCAGTTGCCTGGTGGTAACCGCTGGAGTTTGAGTAACAGCAAGTCTCCTCAAGTCTCCAGCCCTCCTCTCCTAGTACTCATAGGTCGCAGTAAATGGTCCTGTATACCTAACTACTGACGCAGCCCAGGTGTTCATTCCTTTTATTAGATTTCTGCTATTTAATTTGGTTTCTAATATTTTCCTGATCCTTCTGAGGTATTCTCTCTTAATTTTCTCCTTCATCTCTTCCCGTTTTATCGTGTCACATTCAAGGACACCTATGTACTTGTATTGGTCTTGTGCAGTCAATGCCCTAATCTTGTTGTTGTCCGGAAGTTCAATTCCCTCAGTCATTGAAAGCCTTCCTTTGTGCATCACCATGATTGCGCATTTTTCTATCCCAAACTCCATTCCTATGTCCTCACTATATTCCCTTACTTCGTTGAACAGAGTCTCATATTATTATTATTATTATTATTATTATTATTATTATTTGGAATCTCACACCAGTTGCCTGGTGGTAACCGCTGGAGTTTGAGTGACAGCAAGTCTCCTCAAGTCTCCAGCCCTCCTCTCCTAGTACTCATAGGTCGCAGTAATTCTACGATTTACAGTTTCACACCGGTTGCCCAGTGGTTATCGCTGAAGGCTGAGTGACAATAAGTCTCCTCAGGTCCTCAGCTAACGTCTCCTCTCTCTTTCGCATATCATGACAGAGCTACGATTCGTTGCAGTCCTTATATCCCTAGCACCTTCCTCAGTATCCGTGCAGTTCCCAGCAGTGCTGTGGTCTGTACGGTCTCTATCCTCCTCCTAATCCCGATCTCCTCCAGTCTCTCCCTCAGCGTTTTGGGGACTGTTCCTAGTGCTCCCACTATGACCGGTACTACCCTGGTTTTCATGTTCCACATTTTCCTCAACTCCCTTGCTAGGTCCTGGTATTTTTCCCTTTTTTCACCCTCCTTCTTTTTTACTCTATGGTCTGCAGGTACAGCAACGTCTACTATTTGGCAGGCCTTCCTTTTTTTGTCTACTATTACTAAGTCCGGTCTTCTTGCCTGGATGAGGTGGTCAGTTTGGATGTCAGAGTCCCACAGTAGTTTGTGGTTGTCATTCTCCAAAACCTCTGGCTTGTGCTGGTACCACTTTTCCCCATGGTTGAATCCCATTTGTTTACTTAGTTCCCAGTGTATCATCGTTGCTACTCTATCGTGTCTATGCTTATACTCCTTCTGGGCGAGTTGGCTACATTCACTAGTTATGTGGTTTACTGTCTCATCTCTTTCACGGCACATGCGGCATTTGCTGTTTGTCTGTGTTCTGTAGATTTTTGCTTTTATGTAGTTTTTCCTTATGCTTTTGTTTTGGGCTGCCATGATGAGCGATTCTGTTTCTCTCTTAAGGTTTCCCTTTCGTAACCACGTCCATGATTTCTCGTCTGCTATATCTTTTATCTGTCTTTTAAACTCGCCGTACATTTTTTTCCCTTCCCACTTTTTTTTTCTAGTTTGCTGTACTGTTCCATTGTTTTCTATTTTATTGTTTGTTGCACTATCCCTCGCGCTCTTTATGATTTCTTCACTATTTGTTTGCACATATCTATCTAGGACTACTTTAGCTCTCTGGACACAATCTTCTATGCTGATGAGCCTCCCGCCACCTTCTTTTCTCTTAACGTATAGTCTATCTGTATCATCTCTAGGGTGTAATGCTTTATGCATCGTCATAAGTTTCCTTGTTCGCCTATCCATTGATTGGAGCTCTTCCTTTGTCCATCCAAGGAATGGTCCTATATACCTAACTACTGACACAGCCCAGGTGTTCATTTCTTTTATTAGATTTCTGCTGTTTAATTTGGTTTCTAATATTTTCCTTATCCTTCTGAGGTATTCTCTCTTTATTTTCTCCTTCATCTCTTCCCGTTTTATCGTGTCACATTCAAGGACACCTATGTACTTGTATCGGTCTTGTGCAGTCAATGCCCCAATCTTGCTGTTGTCCGGGAGTTCGATTCCCTCAGTCATTGAAAGCCTTCCTTTGTGCATCACCATGATTGCGCATTTTTCTATCCCAAACTCCATTCCTATGTCCTCACTATATTCCCTTACTTCGTTGAAAAGAGTCTCAAGCTCTCCCCTGTTTTTTGCAAACAATTTAATATCATCCATGTACATTAAGTGGTTGACCTTTCCTTTCGTTTTAGAGAAGTGGTATCCTTTGCTGTTTTTCAGGATTCTGTTAAGCGGTATCATTGTTAGAACAAATAATAGTGGGGACAACGAGTCTCTTCGGAAGATTCCCCTTTTCATCCCTACCTCGGCTAGTTTGTCCCCTGCGGCTGTCAAATCTACTTTCCAGTCTTCCATCGAATTACCAATGAATTTAACCACCGGTTCGCTAATTTTGAACATTCTAAGGCATTCGAGTATCCAGCTATGTGGAATCATATCGTATGCCTTTTTGTAATCTATCCATCCCATTGCGACATTCTTTCTCCTTTTCCTTACTTCTTTTAAGATCATCTGGTCTATGTAGAGTAAATCGTTTGCCCCTTTGGTTCCTATCCTACACCCTTTCTGTTCTTCTGGTAGTAGTCCCCTTCTATCCATTGACATGTATATTCTCTCTGCTATTTGCCCGGTCAGGATTTTCCACATAAGTGGTAGGCACGTGATTGGTCTATAGTTGCTTGCTATGTTCCCCTTTCCCGGGTCTTTTTGGATGAGGGTGGTTCTGCCTTTAGTCATCCATTCTGGTGCTTTGCCTTCATTTAGACAATTTTGGAGTAGGTGAGTGAGTCTGCCGTGTAACGTGGTGAATTTTTTGAACCAATACCCATGGATCCCGTCGGGCCCCGGTGCTTTCCAGTTGGCTACTTTCCTAAGAGTATGTTTCAATGTGGTTTCATTCAGTACTATTGGTTCCCCCTTGTCTATATCTTCTAGTTCTTTTCTCATGTTTCCTAACCATTGCGGTGTTACGTTGTGTCTTTTTGGGTGCCCCCATATGCTATTCCAATAGTTCTTGGCCTCTGCGGCATCAGGTTTCATGTCCTGCCTTCTTTCCCCATTTAAATCTTGGTAAAACTTTTTCTCATTGTTTTGGAATGTGCGGTTTTGTGTGTATTGGGCCGTTTTTAGTCTGTATCTCTTTAGTCTTGCCTCTTTGGCTAGTCTTTTCTGGTGTAACTCTTCGACTACAGTTGCGATGCCCTTTTGCGTTACTTTGTATTTGTTATAAAGTCTTACTCGTGGTCTGTGTATCTGTGGTGTATTTCTAAGCAGTACTTTATCTCTCTGTAGTTGGGAGATCTGCCTTTGTAACCTTCTCTCCCAGTTGGGTTTCCCTTCCCTATTATTGCTCAGGTTCCTATCTTGTGTTGTGAAGCTTTGTGCTACCATTTTCGCCCCAGCGTAAATTAGGTTGTTGAGTTCTGGGAGGGTGTTCGTTTCTATGTGCTGTAAGAGGCAGTTGACCTGTTCGGTCACTTCTCCAACTTTCTTTCAGTCTTTGTCTCTTAGGGAGGGGAGTGTTGTTTTCTCTCCTCGCATGATCTCTTTCAAAGCTTGTAATTTATTATTATTATTATTATTATTATTATTATTATTATTATTATTATTATTATTATTATTATTATTATTATTATTATTATTATTATTATTATTATTATTATTATTATTATTATTATTATTATTATTATTATTTACATTTAATGTTCATTTGATGGAATTTCGTCCAATCATAATTAATCTAACATTAGCCAAGCGTTATCTTTCCATGTACTTAGAATCATTATGACGTGAGTATGTGAACAAATTCATACAACACTATCTATCAATCTATATCTATATCTATATCTATATCTATATATATATATATATATATATATATATACATGCACCTCTGGTACAAAATGTATACACAGAAACACCTCCCCCCCACACACACATATATATATATATGTATATATGCATATATATGTGTGTGTGTGTGTGTGTGAACGAGTGTGTTTGTGGGTGAATGTATATATACATGCGTGTGTCAGTCTGTCCGTCAGTTTGTTGGATGATGTGGGTCCATCCCATGAATATTTGGTTGTTCCTATCTATCCATCTATCTATTTATTTATTTATTTATCTATCTATCTATCTATCTCTATATCTATATCTATCTATCTATATGTATATATATATATATGTATATATATATATATATATATGTATATATATATATATATATATATATATATATATATATATATATATATATATATATATATATATATATATATATATATATATACATGCACCTCTGGTACAAAATGTATGCACACAAACACCCCCACACACACACACATATATATATATATATATATATATATATATATATATATATATATATATATATGTGTGTGTGTGTGTGTGTGTGTGTGTAAATGAGTGTGTTGGTGGGCGTATGTATATATACATGCATGTGTCAGTCTGTCCGTCAGTTTGTTGGATGATGGGTCCATCCCATGAATATTTAGTTGTTTCATCCTATCGTCATCAATCCAATAATCTTGTGACTACATGCTTCTGTTTATGCAAATTACACGGGAATGATTATTTCAAATCAAATGTTAACTTTTTTTTATTTTCATATCCCCTTATTCATTTTTGTCAGTAATATTGTTTTGTTATGTTATTTTTCATTTGCTCTGATTTATCATCTTTCAGAATTTTGATAATCTTTATAAACATTTTTTTAAAAGATTATGTGGGTTATATTTCCATATAGGATCATATGCACGTATCCAACTCGTTATAAAGATTAGTCGTAGCTTTTCAAAGAATAAAAATAATTTTTATCTAAACATTTGTAGCCCGAATATTTATCCATCATTTCGTTTGTCTTTGAATAATTTGGAAACCAGGCAGGAACATAGGTAGGTGTTTTTCTCCAGTGAGCTGATGGTATTTTTTGTATCCATTCTCTTCTATTTGTGACAATAACACGAATTTAAAGAAAGACTTTGAGTGAGAACATGCATCTAATTAAAGCAGCATTGTTTGCTTCCTATAGAAAGAGATGTTTGATATCATTATAGAAATTTCAGAAGATTTATAATATGTTTCAAATATCTTTTATAATATTGAAAAAATGTTAGATATCTTACATTCTGTCGCAAAATACTTCATGCAGATTTCTCATCTCCGTCCTCTGTTTCTTCACCACTGATAATTTACCCATGGAACCATACTGAGAAAAAAATATTTGTGAAAAGAAAAATGATCACTCAAATGTATGATTTTATGGATTTTATGTTACTCATAAATAAAACATAATACGTTATACGGATACATAATATAACAAAATGTAAGTTGATGTATAGTATCTACTGTAACATTCAGGCAAAATACTTTAGTCAGGAAATTAGAAGGTCAATACGGAGCAATTTACGATTGAAGCCATATCATGATGCTTGAAAGACGAATTTTGCACATTACTTCTTGATAATAGCTGAACAGTTCCAGTACTTTGCTATTACATTGTAATTGCTGGCGCATCTATTCCCCCACTTGCCCATACAGTAAGAACGGCCAAAGAGTCTACGCCTCTAGTCCTCCTCACATACACACACATACACACACACACACACAAACACACACTTTCACACTCACACATACCGACACATACACACAATCACTCTCACACATGGTCACACATACTCACAGACATATACCCCATATATATCCGCATGCACACACACATACACGCAAAAGCACAAATCATTAACATAAAATTGATTTTTAAAAAACAGGAAGAATACCTCTACCAAGAGGAGAAAATTATGCTTATCAATTGATGTCCTCAGAACCCTACGAACAAACAGGACCAATGATTGAAATCTAGAGACATCCATCCAGTAAGAGGCCATTAAGTGTCCGATCCAACAAGTATTTATCCTATGCCGATCATGTACTAATGATATTCGCTATAAGAATCCTACACATATCAAACTGATAAATAATGAATAAGAGAATCCTTTCACTGGACAGCATAGTAGATAAATGTCAGCATATCAGCGTCATAACATAAACATAACATTAGTTCCAAACAAAAAGAGAGAGAGAGAGAGACAGACAGACAGAGAGAGAGAGAGGGGGGGGAATCATACATAAGAAGGTAATGAGTGTAATTTTCTGATTGATTACTCTTGAGTTAGCACTGTGTCTTTCTTACTCTTCCAATATCGTTTTTTTTTTCAATCAGAACCATCTTATTTCGCACTTTACATCCGTCTCAGACAGCTCAAAGGCAGTGTGCCCAAAAGTTGTGAACTCTTAAAATTGTTCCACAAAATCTATTTTTATGTGGAGTTGTTGCATTAGAATCCCCGGGGGGGGGGCAACAAATGCCTAAAATTAGTCATGTTGTTTATCCCCTCAAAGTTTTCATGTGGCTGCTGCTAATATCGCTGGGGAAGTTTTCCTACTGTCCAAAAGCAAATATAGAAAGGATCCTTGTAAAACCATCTCAGAGGCATATTAGAATAGCCACCATTCTGAAGTCTAATGATATGTCTTAATCATAGTTAGGCATGCTGAATCATGTCTTATAAGAATATACTAAACTGTGAGGAATACCCCAGAATACTCACTAAAAAGGGAATAGCTGCTTGGGATGGTTTTGTCACAGTGCTTTCTAGGGTTATCTTAAGGTTGGAAACTACGTGGAGCCAGTTGAAATTGTGGTCAAAACTTCGATGAAGTGGACTCGGGACAATCCTTCAAAGTTCAAAACCTTGACTCAAATGTTGATACATTCACGAAAACAGTGGAGCCTGTTAAAGTAGCTAGTCAAACTCTTCGTTTAGTATATTCTGGACTTCGAACACCGTAATCAAAGATTTATGATAAGAACATGATCGGAGAATATATTTTAGGACCAAATAATGATTATGAATCACAATACAATTGTAAATACCGAGATACCATACACGTCATAACGTTTTTTTTTTTGCAATTTTATGTTACATTGGTGCAAAAACATATTAGTTGAGATTTCAATGCTCACTTTAAAATTAATGTGATTTATTCATGAGAATAATAATTGCAATTCCAACAGTTGAATAATTTGGAATGTATACACTGTCTTTGTTACAAAGATAAGGGTTGGAAGGAATTCGAACAATTATCTCAACTTCTTCAGTGTAAACAATGAGGAAATAACACTCCATTAGCTAAGAACTGAAATCGAGTATCATGATCGTATATTGAAATTCCACTATGCCCCATGTTTACCTCCTGACATAGATTAACAGAGTTTATCGAAGTTGAAGAATCAATCACAAGATCTCATTGTCCTGTAAGGGAGAAAACTAGGCAAGCTACTTGATGCTTGTATTTATATTTTGTAATTAGAGCAAGGCAATGTGGAGCAGACATTCTCAATGGTTGGCGATTTCATCCACGAGTGGGTGGACTCATAGTTAAGGGGGCGTGTATCGACATTCCAGCAAATAATGTTTCGCCAACACATCAGTAACTGCCATTCTGCTAAGCAGGCTCTTAGCCACAAACTTTTTTTCGATTCATAATTTTTTCTGGAAGGATATGTCTCCTTTCAATACGTTGACATGTGAATTCGTATGTTTTTCATTTGTATATATTCGTAGTTTATAATACAAAATTACTAATACACTGATGAATAAACTTGAACTGCTTTGATGTCAACCTTATAGTTGGTTTACTATTATTGTCAGCAATACATTGATATGCTGTGTTTCATCATCAGTCTTAATGTCCATCATTGGACATAAACCTCCCTGAAGATTTGCACACTTTTCCATTGTGGGCGTTGCAGAGCCAGTACATTCTGAATTTGTCTAGCTCGCCTTTCTATCTAATATTCTGTTACACATGTGATCTCAGGGGATTCATGTCATGGGTTGCAATGTCCATCGCTTGTCCACCATACTTGCTACATGGCCAGCCCACTACAATTTGAGATTTTTAATTGATTCTATGATGTCCCTGATTCCTGTCTTCTTCTGGATGTAATGTGCTGTCTAGTGGCCTCACAATATGAGAGCAAGCATAATTATTTCATTTTAACGTTGCATGGTTCTCATTTTGCAGATCCGCCTCGGTCAGGTTCCATATTTCAACTCCATAAGTGAATATTGGGAGGATGCATTCATTGTACACCTTTATTGTTAGGATTAATGGTAATTTTTTGTTTTTGAAGGTTGTCCTCGGTCTTTGAAAGGCTTGTCATCCTAGGGTGATACTTACCTCGATTTCTTCTTTTGAGGATGTCATGGAGATTCCGTGTCCTAAGCTGGATATTGTGAGATATATTCTCCAGTTCTGTGTCCTCCATTTTGATCTCAGCGTTTTTATCTTCCACGTGGTTGTTGCGCATAATCTTCGTTTTGCTGAATTTCATGTCTAAGCTTATTTTCCTGCTCTCTTCATTTACTTCATCTAGCATTAATTGGAGGTCGTGCAGGTTCTCTGCAAAGTAGGCAATGTCGTCTGTCAAGTTGCTAAGATGTTCGCTGTCTATTCTGATTCCTATTCTCTCCCAGTTTAGTCTTCTGAAGATCATCTCGAGGCAGGCTGTGAAGAGTTTGGGTGAGCTGGTATCACCTTTTCTTACCCCTTTCTCTAGCTGAAAATGTTCAGTCTTTATATAGCTTGATAAAGGAACTGCTGTAATTGTATATGTTAACACTTTGACATATACTACATGTACACCTTGTCAACTGATGCCAACTGAAAAAAAAGCCTTTTTGGAGTCGATAAATGCTACGGCAAGTGGTAATTTATATTCAGCTGCTTTTCCTTTCTGCTGATTTATCGAATGCTTATGATCCATAGACAAGTAGCTTCATTTAAAGCGAGCTTCCACTTTGAGTCGGTTTCATCAATTTTGTGACTTGGTTGATGATAACTTTTATGAAAAACGCAGTTGAGTTCACTGAGGGGCCGGTAGTTGTTGGGGTCTTCTGATGATCTGACATATATATATATATATATATATATATATATATATATATATATATATATATATATATATTGAGTCATCAACAGACACAGAGAGCTGTTTCGTTGTACTACAACTCTTCAGCGTGGCTAAAGACTATCCATTATCCCATCCAGTGCGACGAGGCAAGATTGAAACTTCCGCTTCAGACCCGGAGGCCGATATCCAACCCCTGCGCTTGGGAACTGGACGGTCAGCAAGGCTGAATTTAAGCGATATATTTCAATCTAAATTATATGTCCATCAGAGGGCTCTATGTATATGATATACATATATATATGTGTGTGTGTGTGTCTGTTTTTGTTGTCAAATACGTATCGCTATATATATATATATATATATATATATATATATATATATATATATATATATATATATATATATATATATATATATATATATATGGTCTACTTTTACTGTCCGTATATAAACAGATAATTCTGCTAATCTTCCAAGTGATGAGCGTTTTATTGGCTCTCTGTAGGACTTGTAAATCCATTGCTTGGAGAAGTAAGGGTTCCCTCGATAATTCAGCAAGTCCATACATCTATATATGTGCATCTATCAATTTAAGCATCCTTTTAACACGTTATCTCTCCTCGTGTCTTTCTCCGTCCGTTTGTTTTTCTCTGTTTTTTTCTGTTTCTCTCTTTCCCTGTCTCTCTCTAAGAACTTGTGTGTACGTGTGTGTGTGTGTGTGTGTGTGTGTGTGTGTGTGCATTTGTGTTTGTATGAGAGTGCACCTGCATGTCTGCACATTCCCATGTATATGTTCATAGGTATTCAGGCTGATAAATTATGAACATCTAAACCTATTACTTAAAAGCTTTCTATTTAATTATTTCTGTTATCAGGTTCAATTTCCGACGAATATAATCATGTCCTTATTTATATGATAAGCGCAAAAAGAATTGACAATGCACGCACGATAGTATTATGATCAGAATGCTCCAACAATCCTTCCAACTAACTATCAACCATAAAGTCTATTCCTTCTTCCATGTTCTATGTTATCAATCATTTTGACAGAGAAAAATTGAAGAAAAAGACGAATAGATATCATCTTACTTATGAATGCAGTTTTTTGGGCTTCCTCACTTAAATTTCAAAGTGAGAGCATAATTATTTTAGATCTGGAGCCATCATGCTGATGCACTTGGTAAAACACACATTAAATGTGTGCATGATGCTCATGCATATTTTCAAATTTACTTTTAGTTTCAAATGAATTTGGAACCGTTCGATCTGAACCAAGAAAAATTGCCATTTTGATATATAGTGCATTGCAACACTCAATTGATTCTAAGGTTTCAGTGTCATGTTTTTGACGACACGGCTACATTCAATATATTTCTGAATTTTGCATATTTTTGTTGTAAAATCTCAAAAGAATCTACATGAAACATAATTTCAAACTTCATATGCTAATCTAATTTGCAACAACCTTGCATATATCCGTAACGGATTTTTGATGCAAATTTCGAATCTTAATGTCTCCACTTAAAATGTAAATGCAGAGGATGCAGCCTATTGTGATCAAATTGAGACGTGGTCTTTTAGATGAAAAATAACCGATAATATCAGGCAAAATATATCAAAATGAGAACAATTTCAGTGTATCATTATCAATTTATGGTCGTTGTAATGAATTTATTGTTATGTTAATAAATTCATTGGTATAAATGAATTCACATTATGGAAAATATACCTTTTTATAAAATTATTTGAAATAAAGTGTTTGAGACTGACTGATTTTGATAGCAATAACCGTTTGATAACATCATCCGTAATCATAGTAAACTGCTGTTCCAGTACTTTATGAAGAGAGATAATTATGCTGTCTCAACAGGAAAACGTGCCCAGAACTTGCCTTCTTTATCAGACATCCAGCAATTTGAATATCTTCAGTTTTCTTGAGGAAATAAAACAGATTTCCCATAAAGTATTCTCGTTTTTATGAAATTATATATCAAATCATATTTTATATGTTTTCTTATTGTTAATACTAATCTAAAATGTATTGATATTCTGACACATCATGCATATTTTAAAGTCGCTCAGCTGAAAAATGGATGGAAAAATTAAAAACGAATTCCTCTTTGAAAAATTCAACCAGCTAAACAAAAAGTAAATATAGATTTTGCGACGAAGATGATGGATAGGTTCAGTCTGTTTGGTTCTCATTTCACCGGGAAACTTTCCCTCGATATGTCTTGGATATGTTATTCCTTGGAACCTCCTATATAAGGGATGTTTATTTTCTGTATTCTTTTTCAAAAACGATATGGAGTTCTCAGCCAGCCTTTCATGTCCGTACGTTCACTCATTTCCCAGAACATTAATTTTTTCAATGAATCCTGTTACCTGAGACATTTTCAAACAAATATACCATCGGTAATAAATGTAGTTATTGCATCGTTTCAAATCAGTCATGTGCTAAATGTCGAATTCGTGCTTGGTATTGATAAGTGTAGACTTGAAACGTATATATTTTCATATACTAGTGATACAATCATCCTGATCGAGAACAATTTAATTTACTTCAAGTGAACCGTTTCCCATTCAATTTCTTGTCCCTATTTTCAATGTACTTCCCTAAATGCAAAGGCTAAAAAAAAGAAATGTTACATTGCTTTGGAGAACTCATCAATTATGTGAGTTTTTCAAGACTTCCGGTTTAATGTACGATCAGATGTATAACGACTGACGGAGTATGCCCTGTGATTTTCTTTTTAATGTCTATTGAGGACATTTCAATAAAAGCGTTATGACCTTAATAGATCAGTTACAAAGTGTGAGTTTTTACTTGTTACAACATTAATTAATAAAAATAGACAATCGCTAATGAAGTCAACGGATAATCAATTTGCCATATCAAAGTAAAACAAACGACAACAACAACAAAAATAGAATAAATAAGACTTTCTTAATTTTAGTTGAAATCAATGAGATAAGGCTGTCTTGAACCAACGGTACTCTTCACATAGTGATTTATGGAGGAATATATTTTAGAAAATGAGCGACTAGAGACGTTTCATGGCATTGCACTTCTTTTTTCCCAACCTTTTTTCCGGTTTTTGAGTGTTATCAAATATATATATATATATATATATATATATATATATATATATATATATATATATATATATATATATACGTGTGTGTGTATGCGTGTGGGTGGGTGTGTGAGAGTGTATGTTTGTATACATCACGTGCTTTTAGTTTAGTTGCATCTAACTGAAACCTTCTTGTATATTTTGTTGGTTAATTCATTCAGAATATTGGGAGAGAAAGTCACTTCCTGTCAATTCAATATCGTTTAAATGAACATTGGAAAACAAAAAACTCCTATCAATTCAATTTTTTAATCATGTATCGATTATCTATAGGAATGTCATTCAGAGTTATCAATATCACTGATTCATGAACTTTTGATAACAAATCAAGGCAGGATTATGCAAATTGATGTGTTACATCAATCATCATCCTAACCATTATCATAAGCAGCAACAACGGGTGACATGAGCCTTCCTGAGATCCACTAGACCTTTTCATCGTGGGCACAACAGAGCCACTATTTTTCTTAGCTCGGCACACGATCCAATTTTCTGTCAGCCACAATTCCGCTTTTAATCTTTTGGGATCAACCTTGAGTGACTTGATGCCCAGCAGTTGACTGGCATTCATGCAACATAACCACACCATTGTGTTTCCCGTTTTGCAACGGTTTCTTTGGTACGTCTGACCCCTGTCTTTCCTCTAATATAGAACCGTCTTGTGATCTCTATATGAGATTTCAAGTACGTTGCATACTACTCAGTTTGACTGTCAATGTTTCGGTTATATTCCATGTTTCAAATCCTTGAGTGACTAACGGAAGGATGAATTGGTTGTAAACACTTTCTTTCAGCATATGTGGGATTTTCTGGCTCATGTAGGTGGGGATATCTCAACAGAGAGCTTGCCATTTAAAAATGATTTTTTGATTTCAAGGAGATCAGTTGCCACAAGATGTAATGGTTTTCAGCTCTGCATTTCAAAATTCGATTGCGGAGTCTTTGTCATCATATGATTGTGGTACATGACATTTGTTTTTCATAAGTTTATGTGAAGACAAAGTTTCTTGCCTCCTTTATTTAGTTATCTTGCACTGTTTGGATATCATGAAGGTTCTTAGCTTTACCATAGTGACCACGAACCGATTCACCAAGTTGTTGGATAAAAACAAGAACATGCTGGCTTCGGAGAAAAAAACTACTAAACCAGTGAACGTCTCCATTTAGTGAATCAACTAAAATAGGGGGTAGCAGAATATGGAATGCCTCTTGGTGTTATATTTATTGGATTTTCAAAGGCCATGAAAGCATTAATAGTGGCATACAACTTGGTGTAGACTGCGTATATGTCAGAGTATTCAAGTATACCTAGCGACACAGCAATTCTTTGATCAGGCTTCTCGAATATATTTAGTCTTTTCAACTCAAGAAAGAAGTGAGAGAGGGGGATACAAGCTCACCAAGATTCGTCATATCCCGCTTTGAGACGATCTTCAGTAACGTACACTGGAATCAAAATAGACGGAGAGTAAATTATATTCAGATTGGTTGAACAAATCATCTTTTTTGCAGAGAACCTTGATGAAACCTGAATGATGCTAAACAATATACTGATGGCCAAGTATAACAAAATTCAGATAGCTTTAATTTGTTCGCGACTTTAGCTCACTGTTGTGCATATTATTGGCCTGCATCTGTCTCTGTGTAGTGTATATGCATTTACACACATAGAAAAACATGTATTATTGCTGAGGTAGCTGAATTCATACGTGGAGTAAAACAATCTGTATGTACTGTTAATGGTATCAAAAAGGGCTCATCCATCCTTTATGCCAACAGACATGCCTGCAACAGGGAATATTAGAAAACGGTCTCCACTCAGATCTTCCTTGCTGCATCTTTGTTTTTCCTGAGTACGATATTTGCATCCCCCAACCGTGCCTTTTTCCCCAGAAGAAAAAACCTGTCTACTTTCGATAAACTGATAATGCTCCCTGATAATCAATTATATTGTTAAGACAATAATATTGAAATAGTGGGATGGGGAGGCAGACAATGTAGATGCATAGGTTGATATTAGGATCAAGTGTGGTTGGTTACTTAAAATAAATTGTCACTTGTCTAACATCTTTCGGCAGTTGACCAACATGAAAGATGATTAACTACAAAAAAAAAGAGGATGACCAATGAACCAGTTACTTCCATCACATTTTTGGGGTGAGGATCTTTAAAAAAGTTGGTTTTCAAAAAAAGATTTTTTTTTAAAAAGACATGAGCTTTTGCTGACAGACACAAACTGAGGGACGGAATTAGCATAAACTGGCATTGTAAATTGAATTCTCTACCGAAAATCTATTATCTGAAAGGGATTTATTGAAACAAACAGTTTTTTTTATGCATAATAAGTAATAGATATCAAAATACACAGTGTCTTTGCTGCATTTGTCCAGCCGGAATGGACGACGAATACGCTGACAGACAGCCCACTAGAAAAGCATTTGGACTGAAAAAACAATGTTGATTATTTCCACAGTTTTGGTTCAGGATTTCTGATACAGCTTTGAAAAATGCAAATGAAATAGGAATTGATGAAAAGCGCCACTATGGCAGCTCTGCAGAGAGGATATTAGCATCAAATCAGTAAAATGATAGAAATTACAAATAAGAAAATTCGCTCCAACTTTTTAAAAATTTCTAGTACCAAAATGCAAGTTAAAGAAAATGAGTAAAAAAAGTGTAACGAGAGGGATGAATAGCAGCAGCATTTATTATGGTATACAATTGGTGTACATTCACCCCTTCTCGAACAATCGTGTCCGTGTAGCTCAAAGCCCCGGGCAGAATGTTTTGTAACATCTCTATTTGTCAAAATTACTTCAGTGTGGTGAAAATAAGTATATATAGATAAGAAAAATGTAAACAATTATTAATTCGTCGGACTAGTTTTCCCTCATTTCAGTCTGTTTCCTTTTATCGTAAGTTAATCGGACGGTTAGTTTACTGGAATGAACAGCGCAGCATTGAGGGAAATATAGCATCTCACCGGGGCATGAACACACATCTTTCTTCCCTCTGCCTGTCTTGTTCTCCTTTCCAACTTTTGAACTGTAGCTTGATTATAAGGAAAATAATTGCAAACAAACAATGATAATGATATTCAAACACAGCATCCTTCTTTATCAACGCCCCTAACCTACGAACATTATACAATGAAAATCTCAAAAATGTTCTGCTAAAAACCTGGTCAGGCAGTGGTCTACACCCCAACACACACACACACACACACACACACACACACACACACACACACCTAGGAGCACTATAAATAGGAATAGTGTCTGGATTCGAACATCTAGCCTGAACCAATAGGAATAAACTACTATTGATGGAAGCTATCTAGATAGGACGGTAGGTATAGAGGTAGATATTTCTATCCAGAGGAATATTGTTGAAAACACATAAGCAGTGATTTTAATCCATATCTCTAAGTTGTAAATATTAAATTTGTATAACTGGCACCCAGATAATGTGTACAATATTCAAATAAATCCACCATAACCATGAATCTCTCCATGGCGACCAAGCTGATGTCCAGTTGCGTCCAGGTAAGCATGGTTTGTCATACAATTTCGATTCTTGACACTGATCATCGGAAACTTTTCATTCCTGTCACAGAATATAAGGTCTAGACAGCTGGAGAACTTATATAGTTTAGATTCAATTATGAGTTTTGCGTCAACTTAGAATCCTCAAAATTAGTGATTAGCAAATCATGATTGCTAGGAAAGGCAGTTGCATTATTCATACCAGCAGCAGTGTTTGGTATCTGAATCAAGATAAGCCCTATTCCCTTTCAATTTTGATGTTTTCAGAGTGCGTATGTCTCTTTCTTTATATATATATATGTATATATATACCTATATATATATATATATATATATATATATACCTATATATATATGCACACATATATATATGTATACATGTATATATATGTGTGTGTGTATACATATATATATGTATACATATATATATGTGTTTGTGTGTGTATATATATATATATATATATATATATATATATATATATATATATCCCTCTCTATTTATATATATGTGTGTGTGTGTGTGTGAGAGAGAGAGAGAGAAGGAGAAGGGGAGTGAGAGAGAGCGATAACTTGCGTTATCCCCGAAACAACATTAATTTCACAGAACAATGTAAGATACGCCTATCAATATATATCTTCCTACGCAACACAATAAATTGAAAAAAACAAACAAACAAAAAACAAAACAAAAAAATCCTGACAATTGTATTGCCTATATAAGTTATACGACTTGCAAAAGTTACTGAAATTTGCCAGTTTTGATAAAATATTTTCAGGCTCCAGAGGGGTTCTACTACCTCTATATTTATAATAAAAACTGAGCTGTTACTCTCCATTTGTCATTGAAAAACTGTGGGTATGTTTTGTTGTTTTTCCCATCTCTTTTTTTTTTTATGAGTTCAATTTATTAGACACTCAATTGATCGGGGGATCTGGCAGGTTTCAGAAAGGAAATATTTAAATGTTTAATGAACTGGAGTTCCTATTTACAATGTACTTACACTGTTAAACTGCAACCCAAAAGTTCATTCGTTACACGTGATCGATGATGTTGATTTCTATTCTTTCTTGCTCATGTCAGTTGAAGTGTTGACCTTTGCCCGGGTTGAAGCGTTGACCTTTGCAGGTTTGTCTAGGAATTAGATCAGCCCAAATCAATGCAAGAGACCATAGAGGAAAATATACACTCATCCGGAATCAGAAGATCACAATTAGCCTACATAACACATTTTAAGATCAAATCTTACGATAAATAAACTTTCAACTTCTATGGGGTCCACATTTGCTCTCGCGTAGAAACAACCATGTTTTTACTAAAAAAAATCAGTAAGAGGAATCACATAACAGTATTTTGAAACATGGTAAATGAAATAACAGGCATTCATTTTAGAATATATAATATTTTAGTAACCTTGGCCGTTCTCGAATTTCTGATTGTGAAATGGTTAGTGCGAAGAAAGTTCGTAACGACGTCACTGGAGATGTAGATAGTGAAAGGGACTTGTACGAAGAGAATGCGCACCAAGCATGAACTTAGACGCAGAGATGGAACACAGTGAATTAATTAACAATGAGAAGTACTTTCGATGAAAAGACATGGATTACAAATGAAAATGAAGTACACATAGAAATAATATAAATCTGATCGGTCATGCATAGAGATGAGAAGAGACGAGATAGCGTAAGGTGGGATCTTTTTCGTCCTTGATAGTACCAGCGTCCGTGTCGGAGTGGAGTTGTCTGAACTGCTTTGATTTCCATATGGCTTGGATCGTACCAAAGTAATGCTTAGAATGCAGGTTCAGTGAGCGAGCCATACTGTCAAGTTATGTGCATAAATTTAGGAGCTATTCTCTGACGCTGATAGACTCCCAACCAACATTCCATGACAGAGAGTATGGAGTTTTATCCATGCATATTCTCGGAGTGGAGAAGTTTCAGAGAGAATATCATGACTATCGTAGAGTAAAAAGCCTTGCCGTTTCATTCCGGAGAGTGAAAGGTGTATACACGTTTGTAGCACAAGCTGAAGACGAGTTGGCGTAGCTGCATTACTGTGCATATGTGTTTTGCCTCGACATCAGTGAAGAGGAATGGGCAAAGTTAGTAGAGATAGGTCATGGAGGAAAAATGGTCAAGATCAGATTGACTGGGAGGAAGGAAAGAGAGAGAAACTGGGGCCGGCAAATAGTGCCGGAGCCAAAAGCGTAACCACCTAGGAGTGCTGACGCAAATGAACCGAGGACCATGCGCGTCCAAGGGTTTAATAGGAGTAGTGGGAGGAATTGACACTTTCGATATCTAGCTAATAGAAAAGTTTCGTATAAAAATCTTAAGTGAAAGAATAGTGAAAACTACATGAATATATTGTAAAAATTCTCCTTTGAGACTTACAATGAACTTTGCCTCGTCCGTTGCTATATCATGGATATACGATTCATAAATATTGTATTCCTATGTTGTTCATATTACTCAAACATCTCCGAGACTAACTTACTATTTACCAAGTTGAAATCTAATTCATGCACATTGGCAGGCGAAAATCATAATACATCCATTGATTAAGTACAGTCTGATTGTGATCGATAAATAGGTTTTCGTATAATCACCAAGATCGGTAAAGTTGGAACTGATCAGAACTCATATTGTTGACCAATATGGTACAAGTGCCGTAAGTAGCAGTTAATCATGCAGTTAGCATCCTGTGGCAAATCCATTAATCTGCAAGAGATGACAATGATATACGTCCAATAACCAGGGCTGACTGACCTGGCCTGACTGCACGTGACAAAGAACAAATGGAACCAATTGATATCATGCGTATACCGTACGTCTTTAGTTGCATAAAATGAACTTAAATTCTTGCATATATTATCATGACAGAAATTAACGATAGAACGTAGTTAATATCTATTTTCAGTGTAAATGGTAAATCAATCTGCTTAATATCTCATTTGAATGTCAATGGGTTGGAAAGGACATCACAAGGCACAAACAGAACCGTGTCTAATATAACAGGACATTTATTAAACGACGGACGTCCATACGTTTTCTTTCCCAACGTGTTAATGGCCTGGAATATAGCGGAAAAATCAACAAAGGGTTCAAATTATATCAAATTTTAAAAAAGAAAAAACAAAAAACAAAAAAGATCCAGAGGAGATGAAGATAACCCATAACGTGAGTGATGATGAATAATGTCAGGAGGGATATCAACGGATAAAAAACATGAAAAGACTTGAAAATTTTTTTCAAGTGTTATTGCTAAGGAAAAATAGATAAAACTGAACAAAAACTAAATTTAACGGTGGATGTTAGCATAATGAATTTCAAAAACGTTGTGTTAGATGTTGAAGTAAATACTCGATAGTGGACTGTGAATTTATATCTATTTAGACATGCTGGCGATATAGATATTAAAATCACTACCAGTGAAATTGTTCACATCAAAGTAATATTTTTGAGAATAGCATAAGACTTTGTTTCCCTGGATTTTGTATCTTCTTCGGATAACTTGATAGAATGTGTTGTTACTGGCATAACACAATTGTGAAGAGATTATCAAGGAGTGCAAAAGCGACTATCCAGAAGCTATGATTCTTATAGCAATTCTTGACAGGAGTTCAATTGTATTTCCAATAGTAGTTTCATTGTCGCTGGAGTAGGCACCTAATGAAGTTATCATATTATGACATTTGATAAATATAAAAAAAAAGATATTCAATGGAAATTAATTATTTGAAGAAAAATGTCTAGGCAACTTTTAAAAATTGAATGAAACGAGGAAAGATTCTCAAAGATATATTATGATTGATCGTCAAACTACTCAATCTGAATCAAAAAAAATTTTTGAAGGAAAGTTTGAAATGCACACCCATCAGCATTATCAGAACAGACTAAGAGGAGAACTTGCTGTGATTTATGCAGTGATTCAAAAGACAAGGGGCAGCGACAGGATGATTGACCTCTAATCATGCATTTCCTGAACTATAATATTGAATACACACTTTTATCAGATACAATATGCGTATGTGTGGCATAACGAAAGACAGAAATTTGTAAATGCCAATGCATATGGGATATATATATATATATATATATATATATATATATATATATATATATATATATATATATATATATATAAGAATTCATGATGACCGCTAAAAGACTTTTGAAATCTCTTTCAGCTCAGAAATGTACATTGGGCCCTTCAAAATATGAAGCTAAATGGTCATTATATTCCGAATGAGGAGAAAAACCCATGGTCAACGTTTTATACTTCCAGAAAAAAAAATAAGTAAATGTATGGAATAAATGAGTCGGATAAAGAAAAGATTGATTGATATGCAGTTATCTTTTCTTGACAAGGAATGAAGAACCGCATACTTTCGTTTCTTTATTTCTGCTATTAATACAGAGTTCAATTAATATCCTGAAAAATATTGTTTCGCAGCTGGAAGCATCAAAGTACAAGGCCGTAGAATTCCGTAGAATTCCTGCTAAAATGAGAAAACAACGACCCTATTACCACAAATTTTCAGTTACTTACGCATATACTCTATAGACTTTTCTTTTATCCCTCCCTAGTTATTGATCAGGATGGAAACGAATCGGTATTTGCTATACAAGCATTTGTCCTTATTTTATCATCGAAGAAATATTTTTTTCTAACCTAATTGAAAACTTAGATCACAGAATATTGCACTAATTTTGTAGCACAACCAAATAATAACAATAATAATAATAATAATAATAATAATAATAATAATAATAATAATAATAATAATAATAATAATAATAATAATAATAATACACACTCTTATTAATATGAATAACATCATAGTATCTTCCCTTGAAAAATATCACGTATTTTATGTTATTGATTGACTTCGTGGTTGTTTTCCCGTTTAACAGTCATAGGTCGATCAAGATCAGTCAAACGAATGTCATTGATCTAGATATAGTGTTTGATTAATCTCCTGAAAACCGAATTACATCGTGTTTGACCCGGTTTAATGAATAATTCAAATTGCATCAGTCTGGAGAAGTTATTTTTGCCCCAGCTATGGCAACAGCAATTCAGTTAATGGTTTGACAAGGTAGGAAAAAAAATGGAGAAAAAGAATATCAGGAATGAATAATAAAAAAAAAAAAACATTGAATTTGAAAATACCTACATGATGATAAAAAAGACATTGTGTATAAACCAGCTTTGATTTGATGTTTATTGGAGTGAGACATAGATTGTATCAAGTAAACAGAAAGCAATTGATGGAGTATGATGATAATTGTCTTGAAAGGAAGATGGGTTTCATAGAGATTGATGATGATGATGATGATGATGATGATGATGATGATGATGATGATGATGATGATTGCAACAACAACAAAACGATAATGATTTAAAGCTTTCAACATTGAATAGAGTGGTAATGACCGAGCTCTAAAATACAGGTTGTTTCAGAAATCTAAGATGGTGGAAACATCCAAATATTGAAGGGAGATGTAAAGGAAAACAGCTGTTCTAAGTCCCTCAAGAGAGACTACCACACTTTTGCGCCTTTTGTTGATCGAGGAGAAAAAATCGTATACGATACAGCATAAATTAACATTGTAAATCCCCCCCGAAACGAAAAGACAAAACGAAAAAAAAAAAGTTTTTTCTGGACATGAAGTTGTTGTTGATATTTTCCGCCACATCGAAATAGTTTGTACACGAAACAAAAACATAATCAACTAGTCAGCCAGCATCATTCGAAAAATACAAAAGTTCATGATTATTGCGTTGACAGTTTTTGATCAGTCAGAAAAAATCGAAAAAGTAGGGATCAATAGATAGGTTATTAATCTTGCTTTTTATTGCATCACTGAAAGATCCAATTTTTTAGAGAAAAAATGCAAAAACTACCATACACAGATTAGGAAACGTATTCAGCATTATATGGTATTGTAAACATAGCTCCCTAAAGGGAATCCAGGTCGGTGGGTAAACAAAAAAGGCATTCTTACATTACTAGCCGATCAGCAAGGGTGACTAAACAACTGATGAAACTTATGTTTTGATTGAGAGCGTCTAATTCAGGTATTTTGGATAAATTGATAACAAATTTTAGTTAATAAAGCATAAAAGATAATAAAGAAGATAGTAATGATGACAAATGCATGTGAAATGGGAAAATATATAGCCACATCAAGCATCAAAATGCAAATACCTGAAGACTAACATTATAAATTCCATTTTATTTAACAGAGCTTGGATATCAATTATTGATCCGTTGTAAAAAAAATAATACACCTGCCAACATTCGGAATGTACTTGTAAAATGATTTTAGTAGAAAAATAGTCACAATTCGTGAAATAAATATAAAATTCTAATTACTAAAACGAAGAAGACGGAAATTTAAACTTGCCATTAGAGCCAGCCAACATGAATAATCTAAAAATCAATCAACATATATTAGGAAGTTGGAAAAAGTAAAATCGATCCGTACTTAAATTTGAGGCTCATTTTATTTTAACATTGAGGACCAATTTGTAACCCATAAAAATGTATATGAAGACATAATATCAAAATCATCCAAATATTAATAATATTAATGAGAGGTCAAAAGACGGATATAAGATGAGGTAGACGAGAGATCATGGACATGGTTACAGAAAAGAAACCTGAAGAGAGAAACGGAATTGCTCATCATGCCAGCTCAAAACAAAAGCATCAGGACAAACTATATAAAAACAAAAATCGACAGAACACAGACAAACAGCAAGTGCCACCTATGCAGTGAAAGAGTTGAGGCCGTAGATCACATAACTAGTGAATGTATTCAACTGGCAAAGAAGGAGTATAAGTACAGGCATGATAGAGTAGCAACAATGATACACTGGAAACTGAGAAGACGAATCGGATTCAACCATGCAGAAAAGTGGTATCAGCACAAACCAGAGGCAGCCCTGGAGAATGGCAACCACAAATTTCATTGGGACTTTGAAATCCAAACCGACCATCTCATCCAGGCAAGAAGACCAGACTTGGTAATCGCAGACAAGAAGAAGAAGACCTGCCAAATAGTAGATGTAGCTGTACCTGCAGACCATAGAGTAATGAGGAAGGAGAGTGAAAAACTGGGAAAATATCAGGATCTAGCGAGAAAACTGAAGAAGATGTGGAACATAAAAGGCGGAGCCGTGCCCGTCATAGTGGGTGCACTAGGAACTGTCCCGAAGACACTGAGGGCGAGACTGGAGAAAATCGGAAAAAAAGAAGGATTGAGACTTTACAGACAGGATTGCTAGGAACTGCGTGGATAATGAGGGAAGTGCTTGAAATATAAAGACTGCAACCCTAATTGTTAACAGTGACCTGACAGACGAAGGGAAATGAAAGCTGAAACGTAAACCACAGCACTGGCATGAGAGGCAAAAGGGAGAAAAGATGTTGCTTCAAGACCTGAGGAGACTTCACTCACTCAGCCTTCAGCCATGACCACTGAGCAACTGGTGTGAAACTGTAAACCAAAGCATTACCGTGGCCTATGAGAATGGGGAGAGAACGGCTGGGGACTTGAGGAGATTTGCTGTCACTCAAACTCTAGCCATAACCACCAGGCAACTGGTATGAGATAGCTAAAATAATAATAATAATAATAATAATAATAATAATAATAATAATAATAATAATAATAATAATAATAAAATTAATAATAACGTCGGTACAGTGATGCACTGGGAGCTGAATAAATGGATGGGATTTAACCATATGGATAAATGGTGCCAAAACAAATCGTTGACAGCCTAGGTGAATGGAAAGCATGAATCACCATGGGTTCTTTGACACCCAAACTGAACACTTCATTCAGACGACGAGACTGGACCAAGTGATCGTACACAAGTAGAGGAAAACCTGCCAAATAACAGACGTTACTGTGACTGTAGGCCAGCAAATAAAGAGGAAGGAAAGTGAAAAACTGGAAAATACTAAGATCAGGCAAGATAACTGAAGAAAATTGAGGAACATGAAAGCCAGGGTAAAACCAGTAATAATAGGCGCAGTTGGAGAGAAACCGAGGGCGACACCGAAGGGGCTCGGGATAAAAAGAAAAATTGATACTGTACAAAGAACAGCACTGCTAGGAACTGCACGAATACTAAGGAAAGTGCTAGAAATATAAGGTCTCTGATACTAAATGTTAGCAGTGGCCGAACAGGAGAGGGGGAAATGGTATCGGAGATATGAATCACAGCATTGGCGTGGTAGGCGAAGGAGAGATGAAATGTGGACTAAACACATTAAGAGACTCACTGTCACTCAGCCTTCAGTGATGGCTACCAGGCAACTGGAGTGAAACTGTAAATCACAGTATCGCTATGGTCCATGAGAGTGTAGAGAGGAGGGCAGGAGACTTGAGGAGACTTGCTATCACTCAGCCAGCGGTAACCACCGGATAACTGATGTGGAATTGCAAATAATAATAATAGTAATAATAAAGATGTATAAAATATGTATGTATGTATACATATATAT
>OY735221.1:27620125-27625125 GCA_963457665.1 Thysanoteuthis rhombus
AACTTTGGGTATTAGTAAGAATTTCGAAAGTATTTCAGTTGTCTAATATTAAAATTGTGATCAACCTGGATACTGAAAGTATATTAAATTCAAACAAATTGTGAAAACAATCAGAAGTTCTCAAAATAATCAGTTATATCGTCTGGTAATTAAAATATTCGACCCACATAAAATAGGTGGATTTTGTTACTCAAAATAGAAAACTGCAATTAATCTAGTCGGCAAATTAAATAATCATATACCTCGAAAATTCCCCAAACAAATCTTTAAATGGACGATGATATTACATCACATTATATATATATATATATATATATATATATATATATATATATATATATATATATATACACACACACACACACAGAAATAAATATGTAGACACGTACGTATGGGGATTTGTTTACAAGCTGAAGAAAATACACAACTCAGTTTAAACTTAGTTTATTGTATTTTTGCATTTCACTGATAAAATCACAACCGAATCAGGAATGTTTTTCTCGTTATTGATGAAATATTATTGCACCATCACTGCAATATACGTTATGATACTCCTTGACTGGTAGCTGTAATAAATTCATTCCTGGTCAAATGTTTCTCCTAAATATTGAGGTAGTTGGATTTTATTCTCTGGATTTTAGTGTCTTTATCGTCAGCGGATTTGCAATAGCAAAGCACTGACAGTTCGAACAAGGTTGAATAATAGACTTCACTGCAGTTTTGTTCTGACCAATCCAGTATCAGAAATTCCTGTATAAACGTTCAAATGTTTTCAACAGTGACAGTTTGTCCCTCAGTTTACTCTTAATGTAAATCAAGACAACCTTAGGGAACATTTCAACCATCAAGTCGGCTTTTAACCGATCAAGTCAGAGAAGGTCAATTTCGGTAACAGAACATTACGAAACCTTACAAAAATTTGAAATATTGGAACTCTTATACAGAAAAAAATATGAACGGGAAAAGGGTAAAAAAAAGACTTTAAAATTGCACTTAGCAAAAAATTGACAGGCGTGTCAGCATAACCTTTTCAATCCATTATAACGTGATCGACTATATTTTCGGCAGATAATTTGGTTTAAGAAAATAAAGGAATTAGAAATGATTATGAATTCTCTAAAATTTATTTTAGGATCTAAAATAATCCTTTTAAATGCGAATTTGAAAAAAAAAAAGTTTTATTTTTGCAAACTTTGCACATATATACCAGACAGCAACAATTAGTGAAAAACACGTCCTGTGAAAAACATTTCAAATAACATTTAATTTACTTTTTTTTTTCAACTTGAAATTGCTATTATTGCGTCCTTGAATGCGAAAAATATGAATATGTATGAATGAAAAAAAAATTTCCTTAACTAAAGAAAAAAAAAAAAAAAAAATCAGATAAACTGGATTTCGATCCAGCGTAGTCTTTTTTCACCAAGAACAAAGGTGATTTGATAATATTTATGGAGCCAGGACAAACCATCCAGTTGCAAATATTAATTCAGAGTCCTAGTTAGCTTTAAAAAAAAAAAAAAGGGGGGGGTATTTTCCATATATCTACGACTTGAGAGTAATCGAAGCCAGTGTTGACGTCAAATCCCACTCTGACATATAAGCCATCAAAGCAGGGCTGGAAGATATGACTTTGCGTACAAAATCCAGGTTATGAATAAGTCGACACAGTTGACTGAATCGTCTAGAGTCTAGTTTATTGTAGGCAAGTATATTCAATATACCATTTTCTTGGGCTCGTTGTACGGCCTCAGGGAGTTCAAGATCCGATAGGAACGGGTAAGCATAAAGTACTGCTCCTAGCACACAGAATTCAAGAGGGTCAATAGAAATTTCCTCAAGCCAATGGCTCACATATCTTAGGATGTTTGCCACCTCGGGAGCTATTCCAATATTGCCCAAATCGTCTAGTTTCATGTGAACACCTTCAGCGAACTTCAGATGGCCCTGTAGATGGGCAGAACGCGCTGCAACTTTCAAAAACACTAGTAAGAGGGAAGAACTTTTGAAGAGGAGGTCATGATCGTTCTTTGTGAACCCTGAAGTGCCCGGCATTTTCGAAATCCAGTCTTTGACTTCTTGCAGTTCATATCGGAGCCATTCATTTACGCCTACATGTACAGACTTGCCGTTTACATCAAAAGATGGTGTAGATTTAGGCATAGCAAATGCCACAGGCACAACATAATTGCCGTATTCATTGTTGTAGTAAACTTCTAAAGACGACTGCATGGTCCAGCTTTGGGATTGTTCTTTTGAAGTTTTCATGAGAGAATTCAGTCAACTGTAGTCGATTATTAAGAAATGTTTTTCCCCCGATCAAGCTGCGTCTTTTTTTTTTTTTTTTTTAATATATATACGAATTAGACGTGACTTTTCAATTTGTTTGACTGCATTGACGAAATAACAGCTCTAATGTCAATTTATACTCGTTATAACGAATACATATAATTTGCCTCGATCAGTCCATTCAGGATGGGACAGTCTATTTTTTGTTCCCACTTGTCTGACTTGCTATTGTTCAAGATAATCTGTAAAAAGCATAAAAAAACTGTTTTTGTTATTTTATATTTGATTTTTTTGTTCTTTTTTCATTCGTTTTATTTTGTTATAGTCTGACTTTATTTTTTTATATCTAAAATACGATGGGATCGAAGGCCATCTTTATCCACGTGGCAATCGCCAAAACATTTTTTATGTAATACTCGAAATGACTTTGAAATGTCTAAATGAAACGGGAGTTTCAAAACAGTGCACTGAAAAGACATTTCACAATGCTTACTACATATATATATATATATATATATATATATATATATATATATATATATATATATATATATATATATATGATTTATTGATTCTGTTATACCATATAGAAACTTGAGATGATTTATTGTTGTTACACGGTCAATATATCACTTGATCTATACAGCATTATTCGAGAACAGGGTTGCTGCAAAGATTGAGCATGCTACCAAAAGATACTTGCTTCAATGTAGCTACGCTGATGCCATTTGAAAAATCAGCCAATGGTTATGCAAAGGACAAAATAACTGCTTTCACATAAAAATCTTTTATTCTCGAATTATCCGTTTCTCTCACCACACCAGTTACGTTTTTATGTTTTTTGTCCGACAAAATGAATTATAAATCGCATTATATTATATAAAAATTTATTTCAGATTATTCTCCGTTGTTAAACAGTAGATATATCACTTGCCCTTTACAGCGTATGATGTTAGATATATATGATGTGGTGGAAAAAAAATATAAATATAATTAATCTATGTATGTATCTATATAAGTAAATATGTATCAATCATAACATAAATATGTGTGTGTGTGTGTGTGTATTCTTCATCAACACTTCATTTATCTATCATTTTACGTTGTAGAGGGTGAGTGATGTAATGACCATGTAACAATAGGAGATTATCTCGAATATGTTTTTATATGATATAATGCAATTCATAATTCATATATGTGTGTGTGTGTGTGTGTTCATGTGTGCATGTGTGGAAAAGAAATTAAAAAAGAAGTAAGTGTATGCACCAATCTCAAAGGGTCTACTTGTGTAACTTCTCTTCAATGCCAGTAACAAGGTAGACTCATTCACACTTGATATGAGTGTGAAATGTTTCCTTATACACCGGATATATATCTAATCTTCAATCTATTCATAGATGCAATATGTTCAGATGAACTTTATAAATCAAAGGTATAAACAACATAATTTTGCGATAATGCACACTAATCCCGAGACTTTGAATAAGAGGATTTTGAGTAATGATCATCAAATATAGCATAATCAACTCAAAACAGTCGACAGAAAGTAGATTATTACTTGGGTCGAAATAGCAATGTGACAAAGACATCGAGTGATGTCTCAAGGTTATAAGAATTATCACTTTGTTTGGATGTTGGCATCAGAATTGAAGATGACAAGAGAAGGAAAATCGACATAAATAGGAGAAGAGTTGTATTGAATTGGTCCTTGGAAAACATTCCAAGAACATTCCGTGCAATCAAACAAATGTGGCCTGAACTATTACTCACCTGATATATATATATATATATATATATATATATATATATATATATATATATATATATATATATATATATATATATATATATATGTGTGTGTGTATGTGCGTGCGTGTGTGTGTATGTGTGTGTGTGTGTATGTACGTATGTATGAATGCATGAGTGTTTGTTTTTTGCCATGTAAGTTCGTGTACGTTATATATATATATATATATATATATATATATATATATATATATATATATATTGCAAATCAGGTTTGCCATATGATATAATTTGATATAATATAAAGCAATGTCTCATATATAATTTACTAATTTCATAGAGTGCTCGATGTATTCAATCTTGATCTTTAAGTGTTAAGTTGGTATGGAGTAGAGCAGGGAATATGTCCGAGCATCATGACAGAATAGAAAGTTTTCTGGCTATGATAATTTGCATGGATTGTGATTTAAGTATGAGATCAAACATAAGTTATTTTTTCAATCTCATCTATATCAAATTACTGGAAGAAAGATTGATTTCAAGTTCAAAAGCATAACACATATTTCACTGACGTTGAAAAGGAGTGTATACATCTTTTATAAAACAGTGATGTATTTTGTTTCAGACATAAGTAGGATGGAATAGCTACTTTTTTTTATTGACGATCTTACCAGTTATCTTCAGTATATCGATGGTGATGTTATCCTTTTCAGAGGTTTCAATAAAGACGACGAATATCTAAACACCCTACGATTTACATCTCACATCGTCCTTTACACAACCTCCAACAAATGATAAATGAACTGAAGAAAGCAAAATGTTGGCATACACATAATCTTCAGTAGAACAATAATCACTTCTAACACTCTCATTAAAAATAAGGACCTAAATGTCAAAATCAACGATTCAAAAGTGTTCACCACTACATCTACGTAGGACAACACATCTCTATGAAACCCACAAAG
>OY735221.1:27630125-27725125 GCA_963457665.1 Thysanoteuthis rhombus
ATGAAGTAATAACTTCAGGAACTCTTCATTAACGAAGGAAGACACAATAGCATTAAGAATGGCTCCTCTTCCTCATTTGATTATTCCCGGATAGTCTCCACAGAAGGACACCATTTAAGACATGTAGACTGCGTGGTGAACTTCTTAGGATCTGTATATATATATATATATATATATATATATATATATATATATATATATATATATATATATATATATATATATATATATATATATATATTGTAATCTAAGGATTATAACGTGAGCCCCATGTAACTTATTTTTTTTATCTGAACATGTTAAAATATACAGTGTAATTAAAATAAATTCATATTCAAGGTACCATTATTTTGATGACAGGTTTTTTCTAGCATTCCAAGACCAAGATATTGTATTGAAAACATTTGAGTTTACGACCACTCAAATCTTTTCTCAAAAAAAATCGATGGATGTAACTTTTTCAGTCGACACTGTTTCCGATAAAGTCAATCCAGTACAAACAGAAGCCTTCTGTAAAACTGAAGTAAAGTAAAACGAACTAAATAAAAAGAGAATCCAAAACAGGGAAATACCTACAATGCCATGTCAAAAGGAAAGAAAAACAATCACTGGTTTATTCTGACATTGATTTCTGTATCGAAAATACGAACAAAATGCTTCAAAGAAGAAACAAACTCTGAACGAACCATTACTATCTCTGTTTCTATGCATACTATATGTCTGCTCGATTTATTTCATGACTGCAATCAAAATCTCGTCCTTACAAGGGTATTTGGTTACTTTTTAAAACTTTGATGAAAAACTGATTTCGATTGATCTTCAGAACCGGTACCATTCCGTTGATTTTGAATCGGTTATGTAATCCCTTCATCCCACCATTTCATCCATGTGTTCTGTTGCAGACTGAGTTAAACTAACTAATAACGTGACACGAGCAGTCTGTTAGGAGAAGTGATGAAAATGTAAGAATTTTGAAATGGAATGGTTTTTTTTCTAGTAATGATGAGGTGAAGAAAGATTATCATGTGATATTTGGGCAAAATTTGTTATTCAAAATTCCAGTTTTGCCTATTTCAATACAATCAAGAAATTGTTTTTTAGCTGGGAAATTGTTCGGATCTAGAGTGTACATTTTCTGGACTTGTCTTTTATTCAGAGTATTTTGAGATATTTTTTTATTAAAGAATTTGGGATCGATGATAATTTGTAGAAAAATTGTGGAAAAATTTGTCTTTATTCACACAAGAACTTATTTGAGAAATTTCATTTACAGAAAGACTTTAAAGACACCATGTGGAATTTGAAATTGTATTTATGGAGGGAACATCAGGGGCCTGCTGACCCTGCAGACCCAGCAGCAGGTAGTGGGATCCTCAAAGGTGCAAAGGTGTTTCAGAAACTCAAATAATCTGTTCATCAGGCAAGTTATAGACAACTGATGATGTTTGGAGTATCATGAAGTTTACTAACCTCCCATGTTCTGGCCATTGAAGTGTTGACAATAGTCAGATGATTCCTATCCGGCAGTTCTGTTTCGGTCCCCTATCAACATAGAGCGTACTTTTTACAGTCTTATATTTCCTCACTGCACGTATATTTTTAATGTTTGTTAGAAAAATGTTTCCTTCCACTCCAAAAATACCGTTTTTCTTCAATCGTTGTGAAACTTTATAGATTTCAAATGAACCCTAGATATATATATTTAACTCAGTTTCCCACGATTCTTTTACTTGAAATGTCTATAATCAAAGGATTATTGGCCACATCTAAATAAATATTTAGATAGCCGAGGTGAGTTGGACATGTGAGCATGCAGCAAAAATCAAACACGCAGACAAATGACCCGATAAAAAGCTCATTGACCGAATTCTCATAGCAAGTAATTAGTAGATCAAATAATGTTCTGAAATTCCTACATATTAATTACGTGTAAAAAGGAATCTTCAACATGCAAATATTTGTCTGGATCTGCGGGGAAATTATATCTTCATCTATGCATTCAGGGAAGAGATCTTGAAGATCTTCGGAATAGGATAAATGACCATTCCTTAAAATGATTAAATAAAAATGTATTCTATTTCTAATAATTACGATCGACTTCCTTATTCTATTTTGACTGTCTAATTTGCAATAAATCATTGGATTTGTTGCAGCCATTAGGAAAATGACTCAGTATGATTTCAGGCGATATTAGAGCTCTTAACTGACATCCGACAGCCAAAATTTTGACTTATTTTCAAGTATGCTTTAGTAATTATTCAGCTCAGCATTTTCTATTTACACTTTTTTCCTGGCACGTTCAGTCATTTGATTGATTTTTTGAAAACAAATATTCGTACTAGATATCCGCCCTCAGATATTAGACCCCTATTCAAAAGACTATATTTGTTTACCTCCACGTCAACTTGCAGCAGTCAACATCTATGTATCATTTATCATATTTACCGATATATATATATATATATATATATATATATATACATATATGTTTGTGTGTGTGTGTGTGTGTGTGTGTGTGTGTGTGTATGTGTGTGTGTGTGTGTGTATAAACCTTCGGAATCTGAACATTGCTACCAACTACAACACGTCCATCAATATTGGAGCCTGATCTTCTTTGGTCCTGAAACCAATGATTAGTTAGATCACGTTTTGAGTCACTGATTGGTTGTTGAAGACTTTGATTTGCGGAAGGGGATCAAATTGATCGGAGACGTTGTAGTAGGTTGAAGAAGTCTAGTGTGTAAACTGTGTGAGGTAAGCTTTCATAGCGTAATTTCATTAATTTCAACATGAACATTGTCCTGAAAACGAATTTTCATTTTTCGAACCTCTTTGTCCTTTTTATCAATTTCCTGGCAATGCTTGCTTGTTGTGATGTTCAATCTGGAAATGTGAAGTTGTAGTGAATTGTTGCACTTGATAATCACCAAATTTTAACCATGATATCCTTTGATGCAAGTTCAGTTTTAAAGAGTTTCTTTGTACTTTGCTACGTCCAGTTTCCGTAGGGGACAGCATCGACTGTAGTACAGAACTCATTTTCGCCACTTATAACAATACGAGAAATAAAAGGATCATCTTAGTTGCGCAGGAGCAGACGGCTTTCCTTTTTTCGTCCAATTCGTACAGCACTGATTTGCCAAGATTTTTTGCTGTTCGAATTTGATGCATCCATCGAAAAGGAGTTGAATGGTTGAGAACCGCCCCCTGCCTTGATTTGTTAATTGGATATCGTCAACAAATTGTAAGACGTCTTATACCTTCCACATTTTCGATGCTTTCATTTCAATTTTGAAGTTTTGGAACCCATGTTCAGCAGTAAGTTTGTTGACGATCCTTTGGCTCAATTCTTGGTTGATATTGCAAGGAATTTCTGCTTAATTGTCTCTCAATTTGAACTCATACAACGAAAATCGATTTAGCCTTTTTCATCTCTGATTTGATAGCCTCAAATAAACTAAAACAAATCGTGAAAGACCAATGTCCAGTTTGAATAAATAGAGCTGGATTTTTGATGGAATATTATATGAACATTACAAATCATATGTTAAATAATTCTTCATTTCAATATAAGCATTAAAGTTTACAACAACAAAGGATAGAAGTATTTTGCACTAACTCAGTGTATATGTGTATATTTTTATCTTTAGACTTACATACTGAATGAAATATTTCACCTCCTGCAAGATATGTTAAAAGAAAGAAAGAGGGGGAGGAGCATTAGCCGATAATACTCATCATTCAAATCTATTATTGATCTTTTGAAAATGTATTATGTCCGTAAACTCGTACTCAGCCCATGCAGAGGAATATGTGCATAGGGGTACATGTGCACTTCCCTGGATACACATAGATATTTGAATTCATTTTATTGAATAGGAGTGTCTCACTCACCACTTGGTAACTTTGATATCAGCTTACATGTAGACAAACAAACATTAACCGATTTCTTCTGGTTTAATGTGTTACAGTGCATAAGATATGATCGCAAAATCTACAGAGAAAATCAATCCCTCCAACAACTAGAGTCTCTCTGGGCTTGTAGAATGACAAATATGAAATTCACTTTGACTGAGAAATCTAACATTTTGGGATGATGAGTCAATATCAATACACATCAAAACTAACATATTGGTACGACTAGGTATATATGGGTTTAACGCTGCAGCATGATGGATATGATGTGTACAGCATGAATCCATTGATCAGCAAAGACAATTGAAAAGTGTCAACATCAACTACAGTATCAAAATAGGTTCACTCAGTTTTCAAGTTCATCTGGATGGATCTTTGTATGTTCTATGCGTACAAACTGCGCCAATGAAGCAAGAATGCTGACGGTTTGAAAATTTACTCTTAATATGTAGAAAGATTTTTTTTCTCCCATCAAGTATTTTTAGTGGGGTTTTGTTTAAGACTGTCAGTTTGTCCGTTTGGTTAAGTCTGTTCGATGGCTATATATATATATATATATATATATATATATATATATATATATGAGGTCTATGAAAGTCAACAGTAGTAACGTAGTGATTAATCACCTTTTTTGATTTTATTGATTAATCATCTCCATCATGGTATGTTGCGATGAAGGTTTGGTCACATGAAAATCCTGTAGTGACAAATTGGACCTTTGTTCTCAATAAAATATTAGAAAAAACACTAAAAAAACAGTGATCATCTTTAACATTAGTACTTTTCGATGATCATTCATTCTGCCATCAAGCTGAATCCATTAACTTGATTACTCCATCATTCTCATATTGCCTTGTTATAGTAATGTTGCAGTCTAAATGGTTCAGTACAAGCTCAGATTTTACAGTTCTTGTACCATCAGCAATTGCAAATGGTTGCTTCCTAAACTGGGAAAAAAGTTTCTGTTGACCAATTTGAAAAAAAAGGACTTTATTGAAAAAAAGTTGTTGAACATCGTTCATTGGTTTGTATCAGGGTAACTTCTTCATTTTCTCATACTTTACTGCATAACACTTTTTTTCTGTGAATTACTCTGAAGAGCAAACAGTGATGATAGCAACCCTAATCTGCCTGCATTCTCTTTCCAACTTCTTTCATTTCCCCACTCTCTCCTGCATCGTCAAAGCTGTGCTTCTGAGAATAAAGTTTTTCATTTTTCTACTGCTAAACTCAAACTCATCATCATCAGCAGCAGCAGCCACGGCTTTTAAGCGTCTCTCGTCGGACATAAACTTTTGCCAAGGTTTGCCAGAACTGTCTGTCATGAGAGAAGTTGGAAAGATACTTTCTGAACTTGTATAGTTTCGTCGGCCAGTGTTGTGCTTGTTGTCTTTTGGGACCAACGCTGTGACTTATGATTTGCTGAGGTTGTCTGCCATTCTTGTATCATGACCAGCCCATTATCATTTTTTTAATTGATTCTATAATATCTTGGGACTGTTATGTCGGTAGATATATTGCAATACTTTGACATGTATGGGGTATGCACCGTGTTGAATAATAGCATCAATTAATTTTCACTGAGTTGAAGCCACTTTGAAGTCAGCAAATGCACAAGCAAATGGTATTTTATTTCCTGCTACTTTCTATTTTGGTTGATTTACTGAATAGAGATTGCCAATGGTTGACTGACTTCTTTCACCAGCCTGTTTCCGTGGTTATTTTTCATCGAGAGCTTTGTTGATTTGATTGATGATCACTTTGGGAAAAGTTGAATTGGCGGTTAAGTAGGCTTTTTGGCGTATTGAGATCTCACGAGTGGGTTCCCTTTCTTTATGTAACAGCATTATAGTAGCAATGATACAATTGTCTAGGACTTTGCCTTGTTTTAAGCATACTTTGAATAGGATGGCTTGTTTTCTTTTGAAGACTTTACCAAATTTTTTGAGTAGGTGTTGGTGATGTCATCCAGTTCAAGAAACCTTCCTTTTTTCGTTTGTTTGATTGTTTGCTTCAACCCTCACTAAGTTACTCCGAACTTAAAGCTTGTATATATTGTTCGTTTTTCTGTTATCTTTGTTTGGAGAAATAGAAGTATTTGGCACGATTGACAATTCAGTTCCTGTCAATTGTAAGATTTTCATTGTTTCGAGTACTCTACTCATATATATCCCTCTTGTATTGAGAACTTTGATACCTTTTATTTTTCTGAAATTCCTTTGCTGCATACTGTCGTGTATAGTATCTTATCTACTCTTCCTTTCCCTTATATAATTTATTTTGTTCATTTCGCAGTCGCGTAACTGGTACTCTTCCAAGTCCATTTTTTTACGTGTCTCGATGAAGAACGTGTTCATGATTTTAGACCTATTTGCTCTTGCAAAATCTGAAAAATCTTTATCTTTTTCGTTCGTATCCCGTATCTGATCTTGCAGACGCAGCTTGCATCTGCTTATCCTACCTCGGTGATATTTTTGTAGTATGGAGTTCAAGTCGGCGTAGAAATTAGCCATTGCTTTCTTGCTTGACTCTGAGCTGGGATTGTATATTTGAATGATGTTCATTTTGCACATCTTGAACAGTGACACTGGTTTATGCAATCTGAGGTAGCTTTGAATTGAACGTCGTTGTTTTCGAGTTATCTATTATTAAGAAAGCTAATTCCTCTTTGTTTTCTTTTCTCCTCTCCACTGCTTTATAGAATATACTGGGTTTTAGTTCGATTGCTTTGTCCTGGGTCTCCTCATTTTGCTAGCATCCATGATGTCCCCTTTTTCTGATCTCATTTTTCAGATTTATTTGGTGCATGTCTGTTGAGGGTGTCCTTGTGTTGTTGGTGACAATGAGCAATGTTGCTTTCCTTGTAGCACTCCTGGTGTTGTAATTTCCCTTGGAGCACATCACCGCCACCTGAGGCGAGTGATGCAGCCGAGCCCTTCTGAATTAATTACCTCACTGGAACAGCCGGTATAACGTTCTTGCAACCCATGGGGAAAGTTAGGCTATGACCCGTCACGTTGACTCATGATGTGTTGGTATGTATTCTGATGGATTGGATTCAACTGGAGTCAATCGGAAAGGCCCCAAAGCTCCTTTTGCCGTTGATGCCAGCACACAAATAGGTAAGAATTGAATGTGTAAAACACTATAAAAGATATGATCATACTATTTGCTCATTCTACCATATAGTGATTTGCTGAAAGCTTCTTTACAACAAACCTCATAATAAATAGCAAGAATCAACAATCATCAATCAGAAAAAAATCGTTTTTGATTTTAAGAAATAAAGATTCGTGTACAGAATTTGACACATCTTATTTGTATAAAATAGTTGTTTTCCCCTCTTTTGGATTCATTAGTTTGTCCAGAAGTTAATTATGATTAGATATGATAAATATTATAATCTTTAGATGGACCGAAAAATTTATATTTGATAAATAAGGAATAATTCTCCAAAGTATTACCATTTGACAGTTTTTCAGTGTATCAATACTTGATTGGTTGGAATGGAAAGGAAAATGATTAATATGTAATTGATTTACGATTCTTGAATTACTTAGCTTTATATATGAAAAGAAAAATCGTTCAATTTGTGTACAGTTGAATCTTAGATCATGCTAACTAGACAGGGTCAAGAGGTGTGAAAAATGGAGTTTCTCTGTGAAATGGTCAGTCAAATTCAGATACGGTAAACAAATGAATTTTATGGGAACATTGGGGGGGAGAGGGAGCAATATCAAATTGGAGTTTTAAGTAATGTTTGAGAAACTATCGAGAAGCAAATAAATCCAGGGCAGAATGTAAATTCTGCTAAAGTCAAAATCATTAGAAAAAATTGGCATATCCGGGTCTTCTATCCAAAATGTTAGGCAATGCACACTAATATCAGCTGAATTGTGCTGATGCAATCAGAATGCCATACAATTCGTAACATGATAGGGAAAAAGGGATCAAATTTTAGAATTATAGGGAAATCACCCATGACTGACAACCCAGTAACTTGGGACTTGCGATTCTCTTTTCTTTAGAGGTTGGGGGGTCAGTCAATGAAAAAAATCTGGGAAGCATTTAACGCAGATGCAGCAATGAAAACTTAATTAGCCAAACTCAACATCACACATGACTTAGTTGCAGTAATGAAAAGAAAGAAAAATTCGATCATTATAGAGGATAGAGAATAGGAAAAATAAACTATAGATCTCAAATGTTATGGAACGAAAGAGGAAATGAAACCGGTCTCTTTACCAGTCCTCAAGTTTCACGCCAATACCAACTCATACATGAAAGGTCACACCTCCCCGAGGTGATTGCATTTCAAGGGACCAATAAAGATTATAAAAAAAACCCCGAAAAATCATCATCATATAAGTCGGGTAAGTTCTCTCATCATTGCAATCTGCTGTGGGAATAATTTTATCCACGATTCATCTGATGCTTAGACTCAAGTGCCCAACAATGGGAAAAGTTATCCAATCCATCATCCAAAGAAGAAATGAAGTAGGTACGCATTATCTTGCCACCTCTTCATCATCATAAAGTAACATCCAGCCTTTTTTCTTCAAAATCTCCTGTGACCCTTGTATCACTATCACTCTTAAGATGCTGGACGTTTGATCTAGAAAAAACTATTCTCCTCCCCGAAACCTCCATACATTGTATCTCCTTCAGTATTTGATATGCACACATAAACACACATAAACAGTGCATATACCTTTCTTTTATATATATATGTATATATATATATATATATATATATATATATATATATATATATATATATGTGTGTGTGTGTGTGTGTGTGTGTGTGTGTGTGTGTGTGTGTGTGTGTGTGTGTGTAAAAAAAACCTGCCATGTTGGTCGTCTTGCAATTTTTCCTGAGTCAAGTGACAAATAAGTTTTTTATAGTTTAATATTATTTTTATTATCATTGTTACGAAACCAATATAATCCTGCCCTTTTATATATAGCGCTAATCCGTTTATTAATTTTCCTGTTTGGCTGATCCCGGGATTTGGTGGCTCGATCGCATTTTGAAAACAAGGTCGTACATAATGGTCATGAGTTCAATTCAAAATGGGAAACTCCTCTATGAACTGATCTTAGATTTTCCCCTATCAGAGAGCACTGAGTGTAAGTGATGTGTTTGATAGTATTATGTAGCCTAAGAAGCTATGGTCAGCCATGTTGCAAGAATATACAGGATATCGCAATTTAATTTAGCGTATCAAACGATATCATAGCGAAAATGTGACTTGCAAATATTAAATACCGAGATGATTAAATAAGTTTAGAATAATTTGGCAACATGTCATCTGAAAGTGAACAAAATGAAGACATTTATCCAACAGGGGACAAGAGGCCCAATTGCATTTTTAAAAACATGGTAACATACAATTGTCATCTGCACAATACGGAATGAAACAACTCTCCCATCAACTCATTGCTAGTTTCCGACTGAGGCAATGATAAACAATAATTTCCACTCTTCAAATCAATGTCTATCAAATCTTATCTGCAATTACCATTCGTCACTTGTGTGTTGATTTTCCAATATCAAGATTTTTGGTTCAAATTTTATCTGATTGTACACTTTCCTTTTTACTGCAAAGTTACTCTAATGAGCATAAATAATCTTTTCTCTTGTTGTAGCTAGTTTATTAGTGGAATAATTCAATGCCATAATTGATTTTAAACCATCACTTCTTCCGGAGATTGTCGATACTAAAGGAATTAGTGTCACAAAAGCGTCAAGATTAGCCGGACTTATCCCTTTAAGTGCAATAGGACAGCAAAGATCCGGGGTAGATCCCCTGCAGCTGGGCAGAGTAAGAGTGGGGGAGCCCAAAGTCGAATCCTAAGGCTCCAAATGCGCGTAGCAATTTGCAGCCCCTGTATAACCTCATTGGCTGACGCATTGTAACAGCGCACTCGGTCTTTTATGCTCATCACAATATCTAACCCATTCGACTGGCAAGTGTTGGTACCGGCAATTAAGGCTCTACCGCGGAACAGATGCTACTCTTTAATCCATGCCGAAAGGCTAAAAAAAGTGAGGTTCTGAACTAATTATTTACTCTCCTATTAGAGAAAAATGCGACACAAGGCCGAGGTATTACGAAAGGGAAATAGACTCAACAAATCAAAGATAGTTTACACGACTACAGTTGCTAATCAACCAAGGTTTCTAAATCAACTGCAGTCACAAAAGTGTCAGGACAAGCCCGACAATCACTTCAGGTGCAATGGGACAATGCTAACCCAGGGCAACGAATCCCCTGCAGCTGGGCCGAGTGAGAGTGGGAGAGCCCAAGGACGAGTGGAAAGGCTCCCAATGCGTGTAGCAATGTGCAGCCTTAGCATAACCTCATTAGCAAAAACAATATACTGGCGCACTCGGGCATTGACACTAAACAACACACAATCAGCGGCTTATCCGACAGGCACGTGTGAGTACTGGCGTCTTGGTCTATGCTGTGATATTACAATTCATGCCGAAAATTCCAGAAAAATCTGGGGACCTGAAAATGGTGAGGTTTCACGCTATTTATTTACTCTACCAACAGAGCAAAATGTGACACAATATATATATATATATATATATATATATATATATATATATATATATCCACACACACATGTACACACACACACACATATATATATGAAATGGTGTGAAGATTTGCTACTCTAGATCGTTTACGATTCTGCCCCTTATTAGTTTCTTTGCTCTTTATATATATATATATATATATATATATATATATATATATATATATATATATATATATATATATATATATATATATATATATATATATACATACATGAGCGCACGTGTGCGTGTGCATATGCATGTGTATACATGTATATGCCTCCGTGTGTGCTTGTGTATGTATTTGGAAAGTGGAGGAAACATTCAATTAAAAGAATAATAGGAATCGACGTTTGTCTGCTCGAGCTGAAAGTTTGTTCGATTAAATATGACCTGACAAAGAGCATTTGAGAAAAATGAATCCCAATCTTCGTATCTCCATGTAATAGTTACTTTAATCCGATGTGCAATGCATGAAATAGTCAAAATATGATAAAGAACAGGTTGGTAAATTCTACGAAAAGAAAGCGTCAAGTTGCTTATCACACTGATATGGTTTCTTAACTTTTATAGATCTACACTGCTGAAAAGCTCTTACCATAGTGATAGATGATACTTCGATGATTACAATCTCTATCCCACGGTCACACTGTAGAGGGAACCCATCAAAAAACATCTAAAAATACATATTTCTGGAAACTAACAACTTTTCAGAAGATTTCAAGGTCTAATATCTTGGAAAACGCCTCGATTATTCTTCACAAATCTTCCATAATAACAAAATTTAAAAAAAAAAAGAGATAAAAGTCTTGACCCAACATTATCTCCTTAACCTAGTAATTTTTGGGACCGATTTTTAGCAGTGGAAAAAAATGATATTCATATTGATGGATTGATGATTATTCGAGACAGTAAAGCATAGTTGTCCAATAGGAAACATTTTGTTATCACATAAATATGCCAGCCAGCCATTTATATATTACTGAAAACAGTTTTCTGTTCTTGAGACTACATGATTTTAAGAAAATAGCTTTCAATGTCAGCATCAATGACATAATCAAGATATTAGTGCTATACAATCTTGCTTTATTTTCAATAAATCAAAGTGCTTCTGATATGTCATACCAACGGGTTATTTAGAGTTTTTGGTCTGAACTTCACCAAATATATACAAATCATGGATTGAAAAAATTTTTCAAAATGTGATCTCCTTATCCGTGTATGGGTGTGAGTGGGTGCACTCCTGAAAGCGTTGCTTTTTCCTCATGGATAATTGAATTCAAGCTTAAAATCTGAAAATTGTAGAAAAAAACGAACTCTTGCGAGTTTCAACTGCTGCAGAATTAAGGTCAACGGATAAAAGTTTAACCGGAAAAGTACACCTGTCCCCCCATTATCATACCTGTTTTTTTTATTGTATGTGTGTTTTATTGGGTGATATATTGTTTCTTCGTTTACTCATACGATTGAGGATTCCATCTGTTTCATGCAAAGTATATATATATATATATATATATATATATATATATATATATATATATATATATATATATGCTTTGAATATGAGCACGTTTCTCAAAACATCACGCACTGATGGGCCAAATGTGACATTTGCTGCTTCCTGTATTATGGAAACTACAACAATACCGTGCACGATGCAAGCTACAAAGGATGTCACCATGATTATATCCCCAATAATTGGGGGTCTTAGGAGGATGTTGACTCATGGACAGCGTACACTGGGATGCGATGACAGCGCAGTTCGGCATTATGGGGGTACAAGTCAATTATAGGGGTCTAACCGTTCCAGCCATTCAATCATTCCAAAACATCCATCTTTGCTTCTTTGTTTGAACTATCTTCTTCGAAACAGTCAGGTGCTGGAACACATCTTTGTCGATAAAATGCTGTGTGCTTAAATAATTTGATGTCACGAATTGAAATAAGAATAAATACCATGATAAAGATATAACTGCTTGTTGTTTGAACTTGACTAAAATCAATTGATATTCATAAGAGAAATGGGAAAATGAATAGAAAACAGATAGTGTTTGATTTTAATACCACAATTCATTCGGTTAGGAAAAAACAAACTTTGGTTTAATTTTCAAACAGTTAGTTCATTGATTTTCGGCCAGTTTGGAAAATTCTCGGGGTGATGTAAAAAGGAAATTCATTGTAAGAGGGGAAATATCAAAAAATGGTAGAAAACCTGAAAGGCTCGGTATAACATTAGAATTGAGGCATGGTATTAAGGAAAAACGGAGTAATATAAAAAAAGGACTATTATCAAACACCAATTCGATCCCTGAAATAAGTAAAATATTCTATCGATAATTTTAAGATTTCCATTCGATTTTGACTTCTTAAAATGAAAATATGAAAGAAAATCGTACCGATCTTGACCTTTGTAAGAGAAAAATGAGCCCTTTCGATTTGCCGCCCAACCGCCAAATGAACTTCCCATCAATTCTGACACTTGTAATGAAGGAAAAAGTCAATTCTATTTTCCATAAAAAGGAACCTTCCGATTTTCGCCATTAATTGAAGGAAAAAAGATTAAACTTTAAAATTGATTTTAAAATTTCCCTATTATTCAACCCCAAAAGAAAAAATGATAAAAATATTGCCCTTCCGATGTCGACCCAAAAAAGTGGAAAGCAAAACCCAGGGAAAAAAAATCTTCCATTTGATTTTCACACTTAAAAATGACGTCCAAAATTTGCCCCCCAAACGTAAAAATCCGTAACATTTTGACACGTGGAAGTACAAAAATATACCGTCCAACTTGAGTTAAGAAAAAATTTATAGAATTACCCTCAACTTTAACACCCGAATGCGAAATGACGACTTCTTCTTGTTCTTCTTGTTCTTCTTGTTCTTCTTGTTCTTGTTCTTGTTCTTGTTCTTGTTCTTGTTCTTGTTCTTCTTCTTGTTCTTGTTCTTCTTCTTGTCCTTCTTCTTCTTGTTCTTGTTCTTGTTCTTCTTGTTCTTCTTCTTCTTCTTCTTCTTCTTCTTCTTCTTCTTCTTTTTGTTCTTCTTCTTCTTCTTCTTCTTCTTCGTATTATTATTATTATTATTATTATTATTATTATTATTATTATTATCATTATTATTATTATTATTATTATTATTATTATTATTATTATTATTATTATTATTATTATTATTATTATTACTATTACTTCCTAAGTGGTCACTGCTGGAGACTGAGTGACAGTCTCCATCCTTCTTCTTCACACTTTCAGCACTCTCACAGTTCACAGCTGTGATGCACACAACCTTTTCACATCAATTTCCTGATGGTTATCGCTGGAGGCTGACTGACAGTCAGTTTCCTTAGGCCTACTCACCTTTCATTGCAGCGCTGTGGTTTCACCGCTCCTACTATGCCTTTTGTTGGCTGTTCAGCCATTGCTACCGGATGGGGTCGTAAATTCGATACTTCCAATACACTCCCGAGTATTTGTCATTGGTTCTGTTCCAAGGGAACTCACTTCCACAAGTCCGACTCTGATTTTATGTTTCAGCCCTTCTCAAGTTATTTTGCCAGCTTTTCATCTTCCATATTCATTCTGTGATCCACTGCCTCAGCTATGTTCATTATTTGGTAGATTGTCTCTCCCTTGTCCACAATTATCAGGTCTTAGTACTTTGATATGATTGGTCGGTTTGAGTGTCAACGCCCCTGGTGAATTTATTACTCCAATCATTTTTTTGTTGTATAACTGTTGCTACCTTACCATGTCTCTTTTACATTCATTGATCTCGCCATTCCTCTAGCATTTGTGATTTTGAGTCCTGTGATGTATTTTCAGTACATCAGTCTTTGCTCTAGCTCCTTTATTAATCCATTTGAATTTTTTTTCTAAATTTTCCATTCAATATTCCGAAACATACAAGTGATTATTGGTTTATATGCATTCTCAACGACATTGCAACGGATATCAAAGGGATAATACTTTTCTTAAAATAGACATTAAAATGGTCATGTTGAGTTTTTTCACGAAACAGACAGTTTTAATAAAATCTACGAAATTTTTTTAGATCTTTTTCTTTACTACATCAAATACCAAAATAAATATCGAAAAACGCATGATATAAAAACTTCATCAAATTAAAAAAAAATAAAAGCCAAAAGAGAGTTTTTATGAGGTTAATTCATTTCTTCAAACGACAATTGGTTTCTGAATGCCTCTTTATCGTCCCCAGCAGCAATATTGTTGCCAAAATTAACATCAACCCCACTTCCATCAGCATCAATATTCCCACTGACGGTATAATATTATCTCCGAGCGGTATTCAGTCGATCAGCACAGGCCAACAGCAAAACTGAGCCGAGAGCGGACTTCGGTGTCTTTGTCAATTAACTATGATGGATCATTGTGCTTTCATCGCTCGACAGCTCTAAGTTTTTGCCACCTGTAAGCGATTGTGAGAACTACGGCTGCAGTGATTGATGGTAGAAGTAATTGAATTATTAAATACATCAATTCTTGTGGTTGTAGGCTGAAGCCGTTTCGCAGGTGGATACAGTCAAGTGGTAGTGAAGAAGAAATGGAATTATTGAGATGGAAAGATTCAGAAACAAAAAGGATATTAGATAAAATTCGAAAAAAAGAGAAGAAGATGAATTTCTTGGAAGGAAGAGAAAATAAGTGCGTTAAGAAAGAAAAAAAAATGAAACTCAACATAATGAAGACAAGAAAGAATGATGGGATAAAAGTAAATGTACTCTGAAATACTTTGAATAATTTATATGAAAATGATCCAGCTGGTGTGAAACGACGTGAAAGTTTCCATCAGGGTAAACAGAATTGTTGAACCGAGTTCAAATATCAACGATGTCAATGTATCTGTGAAAAACAAAACTCCGCCCCTATGCGTTACAAGCTGCATATCAAAGTATCTTAGCAATGTTGTTACTTGCATGCCACAATACATGACTGAACAACATCTCGAAGAGGGATCCCTCCCTGATAATGGTCTGTAGTCGTCGTTTACTTGATGATATCTCTCATCTATCAACGTTCTATCTCATAACCAGATAACCAGCTAACTGTATTATAACGGAGTGTATAAATCGAGCAATGCATCTAAAAGGTCTTAAGGGTTATGTAGCAACGACGTTTTACTAGAATAGATAGCGGTCAGAAATTGTTTGAGAAGGCACGACCGAAGACAGTACAATAAGACTAACAAAAAAGTAGATTCTGATGTTTGTGGAAGTAATATGTGTTCAACAGACAACGGTCTTTTTATGCAAAAAAACAACACATTTGGCCACATCAGCAGAAGGCAAAATATTACAAAAACATGACAAGAATACATCTTTTCATATCCCCGAAAGAAACAATGAGTTATCCATTGAAGGATGGTTCTATAAACTCCCATAAGAACGGTCGATAAATCAAATGATTCACACCCACATCACAGTCAATTTTCATTATCTTACATTTGCTTCACCTTTGGTTGACACCATCTATGGCAACACCTTCTTTTTCTTATATGGATCATATTTTTTGAATAAAAAAAAGTACCAGTCAGAAGTATTTGAACAGGCCAAAAATCTGCAGCGTTTGTAAGGGATTTTGAGCTTGGGGATCTGAATAAACTAACTAGTATGGCAACTTTTCCATATAACAACGTGACTTTTTAATCTTCTTGATAAAACTTGAAATTTTAGAAGGTTGAACATGAATAAAACTCGAATTAAACTATTTATTTCAATTTAAAACATTTCTCGGAGAAAGTTAGCTTTCAGAACCACCAGACGTGTTAAAATTTTTGCGTGGAAGTGATTATGAGCAAAGTGCCTGTTTGTTTAAATACTTACGACACGTAATGTATATACTGCTGGTAAAAGCCAATAATTGATTATAAATGGCTACAATTTCACACATTCACTCCTTATTATGTAAAGTATATTTTTTGTTAATCCCATTAAAAAAGTTTTGTAAAAAGTCAAGTTTACGAAGTTTGTTCATGATAAATAGCCCTATCCATGTTCACATGTTTTGTTTCGTCTCAAATTTAGTATTTTCTTCGGACCACCACTTAGCACGCGGTGGAATAAGTAACGTTCGTTTACTACCCCTTTTCAATTTTCTAATTGATCATCCTCAACAAGGTATTCTACCAACAGTCTTATTTTTTTATGGAGTTTACAATGACACCTGTTTTTGTACGCTCTCTTTGCTAGCTAACTGTCATTGCTTATTGTATAATTCATGCGTTATTTGGTTTTTTTTCACTTTATACCACCAAAAGTTTGTAAGGATTTTCGATTATATTAATTTGACTGAAATATGGGAGATGGTACAAGAATGACTCATTGAAATATGATGGGTGGGCAATGTATCTATTTATTATTGTGAGATATTTTCTAATATACTACGAAGAGATATATAGTCGTTTTCATGGAAATCGACCCATCTTCACTGTAGTTAATTATGGATTTATTTACAATACGTTGATGAGTTTTTTTGTTTGTTTTTTTTAGTGTTGGCAAATGTACGCAATCTACGAATGTTCGTTACTTATTTTGAGGATCTGTATTCTATACTGGACAGTCATCTCCACCATAATAAGAATGGTAATGATACCTTATCACACCTTTTTAACATATAAAAATAACAAGCGTATAACTAAAGATAATTACTTGCTTGACAGCCAACGATTGAAAGATACATAATCAAAACGAACCGAATAAAATAAATAAACTTTCCGAAGAAGAAACTTTCAGAACAGCTATTTCTGCTAAAATCATTAGATTTGGGATCATTTAAAACATGTTTTATATCCACGCGGAGAAGACCAAATGATAAATCACTAAAATAATTTTTTTATTGAATGAATAAATTACTCATGCCATATCGCTTTTTCTTTTCTACGATGAACTATCATTTTGATGGAACTTTTACAGCAGTAATTGCCTCTACACAACACATGTGGTGACGTTGCATTTTGTGATTAATAAAGCACACATCATTTTATCTACAAAGATTTCGTTCCCCAATCGAATAATTTTAGATGAAAACCAAATTAATCCCATAACAAATATTATGTCTACTAGCTACTCTTGTATTGTTCCTGCTTTTTTAAATTTACTTTTTCATTCATATTTATTTACATATTTTCTTGTCTGGGCTTCAGAAATGCTTTTGTAACTGTGATGGTTTTATGAGTTTATTTTTAGACTTCTTTATGTGTATATGAATAGGAGCTTAGTGAAGCATACATTCTCAGATTATACTCTCAATTGCATAAGTTTTTAGAATGTAAATTTCTCATTGACCTCATCTGCTGGTTATTTTCAGTTAAGCATCATCTGATTTAACAACTAAATATCGTCAACCCGTATCCACAGAAGACAAAAATAACCAAAATCCACCAAACTACCAAAAATCTTGGAGGACTGCATTATTATCTTAACCCCAAAGAGATATGAAGGTATTTTTTATTGAAGCAAAATATGAAAACTAACAGAAAAACTGAAAATAAACTTAAAATCGCACAGAGATATGTGAAAGGAGCAATAAGAGATAGAAAAATCAACAAAGAGTTGAAGGATGGATAAAGTGAAAGATATAATACGCATAATCAAGATGATCTTGTCACTTGATAAGACAGGAATGACATCATATGGAGTGGAGTGTTTACCTATTGGTGCTGATGGGATGCTAAATGGAGTAGGAAAAGATCAGACGATAAATGGTGTGTGGAGGTATGGTGGTAGGACATGATAGGGTTAAGCAGTATCATGTTGGGGGACAGGAAATACGGTTGGTATTCATGATGCATCATCATCATCATCATCATCATCATCATCATCATTCAGTTATTTGACTGCACTGTTGTCAGGGGGGTTGGCTGAAGATATAAGAGACTAACACCCCTTTCTGGTGTGCGTTCTGCAACTGTCCCAGTTAAGCTATGTCTGTCTAGTCTTTGAGATCGTCAGATGAGGTCTTCCGTTGTCTCCTGATGCTGGCTCTCTTTTGGCTCTGCTCTGCATGGTAGTTTTGTATAATGACGTGAGCAAACCACATAAGCCTTAAACAGTTCACTGGGACAAGGGGAGCCGAATAGAACCCAAAGCTTGTCGAATTGCTTCTCATGTAATGATAATACTTTTAATTCTATGATCAATTTATTCTTATAACCTTCTTTTCTATCATCCATATCAGCAATTATAAATCAAAGACTTGACAAATGTATTTCTCGTCCCTTTCCATGGCGTCCTGGATTGCCTTAACTTATACTATGTATAATCAGCGAACTTATCTAATGCTTTTAGCTCGTTCCTATTTTTGTTATTACTTTTACAGTCATAAGGGGCAATAATGCACCAGTCTTTTCCTGCGATGCCCCCAAATCTTTATTTCTGTTGCATATGTTTATGATGACCATTTTTCGGATCAAAGTGAGTCATTTTTATCTCCTTGAGTAATCTCTAACTGCTCTTTCTTTCCATGGTTTTCTGTTTGGTAATACGTTTGATCTCCCTAAGCCTTATTGATTCTCATGTTTTGGGTCCGTAAGTCTAACCCTGGTATCTTGTTTCAATTGTTTACAGTAAGCTTCAATTACAATTGAATTGTGCTCATCAATGTGTCTTATCAAAATAGATGATAATCATGTGATCGTTATGCACAGTTTTATCTCGCTTTCACAGTTTCTTTCAACCTTTTTATACGCCTTATGTAAAAGTACTCGTCATCAAATCTACAGTGAGACCCCCAACCTATTTATCTTGTAGTGCCTATATCGTTAAATAGTACATTTATCCATGTTTGGTGTACGTTTAAACCCACTTTTAACTCCCTTGTTTAGATCATAAAACATGTTTTGCAAATTTCTTGATGCTTTCGACGTTGAACGGACGTCATTGGTGAATTCGAAGTGGTCAACAAACTCTCTGCCTGTGCTCGTTTCCTTTCTATTCTAGGCAGATTTCCAAAAGATGCATTCAAAGGTCTGTGTAAAAAGTTCAGGTGATTATGTAACCCTCTCTATCTTGCTCTTTTCACTAACTTTATAGTTTCTCACCTTTATGTGGTTTTTATATTGCAATGTCGTTTTCGGTTATGTTCTCATTGATTTGCATGTAATCTTCGTTATCACTTTGTGTTGAGTTGGAGACTGTCATTTGTTTTACTGAGTTAAATGCTTTCTAATAATTCACCAAGGCTAATCAGAGTGTTTTTGCATTTTTAAGACTTACTTAGTTGATTTATTAAATGTAAGTGATTTATCATTTCTGAAGTCTGGATGTTTGTTGGGTTAATTTTCATCTAAAGTGCCTCTTTAATGGTATCATCATTTATACACGTTGGGTAAATGTGTGATATGTTGCTAATTGTTGAAATTGCAGTTATCTCCTCTTTAGTGTCTCTGGGTTATTCCACATTTCCTTACTCTAGAATCTCTAACAATCCCTTCACCTACCTTAACATTTAGGCTTCTGATGAATAATATGTCTTCTCCCAATTCATCATGTCCAAGTCGGATCATTTCAAAGATGTTCTATGTCCAAGATTGACTTACTTCAGCAGAAGATACTTGTTATTAATGGTATTGCAATTTTTTCTCCATCCAAAGATTTGGATTGCATCAGAACTAAATAAATGAATCTCACCCGTTTTTGATTTTTTAAACATCTTCTAAGTGAAAACAGCTGAGATCTGTAATCATGTGTCCTGAAATTTTTACCTGCTAACTAAAGTGCTTTAATACAGAGGATCATTTTTATTAACATTACTTCTATCATGTATAAGTGAAACAATTTTTTTTGCATTTGAATTTGAAAATTTTAGTTATATGATATTTCCTATCCACCATTTAAACAAAGAATTCACCAACTGAAACGAATTTGGTAGCAGGATCGCTGTGCAAATCGAAATAAGGGTTTTATTTATGCCCAGCAAGCAACCACTTCCTTTTCTTTTTTTTCTTTTTGTTAACGTCTAATGGCATCACTTATACACAACAGTCTAGCAAATTATCTCCTGAATGGTTCAATAACTATTTTCATTGATTGCACTGCAAACTGAGGTTAAACGTTATCGCCATTTTTGGCATCCGGACGTTAACTGAATCACCATTGGTCCTTAAGTTACATTCCATCGCAATAAAAACGTGAAGATCACTTGTACACTTGTATTTATCAAGTACATTTTATCTGACCATATATCTTGTTAGATTCAATGACGGTCGTTGATATATTAGGAAACACACGAAGGCACAAAGTTCGAAGTTGACGTTGAAGTGTCATTAACAGAAAACTGGTGAGAGAAAAGTGCATGTATGTCAGCATTTTGGAGCCAGGGGAAGGCTGTTGGAATACGAAGCTTAACAGTCGTGAAGCCCTCTTCCGTCCGAGGGAAAACGAATACGGTAGTCCCGCAAATCATAATCTTTGCCCCTTCTCTTTCTTTCTCACGTTCTCTCCTCTTCTTCTTTGGAAGAGCCACCTGACTGCTCGATCGGAAGTCTCCCAAAATATTTCACACACTCTGCTGAAAGTCTCAAATCATTACACCACTCTCAGAAGCTGTCATTCTCGAAAGGGGAAAAACTTCCTTTATCAGCTTTGTCATCAATCATTATCAAAGCTGCCAAACCTGCTTTCAAACACCAGAAAAATAAACCAAGAAAGCTAATCAGTCAGTCCAGAAGTACGGCAAGATGCAGGAAAACTTTATATTCATCGGATAATCTTCAAGAACAGAAATTGCTGGAATGAGTCATCAGGTAGAATGTTACACGAGTTTATAATATGGATTTAAATGAATGAGATTACTCGACGGAATTGCTTGAAACTTTTGCCTGAACCAAACAGGCTGTAACAGGAAAAGACTGGAATATTATGGTTTTTCTGATTGAAAATGTTCCACATTTATTTTCTTGATTACTATTATTTTCCATTTTTGTCATATTTCTTATATTTGTTTCACTGAAGCTTCCATATGGATTTTTTATGGACTTTTTTCCCCTCTGTGTCCATTTGTATTAAACTTATCACGGTAAAAATTAATGTATAAGAACTGATTATTTTGTTGCAGAATGTCTAAGATTGATTGTGATCTTTCAGAAGGTTAATCTTTGTGCTTGCTTTCTTTCAGTGACCATTTAGATAGGAAGTAAACAGTAAACGATTGATTAATATTTGGCTATTCACATTTGCCCATTACTGACTCCTTTTCACACGGCTGCTTCAGACCACGCTGACAACCCACATTTTAAGTTAGTTTTCTCCACATTCCCTTTTCAACAACCTTCCATTTTGTGTACTTAAATCACATTAACAGTATTGATAGATTTGTATCATGGAAATTTATTCCAGTTGACCAATTACATCTTTCGTTTGTGAACAAACACTAAAATAATGATATTTTGACAATATGGACTATTAATTCAAATGATATATTCTACGTAATTCATAGTTAGATGATTATATTTTGATTATTAGGTGCAAATGATATTTCAATAAAGCATGCACGGTGGCCAAAAGATATTCAATCATGTGACGATAATGTTCGAAAAAATAACCAAACTGCTCCTATGTCATTGAAATCGATCCAGATTTCCTTTTAGCAAAATCTTTTCCTGGATATATTGATCAGTTCTCCTTTGATAGATATTTTTTCAAATTTTATTTCAACGTATGGAAGATTGTGTTGTTTTGACAATTGCTCTTACGAGCAAAGATCATTTCATAGTATTGGATGCAAATGGTCAACTAAGACAGTTTGGTCTGTTCAGCTCTCATATGGGTCCCTTCATACTGAAATAATGATAATAAGTTTTGATCTAAAATCTCCATGCCTCGCTCCTAATTTCTACACGCTATTCTTCTGTTCTGCAACAGAATTAGTATTTGTGACTGAAATTATCGACAGTGAATAAAACTCACAAAACTGTATGATCAACTGCATTGAAAATGTAATGTTTTGAGTATCATTATAAACTTATTTGAGAAATTTTAGATCCGAACGTCTTACTTACACCATCTTTGAATCTTACTAATCAATTCTGGTGATGCGAATTTAATTATTCTTGTGTAAAAGCATTAATGTGAACATCAGATGAAGTAGAATTTGGAGTTAGAACCAAATCAAGAGAGAAAAGCAGCATCTTCTTCCCAAAGAACCAAAGTCATCACAGCGTGAAAGTATGTTCAAATGCAGTTCGAATAAACCTTATTTGATTGATAAGCTATACAAACGATCATCCGGAAACATGGATATTACAAAAATATAAGTATGGAATATGAATTCCTCATGATGATTTTCATATTTGCCCAAATTTTATTCCGGGGAGTAGACAGTGAGAGATTACATTTGTTAATAATTCTTTCCTTTTGAACCACGTGGAAATACTAGTTCAACAACACCAATTCCGGGAAAAAATTGCAACTTCAAACCTGTATAACTGTTGATACAATTAGCAGATTTTGGTCAATTGAATTACTCTGTGCTCAGCAAAATTCCTTTTCATCTGTTATAAAAATGTTCGGTTACATAACTAACCAACTCACAAAATTGAAACGTGAATATATACAAAATGCAACACTGGATGTGAAAACAGGAATCTAATTATATCTTGGGATTAACCTCAGCTTTCCTGCAAACATCTTCCATTTCCTGTCAGAACAGTATCTAAATTATTAATGAACACAATGTTTATGAAATCCTCGTCAGCTGCTTTGCAGTACGCGCAACTGTGTCCTGCTTTATCTTTAAAATACTTAAATCCACATGGTTAGATTATCAATCATTATTCTGTCCACATTAAGAGATGCACACTATAGAAACCTCTTGCATCTCCAACATTTTTTTCTGTAAAAAAAAACAAAAACTAATGACATTCTAAAATAAATAAATGATATTTCCTTTGTTCATGATATGGTATTCTGAATTGTCTTTCTACTCATAAGTTGTCGTATAAATTAGAAAATGATGAATAAAACAGCAAATTCAACGGAATATTCAGGGATGTATATGTGTACTCAGCGTTTGAAAAAATGGGCTTCATACCGAATAGAACATACGCTATAAATTGGATAATAAATCGAAAAAAAGATCATATACATGTTGAGAAAAGCAACAGAAAACTGGAAGAAAAAATAGGTGGCTACCAATACGTGACAAAAAAAATTATTAATGATTGACGAGTGGAAAAATAGGATGAACTTAGGAACCAAAGTAAAATAATAATTGAATTCAATGAGCTGGAAATAAGAAATAACGATTAAAAAACAACATATAAGTTACTCGCATCGATAGAATTACAAAACCTCTCCTTTCATGTCCAGATAGGTCAATTGATAGTCAACAATTGTAAATAGATTTCTGTTTTCAAGTTGGAAGAACCAGGAATTATGAAAAAAGGTCCCCCCAGTTGGTCTATGAATGTGTTTTTTATCATTCATTTTTTCCCATTGGCAAACCAGATTGGAATGAATGGTATACTATTGAACGTTATCTTTAAAAGAAAATACATAAAAAAAATGTTCAGCATTTTAGTTCAGCGAAAATGGCCATATTTTGATGGTGGTGTAATTTAAGCTATATATATATATATATATATATATATATATATATATATATATATATATATATATATATAGTGCAAACCAGATTTGCAATAATACATAGAACAATCCATTATAAAGCAATGATATGCGATGGATTCATTTCATAGAATGCTAGATACATTCAACTTCAAACTATGAATGTTGAGTTGGTTTGGAGTAAAGCTAGAAATATAGTAGAAAATGTATGAGTGTATATGTGTGTGAGTGTGCGTGTGTGTGTGTGTTGTTGTTGTTGTTGTTGTTGTTGTAGTTGAGTTGGTTATACGGAAATGGTATATGGACTGAGTTACATGTGTCATCTCTCAGCTTTTTTAAATTAATAATTTTGAATGAAACATTCTGAAAAGTGCTGAGTAAAATTCCACCACGAAAGCAAGGACGCTGAGCATTTTAACATGATGATGAAGCTGCAAAATGAAAAGTAGATCCATATGCTGAAAAAAACAAGACAGGAGAGGGACCAAAATTATAGATCATCTGGGATCTGTTTTTTGTTCTTGCTATCAAATGATCTGATATTGTGTACATGCGTGTGTATTTTTGATTGAGGGGATGAGAGTAGCATTTGACTCATTTTGAATTGCTTGGGATCATGTAAGCTGAATATTATTTGTGTTGTTTCAGAATAAGTTTGGATAAGTTCGGTGATACATTGAAAAATACTGGTCTTTGTTCTTTTTTTTCTGTATTATTTTATTGATGCATAATCAATTCATTTTTTCCATTCATCTTTCTTTCTTAATGCGTTGTGCCTTTTTGGGAAAAAATCATGGCCCATTTTTTTCATATGATGAGGACATTAAAGCTGTCATCCAACCTCAATGTTTTCCAACATTCTTAAATTCGTTTTTTATGGTATTTGGAAGTCTCACCAATGTATATCCTGTTGTAGTCCTCACAGGGCTCCTCGTAAATTCCTTTTTCAGAGGTGTCATCTACGTGTGGCCTCTTTATGAATTGAAAAAAAAATCTGTTTGAACGCCATAGTCACAATATGCGTATCCAGGTTTACTTAATTCTCCCAAAGCTTGTTGGTTATTGAGTTTGTCAATGATATCGTACGCCTTTTATCGTCGAAGTTGTGACATTTTGTATGATTTTTTTTCTGTGATTTCTGTGTACTTTATTTCTAGAATTTTGCATACAATGATATGAATAGCAGATGAAAAATCCCAAGATTATGCCTGATTTTATGTAAATATACTTCAAGTACTTGATTTTTTTACTTGATTCGCGGTTAAAGCCTATTTCTTATTTTGTGTTAATATTACGTTATAAAATATCAAGAAAAAGTAGGGTCTATTATTTTCTTCTCCTTTATGAAATCTCTTGCGACTGGAGTCTGACCATTCGAGATTTGTCAAATTCAGCAAAACATTCATTTCTTTTTGATCAACCAATTAACTGCATTCACACCGTGGATGAACATTCATTCCCTGGTTGTTAAGCTAGGAATTTAATTAAATTACCAAAGTAGTCGAAGATTTTAAAGAAATCACCAGCCCTTGCCAGGTGATATATATATTCTATTTATGACACATTTGAAGTATCCGTTCACGCTATTTCCATATTTTTGTTAATAATAATAATAATAATAATAATAATAATAATAGTAAATGGATGACTAAAGGCAGAACCACCCTCATCCAAAAAGACCCAGAAAAGGGGAACATAGCAAGCAACTATAGACCAATCACGTGCTTACCACTTACCGGGCAAATAGCAGAGAGAATATACATGTCAATGGATAGAAGGGGACTACTACCAGAAGAACAGAAAGGTTGTAGGATAGGAACCAAAGGGGCAAATGATTTACTCTACGCAGACCAGATGATCTTAAGAGAGGTGAGGAAAAGGAGAAAGAATATCGCAATGGGATGGATAGATTACAAAAAAGCATACGATATGATTCCACATAGCTGGATACTCGAATGCTTTAAAATGTTCAAAATTAGCGAACCGGTGGTTAAATTCATTGGTAATTCGATGGAAGACTGGAGAGTAGATTTGACAGCCGCAGGGGACAAGCTAGCCGAGGTAGGGATAAAAAGGGGAATCTTCCAAGGAGACTCGTTGTCCCCACTATTATTTGTTCTAACAATGATACCGCTCAACAGAATCCTTAAAAACAGCAAAGGATACCACTTCTCTAAAACGAAAGGAAAGGTCAACCACCTAATGTACATGGACGATATAAAATTGTCGCAAAAAACAGGGGAGAGCTTGATACTCTGTTCAACGAAGTAAAAGAATATAGTGAGGACATAGGAATGGAGTTTGGAATAGAAAAATGCGCAATCATGGTGATGCAAAAAGGAAGGCTTTCAATGACTGAAGAATTGAACTTCCGGACAACAACAAGATTAGGGCATTGACTGCACAAGACCGATACAAGTACATAGGTGTCCTTGAATGTGATACGATAAAACGGGAAGAGATGAAGGAGAAAATAAAGAGAGAATACCTCAGAAGGATAAGGAAAATATTAGAAACCAAATTAAACAGCAGAAATCTAATAAAAGAAATGAACACCTGGGCTGTGTCAGTCGTTAGGTATACAGGACCATTCCTTGGATGAACAAAGGAAGAGCTCCAATCAATGGATAGGCGAACAAGGAAACTTATGACGATGCATAAAGCATTACACCCTAGAGATGATACAGATAGACTATACGTTAAGAGAAAAGAAGGTGGCAGGAGGCTCATCAGCATAGAAGATTGTGTCCAGACAGCTAAAATAGTCCTAGAAAGATATATGCAAACAAATAGTGAAGAAATCATAAAGAGCGCGAGGGATAGTGCAACAAGCAATAAAGTAGAAAACAATGGAACAGTACAGCAAACAAGAAAAAGAAAGATGGAAAGGGAAAAAATTGTACAGTGAGTTCAAAAGACAGATATAAGATATAGCAGACGAGAAATCATGGACGTGGTTACGAAAGGGGAACCTTAAGAGAGAAACAGAATCGCTCATCATGACAGCCCAAAACAAAAGCATAAGGACAAACTACATAAAAACAAAAATCGATAGAACACAGACAAACAGCAAATGCCGCATGTGCGGTGAAAGAGATGAGACAGTAAACCACATAACTAGTGAATGTAGCCAACTCGCCCAGAAGGAGTATAAGCATAGACACGATAGAGTAGCAACGATGATACACTGGGAACTAAGCAAACAAATGGGATTCAACCATGTAGAAAAGTGGTATCAGCACAAGCCAGAGGCAGTTTTGGAGAATGACAACCACAAACTACTGTGGGACTTTGACATCCAAACTGACCACCTCATCCAGGCAAGAAGACCAGACCTAGTAATAGTAGACAAAAAAAGGAAGGCCTGCCAAATAGTAGACGTTGCTGTGCCTGCAGACCATAGAGTAAAAAAGAAGGAGGGTGAAAAAAGGGAAAAATACCAGGACTTAGCAAGGGAGTTAAGGAAAATGTGGAACATGAAAGCAAGGGTAGTACCGGTCATAGTGGGCGCACTAGGAACTGTCCCAAAAACGCTGAGGGAGAGACTGGAGGAGATCAGGATTAGGGGAAGGATTGAGACCGTACAGACCACAGCACTACTGGGAACTGCACGCATACTGAGGAAGGTACTAGAGATATAAGTACTGCAACGAATTGTAGCTCTGTCATGATATGCGAAAGAGAGAGGAGACGTTAGCTGAAGACCTGAGGAGACTTATTGTCACTCAGCCTTCAGCGATAACCACTGGGCAACCGGTGTGAAACTACAAATCGTACAATTACTGCGACCTATGAGTACTAGGAGAGGAGGACTGGAGACTTGAGGAGACTTGCTGTCACTCAAACTCCAGCAGTTACCACCAGCCAACTGATGTGAGATTCCAAATAATAATAATAATAATAATAATGATAATAATAATAATAATAATAATGCAAGAAAATCCAACGACACCTCCAATTTTTTGAGACAAGACCAGGAAGAAACAAAAAAAAAAAGAAGGGGAACCGAGTATTTCAACTGTCTCCAACTGGACATTTAAACGAACGGGTTCTCAGAGCTAAACTATCAATCCATACTGGGGCAGAAATAGTATCGGAGCTCTCCACAGTACGAGATAGAACTCCCATGATAGGAGGGAAGAACAACTTAGAAACACAATTACGAAAATAGATCTCAGAACTCCAGATGGACGAAAAACTACGGAAAATGCACTATTCACAAGAAAACCACGTTCAAGACGATGAAAGAAAACACAGGACAAGGCTAAAAAAGTATCCCAGTGGTTTTGCGGGAAATAAACCTGAGGAGACCAACAAAAGACAACACTGAGGAAATCTAAATAAATGACTGCACGATACAAACAGAACTGCACATTCGAAAACAACAAGATCTGAACAGAAAATGAAAGCAGGACGTAAAGCCGGATGCTACAGATGCAAAAAACTCCTGGAACAGTATATTGGGACATCCAAAAAGACACAGCAGAGCCTCAGAATAGCTAAAAACCATGAACAGAGAACTCAAGGCTATAGACAATAAAAAATCCATTGTATTGAATGAAACATCATTGGAACAAACTCAAAAAAAAAAAGCCAATTAGAAAGCAACAGTACTTGATGGGATTCATGGATATTGGTTTAAAAAATTCAACTCACTAAACGACAAGCTCACCCACCAACTCCAAAGTTGCTTAAGTGACGGGAAAGTCGTATTATGGTTGAACGGAGACTGAACCATCCTCATCTAAAGGGCACTGGAAAAAAGACTAGACAAGCAATTACAGACCAATAAATAATGGAGAATATATATATATATATATATATATATATATATATATATATATATATATATATATATATGGGGTGTCCATTGACTATTACCAAAAGAACGGGAAATATGCAGGAGAGGAACCAATGATGGCTAATTACTCGTTTTACATCGACCCGATAGTCTTAAAAGAAGTAATAAAAAAAAAAATTGAGCCATGCGATGTCTCAAAATGTTCAAGATCTGTAAACCAATGGTGTAAGTCATTGGAAACTCAACAGAAAAGTTAAAGTAGACTCCACAGCCACAGGAAAAAGCTAAGCAAGGGTTAATACAAAGAAGAGAATTTTTCATGGGGACTCTCTGTCTCCACTGCGATTCGTTTTAATTACGGTATTACACACTAGAATTTTGAAAAACCACAAAGGATGCGGATTCCCCAAAGAAGAGAAAAAGTCAACCTCATAATACACATGGAGATAGAGATACTATTAGCAAAGAACTAGGGAGACCTTGCAAAGCAGTTCAAAAACATAACGGGATATCGTGATGTCAATGGAATGAAGTTTGGAATAGAGAAATGTGCACTGATGATAATGCACTAATGAATACTTGCAGTGGCGGGAAGAACTGAACTCCCAGACAACAAAAATATCAGAGCATTGACTAGACAAGACTGATACAAATATTTGTGAGGTTATTGAATTTGACGCAATGAAACGGGAAAAAATAAAGGTGAAAAAAGAGCAAAATGCCTTGGTGTGATGAAGAAAATATTGAAGACCAAACTGAATAGCGGGAACCTGACTAAAGGAATAAACACATTGTCCATATCAGAAGTAAGGTACACAGGGCTACTTTTGATGGGCAAAGGGAGATCTCTAGTCAACGATAGAGTTTGTGACAATTCACAAAGCTTCACACCCTATTGATGATACGGATAGACTGTACGTGGATAGAAAAGAAGACGGTTGGGGACACATCAGAAATGAAAGCTATGTCAAGAAGGCCTAAAGAGGGTTAGAAAAGAATGTGTGAGCAAACAGTGAAAACATTATAAAGTGCCCAAAGCAGTGCAATGAACTACAAAAAAAGTAGAAAACAATGGAGCTGCACAGCTAACAAAGAAAGATCAACCGGAACAGAAAAAAATATGGGAAGAATTCAAAATGCAGATACAGGATCTTGCAGACGAAATATCATGGACATGGCGACGCAAAGGGAACCTGTGGAGAGAAACCGAATCGTTCAACATAGCAGACAAAAACAAAGGCATCACAAGAAAAAATATCTTAGCCAAAATCGACAGAATCAAAACAAGCTGGAACTACTTCTTATGTGGAAGAAGGGATGAGACTGTATACCACATAACTGGCGGTTGTAGTCAACGAGTCAAGAAGGCTTAATAAAGGATAAACTCGCAATAGTGAGACACAGGAAACTGAGTGAACGAATTGGATTTAACCATGTGAAAAAGTGGTACCTGTACAAACCAAAGACACCCCTAGATAATGGAAACCACAAATTACAAATGGGAACCACAAAAAAAAAAAACAGGATTCGGCAAGTGATCTCAAGTTGTAGAACATGTAAGTCAGGGCAGTAACAGTAAAAGTAAGTGCACTTGTAACCGTACCAAATGCCCACTGGGCAAAATTAGAGGAACTAAGGGTAAAAAGTGGATTGAGACTGTTCAAAACCATAGCTCCGCTAAGGGCTGCTCGAATTCTGTGGAAAGTGCTAAAAATATGAGATTTACAATCAAATTTGTAGTAGTGGCCTGTAAGAAAAAACAGTATGGGATGGAAAAAAATGAAAAATGAAAGAAAAAAACAAGACATGCCACAAATGGAGGTGAGGGTACAAATAAGTTCACTGCTGTGATCGATAAGAGAGGGATGAGAGAAAGGTCAAAGACCTGAGGAGACTTATTGCCACTCAGCCTTCAGCGATGACCACTGAGCAATCTTTGTGAGACTTTGAATCATAGTACTGATGTGGACGGTGAAAGTTTGGAAAGAAAGCCTGAAGACAGGGGAATACTTGCTATCACTCAAACTCCAGCTCTTACTACCATGTAACTGGTGTGAATAATAATAATAATAATAATAATAATAATAATAATAGTAGTAGTAGTAGTAGTAGTAGTAGTAGTAGTAGTAATAGACGTGGCTGTACCTGCAGACCATAGACTAAAGAGGAAGGACAGTGAAAAACGGCAAGAATACCAGGACCTAGCAAGATAATTGAGGAAGATGTGGAACATGAAAGCCAGGGTAGTACCGATCATTGTGGGCGCACTGGGAACTGTCCCCAAAACGCTGAGGGTGAGACTGGAAGAGATTGGGATTAGGGGAAGTATTGAGACTGTACAGACCACGGCACTACTGGGACCTGCAAGGATACTGAGCAAAGTGCTGGAAATATGAGGACTGCAACGTTAACTGTCGACAGTGACCCAACAGAGGAAGGGAAATGAAAGCAGAAATGCTACTTGCAGCACTGACTTGATAGGCGAAAGAGAGAAAAGATGTTGGCTGAAGACCTGGGGAGACTTATTTTCACTCAGCCTTCAGCGATAACCACTGGGCAACCGGTGTGAAACTGTAAATTGCAGTATTTCTTCGACCTATGTGTACTAGGAGAGAAGGGATGGAGACTTGAGGAGACTTGCTGTCACTCAAACTTCAGAAGTTACCACCAGCCAACTGGTGTGAGATTGCAAATGATGATGATGATGATACTAATACTAATAATAATAATAATGATAATAATAATAATAATAATAATAATAATAATTGTAATACTAGTTGTAGGAAATGATTTTCTCTAGGTAGCTTCAAAGCTTTAGATACTGAAATGTATACAAAATGAATACGTAAAAGTTATGTCACGTCAGTCAATTATTTCCCAAAAACTGTTAGTATAATCATGTAATGTTTGCAGGGGTTTTCATGCTATACACAACTTACATTAAGGTACTCATTGTGATAGTTCTTGTGATCATCAGTTGCTTCTCATGTAAACACTGCCAATATAGTTATTCAGCAGAATTGATCACTCTTCCAGCTATGATTCTAAAATGTAGCTTTATCTTATTACTTTCCTGGACACACACACACACACACACACACACACACACACACATATGAACGCACACACACACACACACACACACACACACACACACATATATAAAGTTACAAACATTTATATACATTATCCATGCATTTTTTCAATGCAGTGTAAATGTTGATATGTGTGTGCGTGAGCGTATGTGTGCGTGTTTGAGTGTTTGCATGTGTGTGTGTGTGTGTGTGTGTGCGTGTTTCAGTGTGAAGTACGCAAATATCCACCAATATATCACAGACTGTAGTATCTATTTCACGGCAGAGCCCGAGGCGCAGCTACTGACACTTGCCCGTCGTTTGGGCCGGATATTTTGCTGTGGTTGGCATCAAAGACCGAGTGGGCCGATGCAAAGCGTTAGCCAATGAGGTTTTACTGAAGCTGCGCTTTGCTACGCGCATTGAAGGACTTTGGACTCGTCTTTCGGCTCTCCTATTACTTGGCCCAGCTGCAAGGGGGTCAGCTTCCCGGGAGCAGCACTGCTCCATTGCACTTAGAGGAGCAGGTCCCCTGGTGGACGCTTTCGTGACGCTGGATGCTTTAGCTTCTACGGTCGCTTGGCAATCGATGACGCGTCGGCTGGAGCCATTTTTGGAAGGGGTTACCTATTTTTCCCATATTAAGCCCGACCTTGTGTTAAATTCTGCTGTGGTGGGAAAGTAGATAAATGGAATCCCTGGAGCAGCACTGCTCCATTGGACTTAACGGAGCAGGTCCCCAAGTGAACACTTTCGTGGCGTACGTTGCTTTGGTTTCTTAGCAAACCGAAACCGCGTCGGCTGGAGCCATTTTTGGACGAATGCTTCCGTATACTTCTCACATTAAGCCTCAACCTGTGTCATATTTTGCTAGAGTGGGACAGCATATGAACAGCCCATCCAATATCACGAGGTAAGATCAAAATTTTCGTTTCAGACCCAGAGGCTAACAATTTACCCTGCCTTACACAACACTTGACAGTCGGTAAGGTTTAATATAAGCGATATATTTCATATATACACAATTCTGCATCCACCAGAGTGCTCTATCCCACAGTTGGAAGAGCATTGCATAGCCTTATACTGAACGAGTTACTATATATATATATATGTATATATATGTATATATATATATATATATATATATATATATATATGTATATATAATGAGACGAACATGCTGTTCAATAATTATATTTTTGCCTACCTCACTCATCGGCTTCGGGCTACAATTCTTTTTTTCGAGTAATCATGGAAACAAATTATTTGAATCATGTGTTTTCCTGTTATTCAGAAATTACTATGCATGTTTTAGGATGATCCATCAGACTTACCTCCCTTTTGTTGTAGATAAAATTGAATATTTGCAATTATTTTCCTGAATCAATCATTTTATTCTGTGTATTTTCATGTATTTTGAGTCTCATATTATCTCTGAAAACTTTAATATAAGTTACCAGCAATAGATTTTGAGAAGTCAAGTAAAAATCTGTTATCCTCTCAAATTTCATAAAAATATGATGAGCAACTTGATTATAAAGAGTAAAAACCACAAACTTACCCTGAACAAAAAAAATGTTTTGAATAAATGTTTTGAAATCTATAGCGGTTTGAATTTTGATCAAATCAGAAAAGTAAAATACTAAATAACTTTACGAATCTAAAATTAAGAAAAAAACTTTATTGTCAGTGTTATTGATGCTTTCCTCTTTCTTTTTTTTTTTAGATTATTTTGATCATTAGTAATGAATAAACAAAATTGATATAATTTTTCTAAAACAGAATCATAAAAGTGATTATACCGTATGTAAAACATGTGTGGATACCTCTTGTGCTTCTCATTAATATAGAATGCCTTTTGGTCTGAAAGCACTTCAGATATTACTACGGATATTTTTGATAAAGACCTCACAATTTCCTTCTTTTTTCTAATCATCCCTATCTTTCATCATAGGTCAGTTATTCACTAATTACTGCCAATGACAGATGTTCAATTGGATTTATGCTCTACACTCAATCAGATCTTATAGGACTATGAGTGAAAATTTCTTATCATGATAACGGGTTCTTTGTTTGAATGAATGCTCAATATTTCTCTGAATACTGAAATATGTACACACATATTCCAGAACATGAACAAATAAACTCCCCCAAAATTTGTTACTATACACCACTTTTTCAACGTTTTGTCTCCTTATCTGGAGTAACATTCCCCTTTATCCAAAGATAGCTCCCCATCAAACCGTCTTTTAAACATTGCCCCATTTTTTTGGTTATCAGCAATATATATATATATATATATATATATATATATATATATATATATATATATATATATATATATATATATATATATATATATATATGTGTGTGTGTGTGTGTGTATGCATATGATGGTAATATTTTCTGGTGAACAATCATTGATTAAGTGTGTTTGTGTGTGCACACAGTGTATTTCTGTGTGGGAGATACATGTGCACGTGCATGTTCATGTTTATGTGAATCTGTGTCTGTATACGTGTGTGCATATAAAAAAATTGAAAAGAGAGTGACAGTTGCAGGAAACTCAGTTAGGACCTTGCAGTTCTTTTTAATGTCATTGAAGACTTCTCTCCTTCTGCATCGCATATCAGATGATTAGCGCCTATTGTCATCATTCTGATCAAGATTTCGCTACAACAAAGATTCTGACTTACTGTATGGTAACAGAATTCAGAAAAAATTTACTGGCCCTAATCATAGATTATTATCAGCTGAAGTAAAAATTAACAAAGCTTTTGAAAAAAAAAAAGAAAAGATGAATTCTTTCATGATATCTATCTAACTATGTATAATATGTAGTGCTTTCAGAGCTTTAATACAACTTATAACGACGATACGTAAGTTAACTTTTTGTACACACACATAAACACTTTAACACATATATAACGTATTTATATATTTTCGAGGCGATATATGTAAAAATACATGCGTGTGTGAGTATATTTGTAGTATCGCACATATGTAAGTAAAAAACACACAAACCAGTGTGTGTATGTGAGCACGTGTGCGTGTGAGTGTACATATATATCAATATTCGATTCATTTAGTATTACGAATTCATGAAATAGAAAGAACATATATCTTAACAGAACGAGTAGAAATGGAACTTTATGAAGTTAGGTAGATTTTAATTCGAAAAAGACTTGTGTTGTTGGAAAAAGTTACGGTTGATGCACTGGCACGTGGATACAATGAAGATCATATGCGTATAGCTTCCAACATCATTATATAAGAACAAATATCACGAAGTATGAAATGCTTTCCTATCATATTTTCAACATTTAAATTCGTTTGTCCTATCCGTGATTCAAAATAGTGACATAGCACCATTACTTTTATGTAACACACTCACACACACACACACACACACACACACACACACACACACACATATATATATATATATATATATATATATATATATATATATATATATATATATATATATATATATTATAGAAAGAAAAGGGAGCGAGAAAGTAGAGAGATTGAGGGAGTGAATGAGAGATACTCAACTTTTGAAAACAGTTCAAGTAATTTCAGGTAAAGTAAGTGGTTGTGAAGAGATATAATTACCAATAGCTGGAAAAGGCAACACAATTGAAGACGCCAAATTCGAAATTTTATTCGGTGTAATGTCGAAAGTAGAGTTTTGAAAAAAGTTTTTAAAAAATCATACAAAGGAAAAGGAAAATATCAGATGAACAATTTGTAAGAAAGAAAGTTAAAAGTTAGAGAGATATAAAAAAAAATGCAAAAGCAAAAAAATAAAACAAAACAGAACAAAACAAAAACAATCACTGAAATAAATGATTGAAGATGATTTGAAAGAAGTAGACGATGGGAGATAAATAGAAAATGGGAAAAGAAGTGAGAAGAAATAAAGGAGACCTAATATTACTGATTTCACGGATCGAATGGAATTATCTTAATAAAAGCTTTCAACTTCCTCTTCGAGAGAAAGGTTGTCTCTTCATTCTTGCCTCACTTTGATTCCTGTAACAGACGCAGCTTTATGTTAATGGATGCATGCACCATTTTACAGGCAGTCCTTACTAGGAATCATCTGATTTAATTTGACTTTTCTCCGTTAAATTTATTGATAATTTTTAGTGATGTTTCGTTTCATTCTGACAAAATTTTTTATTTTCTGTATTCCCCCTGAAATTTTGAATAGCTTATTTTCAATTTTGTCCTGCATCTACAACTTACTTAAAAATTGGCTCAAATTTTAAAAAGTGATAAATAAGAGAATAGGGTAAGAATACTTTTGTAATTTATACTTGAGATGAGATTATTCTCTGGATTTTTCATCGTGAAATTTTGTACAGTGTAACTTCGAAATGAAATAAAATGCAAACATGAATTAATTAGGAGTTTGTTTTGTGATTATGGAAGAGTGGTTCCCCCTATTACTCATCCCTTTGCATTCATCTTTGCGAAGTATAATAGTAGCATGGGTTATGGAACGAAACAGGGAAAGTGGATTTAGGACAATTGTGAGCCACGAAAAGGATTTATTCTGTGTTCTATGCAGTTAAATGTTTCCCTTATGTGCACCTTCGGTGCATGTTTATTCACTGTCTCTGACGCGTGTACATATACAAAAACATACAAAGATGTTTTCATGATGGTAAATGGTTACATGTACTGGATACTAATTGAGTTTATATAGATCAGGCCTATGACATTCTGACCAAGGCAAACGACCATAAAGTATTCCGTTTTCCGTCTACATCAATACATAGAGAGTCTGATTACTGTTCAAGTTTAATTCAGGTTATTCAGGATTTAGGCAAAATATTTACAATTCCTGTTTGAATTCATGATGCAACTACTGATTGGATTTTTTGAGTATGATCTGTTGACAGATCCTTCCACTTTTTCTTATCTTCAAAGTTATTCGTTTCATAGCGCAATGTGTCAGACGAGAGGCCATTCTTATCTGAAAAATATCTTCAATTTTTTATGGGATATACATGGAATCATCCATCGCAAACATTCGAACGAGCAGTAGTCGCTGATATTTACTATGTTTAGCTTCATCTGACATGAATATCAAAGAGTAGGACATTAATCTGGGTTGAAAACTCGTTTTACTTACAAAGTATTCAAAACCTGCTCGTTAGTTATTGCACTACCTGGAGGTCCAATATGATTAGAAAATTACCAATCTTTGGTCACCCAGGGATGATACCATCAGATTATCTTAAACGGCGTACAATAAAAATCACAAGTATCAATGGTAGAAAAATGCCGATTGTTATGAATGAACCAGCTTTGGGAATAAGCATTCAAATTCCTCCTGATGACAAAGTCCGTTGAAAACAAGGATTCAATACCCAGAAAAGTTTATCACAAATGCAAAAAAAATTATGACACCAATTTATATTGAAATAATTCACCATGATAATATTCAGTCCATTATAATTACTATTGATTGCTCCATAACAAAGCCAAAATACCCTGAGTGTGCATTCTACTTCTAATGTCAATATCTCTAAAAGTTCAATCTTATTCAGTGCATAAAAAACCACGATGCAGCCAAAAGAAATGTAAGGTTCCTGGATCCATTTAAAGATGCATCTTTTTCAGCCCATTAACTTCTGTTCCACAAAATGACATTGGAAATCTTGCAGTATTCTGGTGATATCATGTGGAAAAATATCCTTTTATCAGTCTAAAAAATGAAATGATAATTCTCAATCCACTGGCTCATGATCCCAAGAAATTCAATTGATATACAAACAGAACCTTTAGAGATGTTACTGACAATTGAAAAGAGAAACAGTGACTGCATTAACGTGCAAAGACCGATTGCAAGATCTAACAAATCTCCCTTTTACACACGACCCACCTTTCGAAAATGACGAACAGACAGGCCAATTGAAAGCTAGATTGATAGTAAGACATGGAGATACACTCAGTTGCATGCAAATACATCTCCTAAAATAGTCGTTGGAACTAAATAAGGAACATATCAACTTATGTTGTGTGAAGATGAAATCGAATGCATGTCTGGAAACAACTCCTTCACGGTGATATGATGATATATATATATATATGACGATTTTTTTCATAAGGTGCCTATTGCATTTTAGGACAAAACTCAATAATAAATAAAAATCACTAATTATGCGTTAAACTTAGTTGTATGTTTTTGAATCCAATACTCAAAGTTTGAAAAATATATGAATTATTTGCCAACACCTGCAGATGCATCGTTAGAGCTAAAGGCAGAGTAGCATTCTCGGACTTTTTATTCATGCCAAATTTCTCTCCCTTCTCTTCTAATAAAGTAACTGTTTTTGGCAAAAACTCAACAATGAGTCAATTATGATACCCTGAGGATATTTGGCAAAATATATTGCAAAGAAACTGTTTCAATCACAACTAAGGAGATATATATCTAATGGCTATGCAAGGATAAAGCAAAAACATCATCTGTTTAATAAAAACACTGAAGCGTGGAGAAAAAAACAAATAAACCTTGAAACCTTACAAATATTTGGAGTCAACGTTCTCCTAATTGTGCCTCCACTAACCAAACATTTTCTTTCAGTAGAAAACACAGTGTTTTGTATTAGTTCATTGCTGCAGGTGTGTTTATTTGCCAACGATTAAATTCAGACGATTTTCTTTTGAATAAAAACAATTATTCCTTCAGATCTCAAAGCATGGAAAGCGATACAAAAAACTTTAAAATAAGCCATGACTGGGGAACGAAAATATATACATAAATACACACACACACACACACACACACACACACACACACACACACACACACACACTCATATATATATACATATATATATATATATATAATGGAATTTAAAACTTGAATGAATAGGCAAACGTTTGCTCTCCATATTATGGAAACTCATTCGTAGAAAAACATATTGATCACTCAATTTCTGAATCAATAAAGTACAGGCATCATAAACTTTTCAAAAGTTCACTTCACACTAATTGTTTTCCTTTAGTAGCGTGGCAAGAGCAAAAATAGCCTTTGTTTTGCTGTGAAACATCTCGAGGCAGCGAGTAACTTGATCATTTCATTCTATTTTCATCGTATCACGAACTTCCAAATGGCCAATTCAAGGATACGATGATTAACATTTTTGTCCGGGAATGCTGGAAACTTTTCCATACGGATAAATGATGATTTGGTCAAAACTTTACACTATTCCAGCAGTTGGAAGAGTTCAATAGGAATTACAATATATGCCCTTAGTTATGGATTGCATACAGCATCTATTTCACTGACTATTATGAAACTGATATTTGGATTGTCAGTAAATCTTTACCCCAGAAATCCTCCCTTATATTCAATATACATCATAAAAGCAGTCCTGAAAACTACTTGAATCATCTATTTTACATTGATTTTCAATGTGCAACATCAGGATCAGACTGTTCATCGTGTTTTTTGTTTTTATAGGGTGAGTGTTATCCTACAATTATCGATGTGTTTAAAATATAGACTTGTGTGTTTTCCCTGGGATATTCACCTTTGTATTTGAAATTAATCTTCTACGGAAAGTACAAAAGGTGAATTTTTTTGTATTTTTATTGACATTTCTTAGATTTATTTCGACTAAAAATGAGTACATGACAATCTGCAATAACTTGTATTTACATTTCTGGAAGCAAGAACAAATATAATATCTGATCATGTTATTCATTGATATCGCTGATCGAGAGCCAGTATATCCTTGTGAGAGTGCTTGACTTACTCCTCTTAATATCTCACGTTCTCTTTGGATTCATCACGATGGGTGTCAATGACACGGATTTCGATTGGTGGCCTGCAACCAATTTTATATGTATACTTCATCCTATTTTCAGCAATTTCCAGCAGGTTTGAGATATTGATAGTGCCCCTTGAAGCCCTGAGCTGCTGTAAAAAAAAATTGTACCAACCTTGGAAATTCATTGGCCTCAAGGATATCTTCTATCTGTTGTCCAACGAAATTACTGGTTTTAATTTTTTGCTTCACTCATCGGCAGCGATTGCTAAGTTGTGTTTACAAGGTATATTTTGGCATGTTCGTTGCCGAAAAAGACTGTATTTCACTTTCCGTATAGCTGTGGGGAGACTCTGCTAGACGCTTTGAAGTATGATGATTACGGCTGGGAGGTCATCAGAGACTTCAAACTGGTGGCAGCAATAAAGGGCCACCGAATTGTTTTCCTCAATTATCTTGCCTTTAGAGTAGTACGTATTCTTTGGCGAACTACCCAAAGCAAGACCAGCAACAGCCAGCTGAATCCTATGTGGGTATGATCAACGCCACATGGGAACCACCGGTATGATCCCCTGGCGGTATTGATGCAACAAGAGCAAATAAAACGTCATTTGTTTCAATAAGGAATTAACAGACATCAAGTACTTCCCCTACGTTGTCGGGGCAAATAGGTGGATTACAAGATATCAATGTCCAGTTCACGAGAAAAAAAAAGAAGTTTGAAGAGAACAATGGCTATTTTGGAAAATATCTTTAACAAAATCATTTCTACGATCATCATGATGATTTAAGAACAACATAAGTCTTCAAAACGTTGTGTATCTCTGTATGCTGAAAATTGCTAAGTAACTTAAAAGTCAACACTGTATAAGAGTAGATCTGATTTGTTTTGGATTTCTGTATTGTTTCCTGACAATTGGTAATCATTTGTACCTACCCTCACTGTTTATTCCTTATATTGAATGTCGAAGCATACTGAAGTCATCTTTAGGTCATCAGCAAGCATAAAATGTCTTAAGGTCTCCCTTTTTTTCAGTTTTTTTTCCGGAAATTGACAGTTATCTCAACTGGATGGCGAGATCTCCATAAAAAAGATACGAGTTGTCTATTCTCATATTACTATTACAAAGTTTAAAACAAAGAATACTATGCTGTTAGAAATTGAGCGAGTAAAAAAACATATATCAAGACATATAATCTAAATTATATCGTCACAAACATGAAACAATGAGAAATCAGAAGGCAAAAATTCGAATTTAAACGTAAATGACCGTATATGTCAAACACATACAATCATGGGAGCGGGAAATACAGTCTTTTTCACATTGAAAGTATATAACTATATGAGCAATAGGACAAATTCGTATGAAATTGAATGCATACGACCATATAAGTCAAATGCGTAATATGAATATATCATTTACATTCAACCATATAAGTCTCAGAGAAGTATCTTGAAATTAAGAGCATGCGGTCGTATTATTTGAATGCATATAGCCATAAAAACGGCAGTGAATTTTTTTTTGAATTAAGCATATATGACCGTCTGAACCAAGAAAAAAAAATCATTGACGAACATATTTAAACTATCCAAAATAAGGTAGCCACATGAAAATTAAATGTTGTTATTTTGATTGCGTTAATCAAGAGAAAAAAATTGGCTAGAATTGAATTAACACGAACATATAAAATTTCGAAAAAAAAAGTTGTCTCAAAAAAAGAATCAATTAAAAGAAACTACTGCCCCAAAATGGCCAATGATATTGGACAGTTTGCCAGCTTATTGGGTGTAATATTTGCATGTTGTACCACCAAAAACTTTCTCATGATCAAGGATAGGTAAAAATCAATATTCTGATTGCTTTTTCTTTACTGAGTAGGCTACTCTTCTCCGTTTAAGATATGTTTTTTTTTTTGTTCCACTGGTACTTGTGGTAATGTTGGAATGTGAAGACGGCTATCACAATATTCTGTTTGTTCATTTTTATTTTCTCTCAGGGTTTACCTTACTAATTATAAATATGCCATTTCCAGGTTTGGAAGTTCGTCGAAATTAACCAAAATCGCATTAATAGTACAGTACGTAAACATATTCCCTTTCGTCTCTCTTGCTAGCTTTTCACAACCCTCGTTGAGAGCTTTAATTTTCCTATTTTGTATCCATAGTTGTTCGTTCGCTGAGATGATTAAGAAGGATGTCTTGAAAGTCCACTGTGCATTTCTATCGCATAAATCAAGAGATATACAACGGGAATTCAATCCAAATTCCGCCGGAAAAATCCTATTTCTTTTTGAAAAAATGGGAAAGCCGTAGGGAAGAAAAAAAATTATTGGCAATGAGAGAAATTAATTAAATGAAAATAATTTAACATCTAAAAATGAATAAATGATGCTGAAAGAAAAACGTTGAATATAATTCATGTTCGAATATACAACAGTTCCTTTGACTGCATTTAGATAAAGAATATTTTTATCCAATATTAAAAGAAAATTTCAGGCCCATATTCATTAATAATCAAAGAAGTATAACAGGGAAAACGTTGAAATTGGAACAAAATGAATGATTTTTTACATAATCTCCTTCTTTGTCCATTGATTCAAATCATATAATAATAATAATAATAATAATAATAATAATAATAATAATAATAATAATAATAATAATAATAATAATAATAATAATAATAATAATGATAATGCTTTGTTAGTTGTATAAAAGTTTCTTATGTTTTGAACACATTTTACACTCAAAGACTCATGCAAACATGCCTGTGTAAATTATGTATCTCTCTCTCTCTCTCTTTCTCTCTCTCTCTTTCTCTCTCTCTCTCTCTCTATCAGACGTTGTTTTATATACAAACTTATCTTACATGTTTATCCGTCTTTATACTGTTAATGTAATTCATTCATTTTAGACGATGCAGATGGAATGAACTATACTGTAATTCATTCAATCTGCCCTCAAGTTACCATCTTCTTAAATACATACCGTTGTAATGATAAAGACGAAAATGGACCAATTATAAACGAAATGAGAATTCGGGTTGAAAGCATTTGCTCGGCCTTTGCCTTTTCGGTATGCAGTTCAGCACGAGGGTAAGTGCATTGCTACATTGAAGTGGCCCCCAACTATTTCGTTGTATTACAACTCTTCAGTGTGGCTTTAAACTTGATATCGTTTCCAGTGCCAGCACTGGGAGGGGTAAATTCTTTGCTTTGGACCCAAAGGTAGATGCTCTACCCCTGAAATGGACGGTCCGTTGAACCCAAAGGAAGATATATTCACTGATGCATAATTCCTCATATACCAGAGTACTCAACTACAGAGTTAGGAGGGCATTGTGTTGTGCTCAACGTAAAAGCTAGGAGCATGAATCATTAATAACAACAGCTGTTTTGTTTTATATATGTTTTTTTTGGAGGAGGTCTTTCTATTATGCTTCATTCTGTTCAGCTAATTATATTGGCTTGTTTTTTGTTTTTTTTTATATATAAGGTAACATCTGTAGTAAAAAAAAATTGACGTAGTTCTTCAAAGAAGTTTTTTGTTGATTCCCGTCAGAAACAATGGTAAATGGCCCATAAGCTGAGAAATAAAGGATAAATTTGGATATTTACCATGGGATTAAGGGAAGGAAAATATATACCCCATTATTACACGGTGAATGTAGCATTTTGATTAGAAAACGTGATTTGAATAAACAATTCAAGAAGATGAAGTTGCTGCAAGAATTGAACTTGAGACAAATCGGGTAGCCACTTCAACGTAGGAATGTTTAGTGTTGTCTTTTTTTTTCTCAATTAATTTCATCTTGTCTGTCAAATTCCATCAATCTGGCAGAGTACTATGAAATAATTTTTTCATCGTGTGTTTATGATTCTCCTAATCGGTGGATATATATATATATATATATATATATATATATATATATATATATATATAATTATTGTGTTATCTACTGATAGCTGTTTCGATGTATTATATCTGTTCAATTTGGTTATAGACTTTCCATTATCCCATCCAGTACCATGAGGCACGATTAAAAACCTCGCTTCAGACCAAATATCCTACCTCTGAGCTACAGAACTTGACGGCCAGTGATGCTGAATTTAAGCCATATATTTATTTACGCATAAATTCCTCATCCACTAGAGTGCTGTATTCCTATGGAATGTGTGTGTGTGAGTGTGTCTTTGTTTGTGTGTGAGGGAGGGAGAGAGAGGAAGAGATAGAGAGAGGGAGAGAGAAAGGGGGAGAGGAAGGGGGAGAGTGCCCCAGAATATTTCAACATGTATACAGCATTGTTTAGTACTAAGCGAGGACAGATTGCTGTAACAATCTTATAGTCCCAACTATATATTATAGACGCAACTTTAACTTGAAGCTGTTATACTTGTAGGGCAACACTGCGTCATTGATATGATGAATTCTTAAATAATAACTCGTTATCATTCTATATATCAACCATGTACTAAAATCACACTGTTTAGGTTAAGTTTCGATGTATGTAATACAAGTCAATAATAGTACTGACCAGAATCATATATAGTATGTTGCATGATGGCTTCATTTTGCTCATTTGCATGCGCCTTTTAATGATATCAGGATTTTTTTTTAAATATTAGCATCGACATTGTAAGTAATTCATTCTGGAAATTACATAGATTTCCTCAGAGGAAGCATTAGTGTGTTCAGAACTCCATTATAAAAAGCTATTCTCATCTCTGAGACAAAATTGCATTAACGCAGGACTGGATTTTTTTCTTATTTCTAAAATTCATACGATACGCCGAGATTCCATATCGGACCCCATAAGGGATTTTTACTACAGCTGTATAATTGATGCTTTGTATGCGCCATAATGCTACTTAATGGCCCCAACATTGCAGTTCAGGTAAAAAAAATCCCTCTAAACGCGATTTTCTTAGTTGCTAATCTCTAATTTTTGTCCAACGTGAATGGCCTGAGGGTTTCTTCGCTGTACATGTAATTACCGTGCAGTCATTCCCATAGACTTCATATAATCTACGAATCTAAGAGAAGTTATAAATATGTGAAGGCTTGATTAAATCTGAGATGTCATTTGAAAAAAAATGGGAATATTGTCTCAATACATGAAATGATTTTTTTTTTTTGATAAATGATGGCCAAGAGAAAAATTGTAGACCATTGAGGACTTGAAAAGATCCTTTCAGATTATTATGTAGATATAGTAAAATATAATCCTCAACAAATAAGCAGGATATACTCCCCTAATCCAACACTCCAAATGACCCAAACTACTCCAAAATGTCATGAAAAATTTATTGAGGATATTTGCACATACGGTGGAAGGTCAATAAGTCAGTTGTTTTGCACTAGCGAGTTAAATTTGAACAAATAATATCAGTTCATAATCTTTAATCAATAGGATTGATCAGGAAGCTTTCGATAAGGTACATTGAAAACAGGAGATATTATTGTGAATATTCGTTCTGTAAGATCATTTGGATACGGATTTATCGTAATACATGTGTATGTGTAATTATCAATATTAATCGGAGTTGAAATGTAAATCTTTGGTGGAAGTCTTATATTAATCTTGCTCAGAAGGAAATGAAGCGTAGCAGATGAGATAAGGAAGGGATGTTTAAAAGCATCTGAATAAATTTGGCAAACTTAGTATATCAACCATAGAGTCCTCATTTTTACATTCTGGAGATAAACATGAAAACAGCTGGAAAACATCAGTTCTGATAGTTTTTAGCCAAGGTTTTTTTGCAAAGTGCCTCAAGATAAGTGTGGTTATATAATATTTTCCAGTTCGAGAATTAATTCAGGACAAAAGATGGCGCTGATTGGGAACTGATCCTTGGTATGATGTTAGGGAAATCTGGAGGTTCTCTTCATTGTTAAAAAAAAGAAGGATAAATATAACGTGGGATGATAAAAATACAAGTTCAACCAATCCCGCCAGGGAATAGGGAAAAAGCAATAGGATCTACATTTCATGGAAGTTCATTCTAGCTCAAGCCACGTGAGGAACGAAATGTTACTCATCAGGCTTTATTACTTTTGTTTTCATTTACGTCAAATATAGAAGGATTCACACTCATGTCAATGACATTAAAACTCTTAAGCATTTTCATGTGATGTACCAATTGACCACTGAAAAGCAACTCCATGGCGTCAAGTTATCTTATTGGACTGTTTTTTCTTAATGACAGGATTAAGTGCAAAACAGAACGTGATAAATGTTATTCTCTGATGGATTAATATATCAGGTGATTGTATAGTCGGTGAAGTGGCATAATACGTTGCAAAAACTACACTGACCTCACTTACTAACAACGTTTTCTATGTTTCATCAGCTGCTGGTCATCTTTGAACATGTCAAAGTGACTGAAGCTCTTCTATAACATACTGTGAAAATGGACACTAATGACATACCTCTCTCTCTGCATCTTCAAGAGAGCTAAGTCAACCTGACAGTGTAATTCCATAAGTTTTTAAATTGTATTGCAAATCACAGAGTGAACCATATAATTGAGAGACATGTCAATAATTATCCTGTCAACAGACCGGTAAGAAATTCAACACTTGTGTTTCTATACAACGATGCTAGAATTGTGAATAGACATAAGTTGAAAAAACAACAATAGGGAAGGAACACTTTGATGTACGAGAAGACACATTATTTTGAAGGATGAAAATTGGTCTGACGTTCATTCCTGCAATAAAAGTAAATTCAATTTATTCTGACTGAATATAGTTTATTTGACATTATACAGGTAGCAGACTTTAGAAAAAAGTATATTCTAAACTTTGCTAAGTTTAGGATGATATGAGGGATAGTAATCATTGACAAAAGTTTTACTCATTGCAAACGTTATTTGTTTGGCAGAGGCTAATGCCCTTCTGAAGTGCAAAACAATTGTGTTTTTTGTCGTAGAATTGAACATTGAAATCATGGTATGGCCAGCAAAAAGTCCCAATTGTAACTCAAAATTCCGTCGAAAAATCGTGGAAGATAATAGGAAATAGGTTTGAGGATATATATATATATATATATATATATATATATATATATATATATATATATATATATATATATAATGAAGTAATGGTTTTCAATTTATGCAGCGATGATTTTAGTAGGCACTAGATATATTCTTCGAATCAATAAGTCCATAAATGTTAATCAGTGCCTTTATTTTATTTCCTCCCCGATGCCATTCATCATTTCCTAAGGCATTACAAGCAATTCAAGACAGGCGGAACATCTATCTGTCAACAGCGGAAGCCTCTCTCTTGACAGCATTAAAATAGCCAATTTTTATAATCATACATTCTGACGAGAGGGTTGCGGGGGTTTTCATTGTCTACTTATCGATCGGTTTATATGATTTTGACGATTGCATTTCATCAGAAGATGAACAAGTTATTTATAAACGGAATTGACGTCTCACCAACTACATCTGGCTGACTCTTTGCACCACAGAAAGATTGGAATCAGTGCCTCAAAGACTTTGCTTTTGAGGGGACAATCTGATAACTACTTGATCTGAAAGTCTTTCACATTTTAACCGAAATATAACTCGAATGTTTGTCAATTTGGGAGCGTACAACTATGAAGAAAAAGTCTTTATGATTCTTGTGGTATAAGATATTGGAGTTCAAGTTGGATAGTTTTTTAATCTGATCAGAGATTTTGTGCGCGATATCTTATTGCTCTCACCGTGACATTCAGCTGAAGAGCAATTCGTTTTTCTAGCAGAATGAGTATCAGAATGCTTCCCTCATCTTTCATTAAGTTGCAAATGATTTCAATAAACAAAAATCTGCATAGGGGTTTGGAATGAGATTGATTAGAACACCGTATTGTGATGAACTCCCCCATTATTGGCAAAACTAATATTGAAACAACACAAAATAGCAATAAATGGGAATAATGAAGTTTAAGGCTGTCTAAAATATCTCATTGAGAACCATATTTCAACATCGAATAACATACACTGTGACTGATTGAGACACGAAACATATCACTGTTATCCCCATCAGATATGGTCAAAGAAGATGCTGAATTGGTGAGATATATGATTACCACAAACAGTGACCAGCGCAAAAATAGTCCCAAGATTTCCAGCATTTTAAGATTTAATGTGGTACTTGCTTTCAAAAAATTTATATTTCTATCACAACTCATTTCAATGAAGACTAATACAGAGGAGTATGTTAATAAAATGAATCGTTGTTTCTTTTTTTTTCTTCACAAACAACGTCGCTCTCTCTCTCTCTCTCCATGAATTCCAATGAAACCATTAAAAGAAGGAACCCAACGATGGACTACCTTGAATTAGCAAAATTTCAGTTTAACAAACTCAGCCATCAAGAACAAGAATGAAAAGGAGTGTATACAACCAAGCCATTTTTGCGATATTCACCCGGGGAGCAGAAACAATAGAACCTGGACATCGCGCTTCTCAACATGGATCGACAGGAATCCAATGAAAAATCGTGCCGGACAAAAAGAAAAAAAAAATAAATAAAAAGCCATGAAAAAAAGAAAAAGTGTAGAAAATACACAACATCCTTCTTTTCATCCTACAGCAAGGAGATTGCAGTAACTTTTGTCGATATATATATATATATATATATATATATATATATATATATATATATATATATATATATATATATATATATATATATATATATATATCCTGCACAGCTAAGAAAATGTTAAACTTTCCCCAAAGGTAACGGATTGCCATGAAAAATCACTCCGTTGACAGGCATCTGGTAGAGCAAGCTCAACTTCCAAAGACGGAAAATCACTTAAGTCGGACGAAGAATAGTCTACAATTAATGCCCCTTCTTTTTAGTCACATATAAAACTCCAACATGGCACTTAACCCCAATATTGACCCGAAGACTAATATCCAAGCTAATAGTCATATCAAGAGATCACAGCCGTATATCAAGATAAGAAACAAAAAAGAGATATTGTTAGAAAAATACAAAAACCCAAAGAAACAAATGGCATTAGAATAGTCATGCTGCAAAAATGTTTGACAGCCAAATGACATCATGAATCATGACGTCGATCTCTAGAGATCATACACAATATAATACGATGATGGGGAAAAAACTACATTAGTACAAAGACTATTGGCTCTAGGGTGCCAACGTTCGAGCATCTTGGCAAATTTACAGGATAACCTATGTTCAACGACTGATGGAAATATGCTTCAACATTTGTGCTCTTGCAGGTATTGATCTGAGTCTAAAGTAAGTATTAAAAATTGGTTGTGGGTTCGATTTCTGCAGCGGACCCGTTCTCTTTAATTATTAACACAATTTGTCCAAACCGAGTGATACATTAACTTTGTGAACGACAGGATATTTTCCCGAATAAGTTTTTACATAATGCAACGCATTTTATGATAATATTTGTTAAACTTTCGTGTGTGTGGAAGACAAACGGTAACAGAGATCTCGGATAAAGGGTAGCAAATCATACGGTTTCTGGCCATGTGTTCTGTTAAGCTGAAATTGAATTTCTATAACATGAACTGGTAGTGAAAGGTATTTTTTTATAAGCTAATTTTGCACTTTAATAATAGTTCTAGATCACAAACTACTGAATCATGTTTGATGTGTGTCCTTATATTATCTTCTTAGTATATAATTGAATGCCAATCGTTATATATAAGTATCGTGCAGTCAAAAGAAAATGTTTTTATGTATACGTAGAATTGTCAACAGAGGTATTTCTGAGTAATATAATCTTGCAGCTGATTTAACTATATTGCTATAACCCAGCAATCAAACGAAAATATTTTTCATCACAGCGCATTAGTCAGGTGTTGTGAAATCAACACAAATAGACTAAATACTGTACTTGGCACACTCGGCAGTAACATTGCTCTAGACTGCAGTGAAGGATACGAACAGTTGGTTTAGGAGTGGATATTGTTGTAAATTCTGCATAAGTTATAGCGACGTTCATATAGTGGCAATAAGAAGCTACCATTGAATATAAGCTGCTATATAATCTCCTGCATGTTCAAGTTAAATTCTTCCTAGATGCGCACTATTTAGGTTTTATATTTCTAGATGCTTTACTGGGAAATAAACATGCATTCATGAAGCACTCCTACACAATGTTCGTCGACTTTGACCTGATCATATAAAACGGATGAAATATGATTTTACGAGGAGTCCACATCAGGTACAAGTATATAAATACTCAATTACAATGATTTGGAGAGATGGTGAGAGGTAAAAAATGAGATGATGTTATTTCGATTGCTTAATCAATAGAAAATACCAAAATACCTCCTAATTTTCAGTGTATGTAAGTCCGGTCATGTGTGTAGGTATCACGGGAAGATACATGGGTTATTTGGAATTTATTTGTACTCACGGACACAAATACATTTACATATGTATAGCAATTGATTCATGTTTGGATCTGTAAGACACATACGCATACAGGCACATACACATGATAACACACACACGCACACACACTCATATATATATATATATATATATATATATATATATATATATATATATATATATATATATATATATATATATATATATAGTACAAACAAGGTTTGCAATGCAATATAATATGAATCAATGTCCGGTACGTGATGGATTTATTCCATACAGTGTTTGATATGTTAAAAATTAAATTATGATTGTAAAGTTTGTTTGGAGTTGAGATGGAAATACAGTAGAGAGTAGTTTTGCTACACAAACATATTTATATTTTTGCCCTGTTTAGGCCTCCTTGTGTAAATGTTTATTTTACTTTTTAGATTCCTTTTGGGGGAATTTGGGGATATTCTTATGTATATTCTATATTTTGATATATAATTTCATTTGTTTTTTTTTTTCTTGGTTTTATATTTCTGCTTGGTATACAATAATTTGATTGCAGTCATTTGTTTTACAGGGGGCAACTATTTTCTCGGTAGAACTGCAGTTTAGTCTCTCCATGTTTATGTTTTCTTTATTGATATGGTTCCCAAAAACTTTATTTTTATGTTTCGTAATGAGAGTATTCGAATTTTTGATTTACTAACATTATAAAGAAACATGCATACACATTTTTACCATTGGATATCATGAACATCATGAACTATGACTCTGCCAAGGATGCCGAAACAAGGTAGAAAAATAAATAAGCTTGTGTTCTGAATCTTTACTCCATTACACACACACACACACACATATACATATATATATATATATATATATATATATATATATATATATATATATATATATATAGATAGATATATATATGTATATATATATATATACATATATATACGTATATATACGTATATACACACACATTCACTCACACACACTTACACACACACACACACACACACACACACATATATATATATATATATATATATATATATATATATATATATATATAGTGTGTGTGTGTATGTTTGTGAGGTAATTTGTTCATTTTAAGCTTGTGCATTTGCTCTCCCATAGGAATGGAGCACTCTGGTGGATGGAGAATATATGCTAAGATAAATGTATCGCATATAATCAGCCTTACTGACTGTCCTGTTCCCTGGCGCAGACGCAGGATACCGGCCACCGGGTCTGAAGCAAAGGATTCAATCCTGTCTCGTGGTACTGGATGGGATAATAGATAGTCTATAGCCACATTCGAGAGTTGTAATGCAACGAAATAACTGTCTGTGAGTGACACAATAATACATGATAATATATATTATTCTTTTGTAAATTTTCCTTTTCGTGTTGTGTAGGGGTAGGTAACACCGATTGAAATTTCGAGCAACCCAACGACAATGCTGTAAGCATATCTAACGGACTCGTGGAAGAATTTTACAGGGTTTCTATCCGGATGCTTACTTCCAACTTTATATATACATATAGATTATATATTATAATTACATTCAGCAACTTTCTTTGTAACTTTCGAATTGATCTTACCTAAAAGCCTTGGAGATCATAATTATTTGCAACAAACATCGCTTTAGTTTGTAGCTATAAAAATGTACTAGTTTAGTAGAATTCACCAGCATCCAATTGAATAATCGTTAGCCGACGGGTTGGCAGCATTCAGCGGCAAAATCAGACTGACTTAGTCATAGGCACTAATGCTATTTGGGAGAAAGTGGATCAGCTTCCCCCAGAACCCTTAATTTCTGTTCAGTGTAGATTTTGCCATTCTATTTTATTCCATTATGCAACTTTATGACACTATGCCAATAATTTTATAAACAGTTGAATTTTGATAGAATTCGTTGAAAAAAGTTTAATCATTTCTAGTAAATGGTCTAGAAAGAGTCTCTAATTTAACACATCAGCAGAGAGAAGACAGTTCTGAGAGGGTTTTACTATGAACCTACAATGCTAAACTGGTCCTTTATTTTCTGCTCAATATCTATATGTACACCAAATTTTTCTATTATCTACCAAATAGTTCTGTTTATTAGGTGATAAGGCATTGATATGGCTCAAGCTAAATTGACACAAAGTTTGGATACATACAGGACCTTGGGAAAGATTTTAAAGTAAAATGTTCTCCGACATTGTTATAGTCGTTTTTTGTTTTTTTTGTTTTTCCTTGGTAAGAATTATTTTTGAACGTAATTAAAATGCATAACCGCAAGTTCAACATTCATTTCTGTGTAAATAGATATATCGCTTAAATTCAGCCTTACTGACCGTCCAGAGGTAGGATATCGGCCTCCAGGTCTGAAGTGAAGGTTTCAATTCTGCCTCGTTGGTAGTGGATGGGATGATGGAAAGTCTCTGGTCACACTGAAGAGATGCAATATATATATATATATATATATATATAATATATATATATATATATATATATATATATATATATATATCATAAATTTAGTTCTTTTACGTAGGGTAACATCAAATGTGTTGCATATGGATGTTTTTATACTATCCATCATTTTTTTTTTAGATCTTTTATAGAATGCATATGCCAATAAGGTATTAGGAGGTATAAATGTTATTTTCTCTTCATGTTACTTCTGTACAGCGTTCACCAATGTGAATATTTGAATCGTTGAGTTGGTGTTTCGTTTCATACGAATTGCAAATTATCCCATCATATTATCTTTAAAAATACTAATACCTCAGAAAAAACTTCTCTTACTTAACTTTCTCCGATTATATTTGACCGGATAATTTGACAATTCTTTTTCACAAAGTTTTAAGGTAATTTTCCTCGTCGTATACTTGTTCACTCCGATCGATTTTCCCCCTTCAAACATCAGATGAATTAGTCCTATAAACAAGATTGAAAGGAAAAAAAACGACATTTTAGTCTCTAGAATCCCTTCAATGGACCATTCAATTAATATACTCAGACAAATTGTTACTTTGTATTTACTGTTCACCCCAAAACAACTTTTTATCTGTCACACCTGGTGAAATGTCTTAGTTAGTAACTGCAGATAGCATACGTACGATACCAAACGGAAATAAGTCAAGTTTATCAACAATTTATGGATTTTAATACCAAAATCTAGGAATGTTGCTTGCATTTTGTCATGTTCACATGTTTGTGCAAGACCCTTAAGGTATATAACACCATGAAATCATAAAAAAAGATTGCTATCAAATAGAAGGGTTCAGTCCAGAAATGAACGAGCTGGTTTTAAATCATTTTTGATTAAGTATGATAGGAATATACATCCATGTCTTTGTGAATACAATTTTGCTTCATACGTTGCATGATTGATCACTATTGGGATAGAAATAATCTAATTAGATCAAATGTAATAATATTTTCTCCTTCAAAGTAACGTAACCAAAGGAGATGACTAACATTCGCGTTGAGTGTGCAAAACGTGAAGTATGTCTAGTTTTTGTTTTTCGTTGATTCTTTTTCTCACAGAAGAAGTTTAGATCAGTTCGTCAATATATTTACTATTCCTTCCTCCTGATACCAAGTAAATAATTTCATTCTCTTCTCTAATGAGATCTTCCTGGGAAATTGTTGTATGGAAAGAACCCAAATTTGTAGGTTGAAAAAGTTTTAACTATTGCATGGGTATTTATGATATCAGTTTTTTCTAACTGACGGATAATTATTCACTGCCCAAGGTGATTTAAATATACTTTTGATATGGAATATCTATATTCGATGTATATCAAATCAAAAACTTTAGGAATCGCATCTCTAAGAAATTCAGTGCACTAAACTGTACAGGCTACAAAAAAGCGAGCACGTTTTGGATGTTTTATGCATTCTAGTTATCCATGATATGATTAATAACTTTACCATTTATTCATCACTCGATGCAAGGTTATTAAATATACATTCATTGAGTTCACCAATAGATTCCTCGTATGTGGCTGATATTTATTCCCAATAAAACCTCCCTCAGACAATATATCATTGATCACACCAGTGGTTGGGTAAGATATACCTGGAGATTACGATTAACGTTATCACTAAGAAGTGATTAAATTTTACTATTCCTTACTGTTGTTGTTCATATAATATCAAGTCTAGTATGTACATCAAAATTGAACAAAAAAAGCAGATACAAGTATTCAGAACCTTGTTTCTGATAAACTTGGTAACTGGTTCGCGGTCATATTTACGATCATGTGACGCGTACATGTAATATATGATGAAAATAATGCATACTTTGCATCCAATCCAACTTTGAACATTAATATTAAATGGTCGGTGATGGTGAACTATATATATTCACTGTGTTACATACCCTTCATTTAAAAGTTTATATATATATATATCAATATATATATATATATACGTATATATATTTATATACATAGATATAAGTATATATATATATGAAAAAGACAAAATTTATTGAATAGTTTATGTATCGTTCAATATTTGTCATTTATATATAAACATATATATATATATATACGTATATATAAATATATATCAATATATATATATATATATATATATATCAATATATATATATATATATATATATATATATATATATATATATATATCAATATATATATATATATATATGAGCGTGTGTTTGTGTGTACATATGCAATTCTGATTCTCATTGAGTATAAGAAAATTTGCCACGCACCAACACTCTATCACAATGTTTCTGCTTCCAATATATATATATATATATATATATATATATATATATATATATATATATATATATATATATATGTATGTATGTATACATATATACATATATATATATATATATATATATATATATATATATATATATATATATATATATATAGATATATAGATATATAGATATATAGATATAGATATATATATATAGATATATATGTATGGGGGGTGTTGGTTCCTGACAAATTGAAGTGAAATCCAGGAAAAAATTGTCATACACCCACAAACATTTGTATCACTAGGGCATATATTACATGTATTTTGAGGGTTGCCAACCATCATTTCCCTTGAAATGTGCGGTAAGTGCAGAAAACAATTTTTGCCATTCACTCGATTGAATGACATGAGCAACTTCGGTTGTTTTTAGTTGTTTAGTTGGGATAGATGTGGGGGTTCTTTATCAATATGAGGGAACGTATACGTATCCTTAATTTTAGCATCATTGGTTTGAATTGTGACCCAATTATCAGCTAGAAATGTCTCCTCTCGACCGTTGATGACCTTTAAGATTACTTTCATCTTGTTTATTACTTTATATGTATCCCTGAGGCAAAATTGCTGTAACAAAATTGCTTTGAACAACTACGGAAATTGCGGAGGAATAACTTCTGCCCTCATCAATGGTCAACTTTGCATTGCATAGCCTGCACTAAATCTATAACTAAAAAACAAATTTAGTTTCATATGTGCAAAATGATGGCCAGAAACCATGAAAATTGTTTCAAAATACCCTGAAGTGACTCGTGGTGTCTTCACTCGGAGTATGTGATAGGTTGTTCTTTTTTTAGTCTACATTCGGTATATCAGTTTGACTTGATTCAACGCAAATGCAGGACAAATGAACAGAGACAAAGTATCTCGGTAACTTCCAATTGGAAATAGATTAAATAGGTGATTTCTTATCATTCTTAATTATATTGCAACAAATTTCTCTACTTTCAAAAATTTTGAACACCTGCATGAAAGGTGGGAAATATATTCCCAATCCAGTGTTATGATTTAATCATAAACAGCAAGCACAGAAAGAGTCTAGCAACTCATCGAACGGTAACAGATGTCTTATTTTTTTAAAACGTAAAATCAACTAAATTCATAGAAGAAATTTTTTTGTTAGATATTATTATTAAACAAGGCTTTTCAACTTCTTTTTTTTTAGTCGAAACCGATGTGACAAATATATTTTGAGACCTCTCACTGTAGGTCATAAAAACGGTAGACACTAATAGTAATTCATTTTTAGTCTAAATCTTATTTTAACTGAACACAGAAGCAGAATACCCGTACCTTCTGCAAAAGAATTGCTGTTATGGAATATATATATATATATATATATATATATATATATATATATATATATATATATATATATATATATATATATGTGTGTGTGTGTGTGTGTGTGTGTGTGTGTGTGTGTGTGTGTGGTAGTGTATATATATCACAACTCCCAGTCTGAGAAGCATTTTCATGATATTTCATTTTATAGAGAAAAATAGGCTGCTTCCCGCTAGCCGATGCTGTTTATCTCTCTTGCCTTACCCCATTTTCACCAATGTCTGGCGTGCACACAAACACAATTATTTTAGGTCTTTATCGAACCAAGCCAGGTTTACAGAATCAGTTGGAGGCATAAATGCATTTATATGTAAAGGGAGATAATTGATATTTTACCGATGAGAAGAGGGGAAATAATAATCAAAATTATGAGGTTGCGAATATGTGAATATTTCTTTTATTTTGGATGAATTTCTGCGTTCAAATGCGTATATAATAAAACATGTCTCGATGTTGTTTTTTTCTATCATTCTGGCAAGATTTTTCAATGATGTTGGGGATGAATGTTGTCCTCTTCCGAGGATCCAAAACCCTTCGATAAAAACTGATTGAAGATCACTCTGGTCTTGTGTTTGCTTTGGTCACTCGTGTACTGTGTAGTTTGGATGGATATTCAGATGTCTATTCAAAGGATCCCTTCCAGTCATCCCTCCTTCTTGGTCGCTGTCGAAATTTTTTTTTTCTTCAGTACATTTTCCCTTGCAACCCTGTCGATGTTGTTCGTTCTGCATATATTTCAAGTGTTGCCTTGAGGATCCAGAAACATATCTGTCTTCCAATCTTCGATCTTCGTATGTGGAGCTCCTACTAAATGACTTGGCTGTTGATGAAACCATGGTCACTTCTGAGTGACAAACCCCTTTTTTCATCATCTCAGCTAGATTACTTATCCGTAATACATATTTTTTCTAGACACTACATCGATGACCATTTCATATGCTCAACTGTTTTTTCTTCATTCCATCATCATCATCATCATCATCATCATCATCATCATCATCATCATCATCATCATCATCATCATCATCATCATCATTCTTTTAAAGTCCGTCGTTGTACATAGATCTCCCCAGGACCCGTCACATTTCTCTATCATCGGCCTCAAGGAGCCAGTATCTCATGAATTTGTCTAGTTCGTCTCTTCATGTTGTGTTCTGTCATCCTCAGTTTCTCAAATGATCTCTGGGGATCCATGTTGTGTGTTGTGATGTCCATCGGTTGTCTTCCATCCTTGCAACATGGCCTGACGGTTGCCATTTGATTTTTTTTTTAATACTTTCTATGGTGTCTTAGAATCTCGTTTCCTTTTCAATGTACTGTGTTTCCTTGTGATCCCTCTATGTAAGGTTGAGCATGATTTTCTCATATGTATGTTGCATGTTTCTCGGTTTGAAGATCTGTGTCTCGGTTAGGTTCTATGTTTCAGCTCCGTCAGTGACAATCCGGAGAATGCATTAATTGTATATGTATACTCTTCTTTTGAAGATTATTGGGATCATCTAGTTTTTGAAAGTTGAGCTTGCTCTGCCAAAGGCCTGCCATCCCAGAACGATTCTTTCCTCGATTTTCTTCTTTTGTGTGGATTTCATAGAGATTTGATGTCCTCAGTACATGTAGTGGTCTACCTTGCTGAATTTTGCATTTTCTCTCTTGCATTTCCAAAGTTATGCTATTGGCTCAATTTTTCGTGATTTTTTTGTTCCATTTCTGCTTTTCCCCTCTTTTTTTGTTCAAATATTTTTGTCACTGGCTAAGTTTCTACTATTCTCCCCTTTAGCTTTATTCTGTTTGCCATTTGTTGATTCCTTCTTCTCTACACGGCTCCGAATTGATATCAAACATTTCTTGATAAATACCTTGAATCTTTGTAGTATTCCCAAGTAGATAACCTCCTGGGAAACCTTTTGACCGAGAGTTCCTTCTGTGGACATAACTGGACAGATAAAGAGAGATGTATGAGTAATCTGCTCAGTGTTAGTTCTCAGATGAAGCCATGGAAGATTAACTGTCAGGTGAGATGTAAATACAGCGTGGTCGTTTGCAAAAGTTCACACAACATAATAACTTGTAGACGTGCGCATGATTTGGAGTAATTATTTTATACTTTAAGATTTATGGATTTCATAACGTATTTACAAAATTGAATGTTATAATGTTGCTTGTTATACTATGAATAAGGAAAACCATTCCGATATGTATCCCTTTTTTTTCGTAGTTATGAAAAAATGTTTTCTCTTGATGTAGACTCGTTTGTTCTTTAGGATAATATCTCATCTGTTGTTTTTGACTTTCCTCCCGAAATTAATTCCTTCATGTTTGCAGAGAATGATCTAAGTTTAGGTGACAAAGTATGATGTGTTTATCGTGTTGACAATCTTTATATCGTGTTTAGGTAGCTGCACTTGGAGCACGTCAACCCTTCCCAAAATGAATGGTTCGAATGGGCCTTTGTAAACTTTGATAAACCACGATATTACTGATCGTTTTGACGAATAACAATGGTTGGCCCTACTTTCGCTTCAACCGATTTTATTCAAAGTGATCGCAGAGCTCAATATTTCCGAATCTGGATGAGATAACACTTGGATCTTGGAGATAGCAATTCGATGTTCAATCTTCTTCAAATATTTTTTCTTAGTACATTGTTCCCTTTTGTCCAAAATCAGGCAATTTGAAGCTCTATATCGGTTTCAAAATTTTCGAGAAACATTCGTATCTGTTATCAGTCAGTGTACTTTATAAAATTTGCGTAGTGTCATCAGCCAAGATTAGTTTGCCTGTAATCACGTCGAGAAAACTAATCTGCTTCTTTATGCGAATGATGCAGTAAGGCAGAGACTTTGTCAATTCCCAGGTAGAGCCTCTGAGCATGTCTAGCGATTGGATTCAAAAACACAAATGTTGGTAAAGTCGCATAAAGTTCACGGTATCTTGATAACGTCAAAACGACCTACCCTTTAAACAGGAGCAAAAAAATATCTTCCTATCATATTTGCCATCATTTTGATTCATTCACTCATTAACTCACAGAATGGCGGCATTCACTAGAATTTTGAAGTTGTGCAAATTATATATGTATGTATGTATGTATGTATGTATGTATGTATGTATGTATGTATGTATGTATGTATGTATGTATACATATATATATATATATATATATATATATATATATATATATTACGCAATCACTCAGTGTGAAGGATTGGCTTCTTGGATTATCCAGCAAAAATATTTATCAGATTCCATTCAGATTTGCTTATTTTGGGTCCATATTCGTCCTATTTTTTCTCTGTAAATTCATGTGTCAATAACGTAGTTTGCAGAAAGAAACATAGATATAGTCCGTGAATAAGGAAAGTAGGGATTTGTGGTTGAGATTGTTATTTTTGCATTTGGATTACCGGTGGTAGTTTAGCTTAGTGATAAGAGCAAGGCAACTTTGAAACGGCTACTTGGTTGCAAGTTCGATTCTGGAAGCAGCCCCATTTCCTACACTTGTTTATTATATTCACGTTATCGAGGCTAAATGATACACTCACTGTCATAACAGGTGTTCATTTCTTCTAGGATTTTTGAGATGATCTAACGCAATTTATAATTAGTCAGATAATTCTGTAGGATCCAATATCCATTTCTCAGCATATACGCACACATAAGACGTTTTTTGAACAAAATTATCCACATGTTCACATAAACATATGCACTGAGGGCATATGCATACACAGAGACATACACACACACACACACACACACACACACACATATATATATATATATATATATATATATATATATATATATATATATATATATATATATATATATATATATATATATATATATATATATATATATATATATATATTTCAATTCATACATGTGCATGTGTATCTTTTCATATTATAATCAATGGTTGCCAAAGACATTTTCGACATATTCGTACTGCTTTTAAATCAATAGATTCTAAAGTGATAATTACATAAAAATATTGATATTGAAATAAATGAAAAAATGAACATATTGAAAACTGAGAGTTATACAACAAAAGAAGATAATAATGATCCATATTACATGGAGCTATCACATGATTGGTCAGTATATTGGAAAAAAAAAGATTCAGTGATGTTTTAGACCCCCCCCCCCCACTAAAAAATAAATCTCAAGTGGCAGTGAACTGGTTGCGCTATGGATTATTTTTCACACATTTTCTTCTAAAAATGAATCATTAGTCAAACTGTTATCTTATACAATTTCATGACCTTAACTTGATACGACAGAAAATTACAGAGGGAAAATTAAAATGCTAGGAGATCGCACAGCACCCATCTTCAAAAGAAAATTGGTCATACTAGCCTTTAAAATCATCACTTGAATCTCAGAGTTATCAGCGTCCGAGTACATTGCACGGTGCCGAGGGAAGTCTACCAAATCTTCAATCTACTACGTGAGCTCAGATATTATAGAGTAATAATAAGTCAATCTGACAAAATCTTAGCTCTTTGCTGACCCATTGAGGATTGAACTCACAATATTAGCCTTTTGTTCATAAGACACGATTCTCAATCAGAGCAATGCAATGGGTATTAGTACAATGAATAAATTTTCAGAAAAAAGACGAAAAAAAATAGCATTATGACTGTCAATATTCCCCTTGTATTTTTAAATGGCTTAGTTAACTTCTAATATTGTTATCGATTTTCATAGAAAAATGTGCTTGGTGTATGTAATAAGATTTGAATCAATGCTTTATTTCATTTTGTATCTATAATTTCCTTTTGTAGAGGCAATAAATAAGTCACAAGCACCAGAAGCTTCAAACATGAAAAAACTTATGGCGTGAAGAAAGTATCTTTTTCTTTCCCGGTAGCGGATACAATGTTGTAAAAAAGAAATTACTTTCGCTACAGGAATTTTCCCATAAAAAATTATCTGAGAATCTCTATGGACATTTTCTGCAATGCAGTGGTGAGCACAAAGCTTCAAACTGTTTGGATAACAGGTTTACTCCCTATTATGAAGGAAAATTCGAAGCACACAAAAACAGGAAATATAAACTGATTTAAATTACCCACTAATAAGTCCGAACAGAATCCCACTGAAAAAACCTTAGACTGATTAGAAGCCTTGAGTCATTTTCTCATTGCATCTCATACGGCACAGAATGGTTGTGAATATTCAAGAGTTTGGGCAATTTGCATGGGAAAAGCGAGAAAAACTACCAGCTAGCAAGTGCAAGAAGGATGTAAATGGCTTCAATAAGTGATCTCATGCAGTCATTGTCACAAAAGAGGCTGTACAGTCACGTTCACGATAAGTGTGATGCGGTCATATTTTCGATTACTTTAAAATTATTACCTGCAATTTTGAAAATAAAAATTACCTTTTAAATTACTTTGAACATTCCATAAACCTATTTTGATGATAACGATTCAGTAGATTCCTACGCACTTCTACTTACGACGTTGAAAATGCTATACAAGAAAATTGAAGGGTGCCAATAAACTTAATCGCTGCAATGATTCTGGGGTAGAACGTGGAAATCTGCTCTCATAGGTTATGCTCTTTCCAGGATGGAGACGTTGTTGTTAGGGTTACTGGGAAATATTGGCTCACAAGCATGTATGATATAAATTTATTGATAGGCATCAAACGTCCGTGAGGTTATAAAAAGAGTGGAACAAAGAAAGACGATGTATAAACATCCAAATAGAAATGTCAAATATGCACGATCATTTTGGACTAAGGTTTAAAAAATATTTAATGAGAAAAAGGCAAAGATGCAAAGGGGATGATTATTGCCACGGTAAATAAGAGCGTAAACACACCAGCAATAAAAAAAATGTAATATATGTCAAATCACTCCGGTCACACAAAACAAGAAATGGAGGTGAAAAATCGACGTGACACTTTGTTACTGAAACCATGGCAAGATTTTTGGCGAAGGAGAAAGATATCCTGGATTGTGTTATTCCGGCAAGATCTCATCCATAATATACTCTGGCATGTTACACAAAACAGTAATTCCGACGGAAAATAAAGACATTAGATTTCAAAGTTAGAATACTATAACCTCATTTCATTGAAAGAGAAGAGTAAAAGCGTAGAAGTTTCCTACAACTAGAGTGTAAACAATGTTGCTATGTCAGTCACAGTGGAAAAGCACAGATTGATCGACAGATATTTTTGCAGAGTTAATAATAGGTTGAGAGGTTGTAACTTCAGTAAATTTGAGGATTGACCATAATCAAATTTAGGAGCACTGCTCTTTATATATATATATATATATATATATATATATATATATTTATATATATATATATATATATATATATATATATATATATATATATATACACATATATTTAAAGTCAAATTCTGAAAAAAATTTTCCCAAATATTTTGATATTGATAAACACATTCTGCTAAGCACCTGCAAGCCATTTTTCTCTCTTAATATTGAAATCCCTGCTATTCATTCATCTCTCAGTATGTGACAAAATGATGTTTTTCACTCCCTCACCCACTTCTTTGTCTCACAACCACATAGGAAGCCATTCGACTTTGTTTTCCTACTGTCGCCCACACAGTGAAAATTTCTGCTAATGAGTGTTAGTCCAGAGATGGATTTATATATACACCATTTGATAAGTGCATATATATATATATATATATATATATATATATATATATATATATATATATATATATATATATATATATATATATATATATATATATATATATATATATCAAATGATTCAAACTGTCTGTCAATGCAATTAATATAAGATTCTAGAAATGTTTTATTCTTTAAATATTAAACAGATTCTTATGAAAATCCTCAGTTGTGTGCAATTTACCGTTGCAGGGATATAAAGACAAAGCTGTTCTCTCAACAGAACTCTCGATCAGTGTTGATAAAACACAACCTCACTGCAAGGTTTTATTTTCATATTCAGCTGACAAAATTTGGTTGAGGGCGTGTCATAATACATGCATGTTTTTTTTTCGTACGCCTAGTTTTTGATTTTCAAGCGAACAGCTCCCCAAATCAGCTTACCCCATGACGTCGAAATATGATGATGAAGGATCACTGAGTATAGCGACGGTTGTGACTTATGTTTTCATGCCCCTTCTGTTGTTTGTTTATCTATGTGGTTATTGAATCTGTTAAGTCGTGTTTGATCTCAAAATGCTTGGAAACCAATATCTGATATTATCTTTACGAGCACAAAATCATGCACGAGCATACGCACATACACACCCGTCTGCACGTATGCACACACACACATACACACACACACACACACACACACACACACACACATATATATATATATATATATATATATATATATATTCGAAATAGGCAGTTTGAAATAAAATTGAAATATGTGCATCAGATCAAACACTTTATTAGAAAGTTCAAGCAAAATGATTTGTTTTTTTCACTTCAATGCCTTGTGTTGCATCCATAGATTCAATGTTTATTGAAATTTTTCAATCGATGATATTCCCACCCTTAACTTTTATATCCTATCTATTGGAAACAATATAGTTATGGGGCGGTCATCTGAGCAATGATTATATTCACCTAAATTTATTTACAGGCGACAGAAAATAGTCATGAGTAGATATTTGTTTGTATCATATTTGTGGAATCCAAACAAAATAAGTATTTGAATTGTTCATTCTGTAAATAAGAGCAGCTGTATTTCATTGAGAATTTAATTGGTAAAGTTAGAAATTGTTATACTTCCCTCATTCAGTTTGTCAGATCGATTGTATCAAATAACCACCATTCATGAAGCCACACCAGTGCATAACCAAACTGATATAAAGAATGAAGACTGGTAATTGAAGAAATTAATTGTCGTACCAGAGATAACTGAATTAAATGATGCAATCCATAAAAGAAGCTATTAAAAAATAAGAGTAGCTGAAAACAAAATAACAGAGAACATATTTGACGAGAAATAAAAAGCTTTGCTTGTATCAGTTCCAAATTCAAGATCAGTTAGAAATAAGAGCAGTGACCATTCAAAATGTGTTTCGAAAGACCAGGTTTGTTGTGTTGATCAGCTTGTCATAATTGTTGAGTAAAACGCCATACAAAACTACGGATTTGAGGTACTTCAGGAAGTCAATGAAAATCGTTTACAGAACGTAGACATATATATGGATATCATTACCTCTTCAAATTTTTAGATTAATCAAAAACTGCTGATACAAACAACTCCAAACTTGATACGGCACCACTTTGTGAGCTGACGAATGTATCTGGATGTGGAAAATTAATAATATTCTCACAGAAGAAAATGAGGTAATATATCTTATCACCTATACACACACATACACACAAACGTACACACAAAAATATATATGCCAGAGAGAGGGGGACAGAGAGAGGGGGACAGAGAGAAGGGGACAGAGAGAGGGAGAGAGAGGGAAAATGGGAGTCATTGAAACAGTTATATAATGTTAATGAAAGCAGCAAACAAATCCAAGATGCATTCTATAAAAAAAAATTGATGCAAACCATAGACTGACAACCGACATTATGTCTGAAGTGAAACAAATCAATTCAACTGAACACAGAGCCTATCGTTCTGACAGGAATTGCAAAAAGTATTAGTACTATTATTCATGAAAACTTGCTGTTAATGCTCTGAATTTGTCATGAGCTCACTCATGTTCATGAAAGAAACGTGATCTGGTACAGTCCAGTATAGTCTAGCTCCTGATAGTGAAAATTCTTCACTCAGGAATAATATTTTGGGACTGCCTCGATAAAAGTATTTCTTACACTCTCCTCCTATCATGAATGTCTACCAATTGTTTCCCCATAATTTTGATTTTTCAGAAATGTGTTGTTTTCCTCTAAAATTGTTTTACACTACTTTGGTAGAGTCTTCAGAAATTGATTTACAATTGTGATTTCATGTCCATCTTTCAATATGATATTCATTCCTATGAACATGACATATAGCTGACTCTGGAGGGTGAAATTCTGTTACTGACGTTTGAACTTGTACTCTCCAGGACAAGCTTCAGTTGTTGAATGTAGTGTAATTTGGGACGAAATTAAGAATCTGTTGACGTTAGCATCGCCAATGCATCCAGTTTCATCTTCTATAGTGCCCCTTTGAATGCGCACATTGTACTTCCGGCTTGACTGTCTGAGGTTGGGGGAGACAAAAGCATTAGATCTTAAGAGCAAATGATCTTAATAAAAACACTGAACTTTTTTTCTGATTAAATAAGGACCGTCATAACTAAATAATACCACAGGAAGACCTTGCGAACCAGGCGAACATTCTTCTCAACTTTCCAATCTTGGCTGGGACTGTCATAATACACACTTCCGTCCTAGCCACAGGGAATGTTGCCCAAAGTTGTACTCAACTGGCAACGAGTGCGGTAACTGATTCGTTTTCAACACACAGTGGATGTATCATAGTCTGACAACACTGCAAAAACATATTACCAAATTAGATACGATTTTTTGTTTAAAACTCATGCAAAAGTGCTAGTCTTTCCTCTTCAATATGAGAATCATTTCCCTCAGTATCGTACACATGGATTGATCAATGTAACGGTATATGTTTTCAACATTTTTAGCAATTCTTCAGATGATTCAATTCCTTATTTTTGTCTTCCAAATTAATCACTGAACATAGAGTACCATCGTCACTTTCCAATTATTCCCAAATGAGTCAAACCTCAACGGCGGTGGACATGATACACGAATTGTATGTAACCCAGAATCTTTATATCAGGATCTGCTCCACTCAACCGACTATCATCAATGCTGTTTCAAACTTATTTATAACTTTCGGTCTATTCCGTAAAGATCCCACAGAAATGAAAATTAAGTAGAATCTAAATTAGAATACAAGTAAAATTCCTGTGATCCGGTTTATATAAATATACTTACCATACATCCATCCAAAACACTTTCTGGTGTTCCCCAAAAGGAATTTTTAGTCGTAAATTATTTGGATCTCTATATGGGTATAAAGGAAATTGATGTCTGATCCAACCGTACATCAATTGTGCATATTGACCTTTTTCAGTTTGTTAATAAGGTCAGCTGGGCTTTGATGTGCAAGGGATTTTGGCAAAAAGAGTGGGAGTTTGGAACTTTTCTATGACTTTAGCTTTTCTATTCTAAGAAGAGCTACCAATGCTTGAAGAAAGATTCCTACGTATGATATTTGAAGCAATCTCTAGGGACTTCAACACACTCATCTCATCCAATGATGACGGCAATTGCGCTGATTTCAGTCAGGTTTTACTGGTAAACCTCTCTGTCCCATTCTTCCATCTATTCTAGTCTTTTACTGCAGTTTTTACTGTTCCGATATGCCTCAATCGGTCTGCATAAAAATGGAAACATAACGGTTCTTTCCTTAGATAATAACAGAAAAAATTACTTTTCTGTAGTTCAGTTCATTAAAATCATTATCACTTATTTCACGATGTTATATTTTTTGTAAAACATACTAACATTAAAAAGCACGTAAAAACATACCTATGGCAACCATATTGCCACTTGTTTGAAAAGTAATTAGCTTGCAGTGAAAAGAATTGGATGATGGCCCGAACGTTCTAGTTTTTCTGTTAACCGAAGTATAACCTATGACACAATGTTATCAGAATTGATTGATAACAATCGGGGGTATAATTTGAGCAAAGATTATGTAATATCTGAATGTATGAACAGGATGGAAAAAAGTATCGCAATGCCTTAATACATTTTAGATCTGTTTCGAAATGTAATAATTTGTCACCTTAGTTAATTGCATTCACTCCCTAGAATTTCATTACACTTTTTGAGAACATTTGATGCATTGTGTGATTAGATATAGTTACAAAGTAGGAAGGCATTTAAGAATTGATTCCAATATTTTATCAATTTCTCTGTTGCTTATAGGCTCCGCTGAAAATTCATTTACTTATTTTTTTCTAATATTGTGCAGATTGGGCATATAGCTGAAATGCAAATTCATTAATCAACTTCAAAATACAATCACTTCTTTTGTAAATGAATTCCATTTAAAAAATTCGAATGAAAAATTATAGATTCCAGACTTTTTGTGTGGACAAACAGACGGGAAGTTACAAAGATTGAAAGAATGGCACAGGAAGTTTATTTATTGTGACTTACTTCATTGCAGAAGTAAGGAAATGAACTGTGTTGCCATGACAATGGTCCGGAACAGGCTCACAATGGTTTTAATGACAAGTCCTGACCAAGAGACAGCTATAGCTAACAGTTCAAATTTAGAATATCAAAAGCAGATATTGCATAGTGTTGATATATAAATATTATATTGGGAATTAAAACTGTTTTCATCCCCTTCAAGTTTTATAAAATTTAGTTGAAATTAATTGGAATCTAAATATTTCATGTCGGTCTCCCAGCAAGAATTTACTACTTATATTCGATAGAACACAGACTCATTTTTATGGCCAACCAGTCAAGTCAGGTCGACGTAGCGGGGAGGGGGGTTACAAGATTGTTTTGTTTTTAGAGTTTGTTCATTTTTCTTGTTTTTTGGGGGGATTTTTTCTTTCAAATATTGGTTAGTTTTCTTGGGGGTATTTAGGGGTTCATTGAAATATTATACGAAATTGGTGCACATTCAGAGATTTTTTAGCTATTCTTCACTTAAGTTTGAGGGCAGGGGATGTTACAATCAGGTACTACAGAGTTGGATGAATGGGCGAGCCATGGGAGAATATGGTGGAAGATATCACAAACAATGAGGAAATGAATAAATAAATTCAGAGAATTCAACAATACTCATCTAAATTTGCAGCAGTTTTACTCGTCTGTAACAATATTAGCAGTTGAAGAAGTTTGAATTTTTCATCTTTCGTTGCTAAATATTTCATATCCGTCTCCCAGCAAGATATTACTTCTTAGATTTGATGGAACACAGACCCATCCAACACTAGATTTGTTTGTTTTTATGACCAGCCGGCCAAGTTCAGGTCGGGGTAGCGGCCTCTTCAACTTTTGTCTAAAACACAGTAAAGTCCTGGACGATTGGAACACTGCTATCATAATGCTTCTATATGAAAAAGGAAACCCGAAAGACCTCAACAACTATAGGCCTATAAGCCTACTCAACTGTGTATACAAACTTTTCACAAAGATCATCACCAACCAAATCACAAAAACACTCGATGAAAGCCAGCCACGTGAACAAGCTGGCTTTAGAAGAAGCTACTCGACCATAGACCACCTGCACTCGATAAATCAGCTGAAAGAAAAAGCAGCTGAGTACAAACTACCACTTGCCGTAGCATTTATCGATTTCAAAAAGGCGTTAGATATCCCTAAGGTCATGGAGGCCATCAGTTGGCAAGGTGTAGATCCAGTATATGTTGAAGTGTTGAAACATATGTACAATCACAGCATCTCCTTTATCAGGCTTCATAAAGACTCGGACCCCTTTCAGCTCGAGAAAGGAGTAAGACAAGGTGATACCAGCTCACCTAAACTCTTCACAGCCTGCCTCGAGATGATCTTCAGAAGGCTAGACTGGGAGAGTAAAGGCTAGACTGGGAGAGTAAAGGAATTAGGATAGACGGTGAGTATCAGAGTAACCTTAGATTTGCAGACGACATAGCCTTCTTCGCAGAGAACCTACACAACCTCCAACTAATGATAGATGAACTAAATGAAGAGTGCAAGAAAGTCGGCCTACACATTAACTTCAGCAAGACGAAAATCATGTGCAACAACCACATTAGGGATAAAAACACTAACATCAAAATCAAGGACACACAACTGGAAGAAGTAGACCATTACATCTACTTAGGACAACAAATCTCCACGAGACCCTCAAAAGAAGAAGAAATCGAGCGAAGAATCACACTAGGATGGCAAGCCTTTGGCAGAGCTAGCTCAATCTTCAAAAACATCAAATCCGATTCTTCTTAAAGAGAAGGGTGTATAACCAATGCATCCTCCCAATAGTCACTTGTGGAGCTGAAACACGGAACCTAACCAAGAGACAGACCCGTAAATTGAGAACCATGCAACCTGTGCATGAAAGAATAATGCTGGGCCTCATATGGAGAGACCACAAGACGGTCAAGTACATCCGAGAAAAGACAAGAGTCAGGGACATCATAGAATCCATTATAATCTCAAATGGCGGTTGGCTGTCCATGTTGCAAGAATGACAGACAACCGATGGACATCACGACTCACGACATGGATCCTCTGAGATCACATAAGGAACCTAAGGCGGCAAAATGTTAGATGGAGAGACAAGTTAGACAAGTTCAGGAAGTACTGGCTCCACGACTCCCATGATAGGGAAGTTTGGCAAATCTTGGGGAAGGTCTATGTCCAACGACGGACGTTAAGAGACTGATGATGATGATGATGATGATGATGATGATGATGATGAATTGGAATCTGCGTGCGAAATTGTGTGCACGAGTAGAGAGACGGATTCACACGGTGGAATTTTGTTGCAAGATATGCATTGGAAAAAGAGAGAAGTGTTAAAAGTCAGCATTTAATCAAAGGGACTTCTCTTGCCTATATCATTTCTATATGTCCCCTCTAGTACAATATCTACCAAAATCCTCGTGAAAAAATTTGCATGATTGGGTTATGGCTAACACTGAAATCATTTCGTGCAATACGGTTGAAAGAGGTGTGCTTTTATGTTGGATATTTTTTCGCCGAATGATTGGACATAAATCACGATTTTTGCAAGTATTTACTAGGCTCATCACATCCTAGCTTTAACTGAAGATTTTCAACTAGTATTTTAAAATTATGGACACCCATCATGCATACACAAGTGAAAAACAATGACCCAAATTGAGGCTATCTTCCGGTTTGAAGTGAATGGAATGTAATGGAAAAGATTGCGAATGAAAATACTCAAGTTTGATATATCTAATAATCAGATCTACTTATTTGATGGGAATTCGCTTTAAACGGTCAAACTTAGCCAAGAAAACATAAATAGAATAAATTACTAGTGAGAATGGACCTGTTGTATGAGAAAAAGTAACTAGAAAAGGTAATTACAAGTTAAAATGGTTATATGTGCTCTTGCATTATCGACAACTGTTTAGCTCAATAGTAAGAGCAACACCAGGTTGAACCGGCTAGCCTCCAGGTAGCAGTTTTGATTCTTGAATCAATCCCATTTTCTTCCATTTTCATCCAATTGCCGGTCTTGTGGGAGTTTATATTGAGTGACTAACCAGACCTGTAGTTATTTTTTACGTTCTGGTGAGAAAATAAATGTGTGCTTTTATACTTTAGCATACTACAAAGGTTGGCTATATAGCATTTACTTACCTCTTTCCTGGGAAAGCAAGAGTAATTTCTTGTTATAACCAGCGGCTGGTATTACCGATGATGTCATGAAGATATCGACAGGGAATCTATATAAGATCCATTGTTGATTTTTTTTTTAATATCAAGACCAATTTCATATTGCCGAAAGACAATGACTACAGTTGCCTGATATATCTACCTATCCAAGCATACTACTTGTCATCCATAAGGGTCAATTGTTGCATAATTTGTTGTTCCATTTTCATGTGTACATTACGTTTTGTACGGTAATGATGTGTTTTGGAGTTATTTTTTCCATTAATGCAGTTGGATAACTATAATTGCATTATAATATCATCCTTACACTATGAGTTACGTATTATGATGAATGCACCCGATAGACTGTGTGGGTAATAAAATGATTGGGTAGTTTGTGGGCAGTTCTCGAAGAAATATAGCCATATTTCATTGCTTGTTCACGCTAAGTGTACGCTTCAAGCATACATAAATCTGACACGTAGATATACACAAAACACACCTAAACATATTGAGACAACGAACAAAATTTATGAGAGGGGGAAAAAAGTGATATAAAAAGTTATCTGTATTTTAGGGACCTTTTTGATATACATGCATATATAGACACGCATGGCATGTGATCTATTGGGAACCATATTGTGAGTTGTGATGCGTATTTATATGTTCGAATATACTTATATGTAAGAAGTTGTAAAAATAATCTGACTGGAATCGATGATTAACAAGGTATTTTACACGATTTTCCCTCTTGTAAAAATACATGCATATTCCTAATCGATAGCAAGATCTATGTCAAGTTGGGGTTTACCAATTCAATAATAAGGGCTTTGTGGATTGTAATGTTTTACAGTTAACATTCTTGATAAACACGAAATATTTGCAAATAGTTTTAGTATACTTGTAAAAGCATCAGTTCATAGCAGTGAACAAATGTCACTTCGATTAGACGAATGTGAAATTAAGCTACATGATAGGATACCAGTTGTATCATCAACATGCAAATTAGATGTCATGACATGAACTAATAATGAATGCTCGGAAAAAAGTTTGCTCAAAAATTGTAAAAAGAAATTCTATGGTCTCTAATCATACATGTAATACTGATTGACTTGTGCCTAAATACAAATGTTATACGAATAAAGTAAATGATTGAACGAAATGCAATCTTCTCACAGCTAGATTTAAAGCACAGAAAATATCAACACGCTAGTAAACAAAGATGAATTCAGACTAAACTTATATGAATCGAAGTATATGAAACTTTTCATGAATCTCCCGAGGAAAAAAAAAATATTCACAATATACTACACGTCACACAAACGGCCTATATATGTATGTCATGGGCTTTGTCTGTGTGTGTGTGTGTATCACTGTTGTTACTTATATACTGAGACAAGTAATCATTCATGGGCCTTGCCTGGCAACACGTCCGTACATTTTGCAGACATATATATATCAAAATTCTTGCCATTAAAATCAGTTCCGACAGGTATTTTAAATTATTTGACAGGTTTCGTCTGGAAAACGAGACATTTTTTTGTATGTATCATCCATTTTTCCATTCCGCTAGATAACAAGCAGTTTGTGATAATAGAAATGCTCTACTAATAACATCAATGCCATTTTTCGATTTGGTTTGATGGGGGAATAAACAAGCAACTACAACCTTGAGGCTAAAAAGCTTCAGAAACACTCTTATAAATGCAAGTCTCATGAAAATACTATTCTTTCAAATAAATCAGAAAATGGATGTCGCCTATTCAAGACCGATGTCTAAGCTAAGTTGTGTAGTGTACATGTCTGTGTGTGTATATATGTTTGTGCATGCGTGATATCTCTCTCTCCCTCCCCCCTCTCTCTCTCTCTCTCTCTCTTTCTCTCTCATATATATAATTATATACCATGGGAAAAATTGGAATTCGAGGGAAAACATTAATTTAACAGTGTTTTTTCAACAGAAAAACATAGTATGCTTTTTAAATTATGCTTCAAACAGGAAGGCATTTGGTTCCATATGAGTGACAGCTGACTGCACCAGTTTTTTTTCGAAAAAATCCGCATGAAAATTTGGTGAAATTTGACCTGTGTTATCTTTTTTATGCTTAATGCTGAAATGCTCTGTTGGTCTTTTGAAGAAAACAACTACAACAATTTAGCAACATTGCTAAAAAATAACAGAACTATCAATTTTTAATTTTCCATGTAATCGAAAAACATTTCTTATTGTTTGATAGACGACTTTATTTTGATCACAAATGATGTGCAAATGATAGAAATAATGCTGTAAATCACTAGTAAGTGCACGTTGAACACATCATATACATTTTCCTACTTGGTTTGCAGTTGTAAATAATTGTATAACAATCATATATTCAAGTTGTGACCAGGATTTGATTCATGGTTCCCCAGGAAAGTGCGTGGAGTCAAAACCTATAAATAGTCACTTTATAGCAGACACCCCCTTTTGGTTTTTATAGACCACAAATTAAAAATTCATTCAGACTTTTTGGATCGTGTGCAGTCTAAATAGAGAGCAAGGATGCAAGCAAGTAAAATTACCTGATCTGTTCCATAATTTGCTCACTGGGAAATATTCGGTGGTAATCGAGCTTAAATAGATTGAACGTGTTTCACATTCTAAAATAGTGTATTGAATGAGTATACTTAGGTAATGTTTTATTCCAAAAATATGCATCAAAGTTTAAAATGAGGAAAAAGCTCAATTATTTTAGTACCAACATAAATTATTTGCAAAGTAAGAGATTGTTTTTACCTTCGGCATGAATTTCGAATCTAAAGCATAAAATCAAATTTAAAAATGAACAAATCGCTTCCGTTATTTTGTTGGCCCATTCAGATATTTGTACTTATTCAATTTTGTTGAACTTTAACGAATATTGTTTCTTACAGACACAACGTCTACAGTAAATTTTGAATGATATAAGATTATGGCAATAAAATCACCATGTTAACATAAAGATTGGGGATTTTATTTTCAAGATTAGCCACGTCAAAAATGTTCAGAATTATCAAAAAACTTTTTGAAAATTATATTATCAACCTGATATAACATTTTTTCTGAGTGTATATTATTGAGATTTGAAACTAAATTACAACCAGATTATCTCATCATACTGCAGGAACATATTCATCATCAGGAGAACAGTCAAAATTAATGGGATATAAACACTTTATTCATATTGATTCGCCAATCTGTTTGTTATTTATAGCTAAGCTCCCTTTAAAATGGCATGAATTATCTTTATCCTTCCCTTTTCAGTATTATTGCTAGAAGGTTATGTATTCATTGGAACCCTACATAAAAAATGTCTACACAATATGACTCCCGAACATTATGTAAGAAAATGTATCAAATTTACTAGATTTAATTGGCTATTATAAGTATCCATGAGCTTGATTAGAAATAAATCAGCAATATCAAGCAAGAAAATTGCTAATTTTTTAAAACAGGATATGATGCACAAACTTTGTTCACACTAAGCTGTTGATTAAACTATCATCCACCAATTTCTTTTCAATCGGCTATCGTAAGTTTTCGTCATCACATTGGAAAAAAAGCTTTCACATCGAGTCGGTTATTGCTAATCTCAAAACCTTATTCACAGAAAATGTTTCCGAGACATTCACATTACAGAATTTATATTTATTGCCCCAATATCATACTACAACTTCCCATTAAACTTGAAAAATATCTTATGGCAGGGGATAGAAGAATTCCTTTTCCATTTTCATCAAAGATTCAATGATGAGTAACCATAGAAAAATTATTATTCATAATAAATGTTTCAGTGAGTATGAGGCAAGTGGATTGCATATCTAGAGGGATAAATGTCTTTTTTCAGCATCACAAGTTGAAATATTTAATTGACTATTGAAAAAGAAATTGAAATAGGGACCTTATGATATGGCACGATGTTTCAGTTACAAGCGCAAAAGATTAAACTTGGAAAAGCCATATGGTGGGAAGAAGAAAAAAACGAACGCTCATTGATATACAATTTAAAAGGGAATATTCTCTGTCAGACGTATACTGAGTAGAAACAGGTGCATAGTGTCACCGATAGAGGTCCTGAAATCTATTTAGAAAAGATAATGAAGCTTCAACGTCACTGAGCCTCAGTGTTTCAATGAAACAGACCTTTTTCTTCGCTCCAATATTAAACTTCTGTGAGGAAATCATATCAGATGATATACCTGGATTGCCACGCTAATTATATGCCTGGAAGTCAATGTGATGCATTAGCTGTCAACTGAGAACACCTGGATGAATTGTTTTGTTGGAGACTTCATCCAAAAATCGTGTAATAATATTTATTCCATTGTGAAACCACTGGCATAGGTATATTATCTTTAAGCACTTTCCTTCTCTTTAATGATTCGTATTTTTCGATATTAAAGAGGGTAGTTTTCGCAGAATACAACTATCTAAGTACTCAAAGTAAACCAATTGAAATTTCGGTTTTAGAATCGCATATTATATATTATATTTCTCCTCAATATTTGGACTTTTTTTTCTAATTTGTTATTTATCAAATAAGTATCAAACATTAAAATATAATCGTATGATCTGATGATCTCGCCTGAATTCTCAGCTGTCGATTCTCCGGTGAAGATGGTGCTATATTTTTTGTACCAGGCAAATACTTTTTCTAAAAAGGGGGGTAATAAAATTGAAATGATTTCACTTATCAATAGTAGTACATTTATTATCACCAAACAAACCGACTAATGATTTTCGTTAGAAATATTTGTATCTGTTATAGATGTTTCTGTATGAACATCCAAATGAATATATATATATATATTCTGGAAAGAAAACACAAATGGTCCTCTGAATAGAAAATAAGACTTATACGTATAATCTCACCCAAATTAAGGGTATCAATGTCTGAAGCCACAGCATCCGTGGGAGCAAATTGAATGAGGTCACCACAAGGTTTTTTTTATAAGAATTAGTTTTGCTTAAAATTACATCAAAATGAAATATATAATTACTAGCTTTCAATATTGGTATAAGTTCCAAGTTATATAGTGTGTAACTTATATATTTCACTATATGGAGCAAGTGATCCTATACAATGGCTGTTTATGAATCTATAATGTTATATTTTGATCATTCAATGTTCGATGATGATGGACATACCCCATGCTTTTACACCTGCGAACTTAATTTTTGCTGTTTCATTTTTAGAGAATTAATTGCAGCTAGTAATGATGATCTGCAAAAACAAGCCATTGACTACAGTTCACTTATATACTAATTTTGGTCAGTGAAAATGAAAAATGCAAGTTTAATCTGGAACGTCGAGCATTCTGTCATTTTGTACAAATTAATTGGATATATCCTTACCCCATAGGAAATTCCAGGTGATTTCATATTCTGCGTAAATCTGTCCAACGAAAAACTTTCCAATTCAAAGTTTTTTCTATCCAATAAACCTCCACACATTTTTCTTAAATATATACGTATGATCACCCCTTTAGTATATTGTTGAATGATTTTGTTGCATCAATACGGCCTAGCTCAGTCTTCGTAGCGTAAATTGAATGACTGCATATTATAAATGATCATCTAATCTACGATACTTGATTTACTATCATGCGAACGTACGTTGTATCTGTACCTCTAATAGCACAAAAGCCTCAAAGTGTTAAAAACGCATTACCTAAATATATTCATCATAGGTGTGTCATTTTGAGACTACTAATTGTGAATTGAGATTCGGAGCCTGAAGGGGAGGGGAGCTACTATAACAAGGTCATACAGAATAACGATACTTACGTTTCATGCTTTAGGTGAAGTTGGGCCAGTACCACAAACTGAAGTAAATCTTAGAATATAGTGTGTGGTTAATTGATTTGAAATGCTTCAGGTTGGGAAATCTGAGTTGATGGTTCCCTTTGATATCTACGTTGCCGATACATTCTTACGGAAATATAGGGTACTATTTTACCAAATACAAAAATGACGCACAACACGTGAATAATAGTCGAATTTCGATGGAATTTTTAATTTTGCCTTGCTAAAAAATCTTGACTTTGGACTTTTTGCACTGATGACATAATGCAAAGTGATATGTGCGTATAATTTATCAAATGTATGCATTAAAATATGATTGTAAATTATTCTACAACTAACATGGTCATTTTTGCCCAGGTCTCTTGTTATACTTTCTCACAGGTGTACTAATCATTATATTATGGCAAACCTCGAAAATACTTGAGGATGTATTCCGTCAAATTGAGGCGATATTTATGTTACATCGATATGTAATGTTAAAAGAATATGATGACAACTTTATTTGCAACTATTCTGAAGCCCAATCTGCTGTATACTGTAACTTTACAATGTGATGTAAGTACCAAGATACTCTGACATCAACATTTGTGATCTCATTTTTTTTAAAATCATGAAACAATTGCTATGGAATGCAAGTTTTAGTTTTCATCATTGAATATGCAATTATGGGAATTCCAGTTGCATAGGTATCTTTAGAATATCATGAGAATATCTAAAAATTGATGTCTGATTTTGAAAAATACATACGTAAACAAATTTATATTAATTGACATATAATTATGTATATGGATTTTTTAAAAGAAACATTTTTTCTTGAAGATGCAAAACAAATAATGCTTATTACATGGAGAAGGGGTTGATTTCCAAGATAAAATAACAACCAAAAAGATAATTTTTATTCATATTATATCCCCCAGATTTACCCATCATATTTGTTTAGGTAGCAGAAAATTGGCCGGTAGGAAAAGTTGCGAGCAGCAGATTCACTACTTAAGATACAATTTAGCAACTTCGCCTTCCTTGAACAACGATTGTATTGGGATTACATCTAGGAGATCTTTCTCTTCCTGAGATATACTGCAAATGAGTTACCCTTTGCTAATAAAGGAACAAAATGCCGTTCTCTGCAGCCTCAATACTTTACAACCGTACAAGGATTGCCAACAATGCTTCACAGTGGCACACCATGATTATTCTACGGAACAACATTGCATGAGCTGTACGTGTACCTAATTATGAAAGGGCTATCTAATCGTGACACTCCTATGTTTATATCTTCTGTAGTTTCAAAGTTATTCAGCTCTGAAAAACACGGCGATAACTTCATAATTCCAATTTCCTAGCTCTGTAGAATATGTTTTAGTACAATAACTACCCAAATCTAACACCATTAACGATTGACTATTTTTAAGTGATGACTTCATTTGAACTGCCAGCGAATAGAATATTTTTCAGCTAGAAATATCTAGCAATACTTGGTAAGCTTGTGTCTATGCATTCATTCATTCACACTTTTCATTCACATCTCCAAACGTTTTACAATGTTCTGGCGTATTGATTACGATTCACTTCACACACCCCCCCAACATGATATTCAGAACAATGTTTTTCATCCTTATAGTTAAGATCAATGGAAAGAGAGAAAATATTTCCTCAATACCAAATATATCGTATGGCTGCTGTCAGGACATTGAAGAATGATCTCTTTGTATGAAGTTAGTTAAAACTGAGCATCTGCATTGGCATCTTACGGCACTGACGGAATAAACCCTGCCTCCACAACAGCATTAATAGTTACTTGTTTCTGTCGACGGTTTGATAATTGCATCAGATATGCTAGATTGGTTGTATGGTTTGGAAAAGAACCAATGATTCCGATTATTTTGGGAACTTGTTGCTTATGGAAGTTGGCAATCTCTCAGAAGGGAGCTTAATATACACGTGCACAAATAAACAATATCCGATGGGGTAAGTCAGTCAACATGTACTGCAGGAAAAAAGGCTGCGTAACTACGGATTCATAAGGCCCATTCTTAAGGTCTCACGCAGGGGATTTGTGGTGGAACATTACATCATCTTCGTTGTTGATATCGTTCGATACAATTCCAATTTACCAAATGCACATTTGTTTTTTTCCGAATCTGCAATAAAAGATTATTCAGACCATGAACCAGAATAAGAAATCTACAACAAACTATTCGATGATGGTTTTGGAAGGCTGTTTCGAAAATTGCAAGGGGTTCCATCGTTGTAATCAAATTATGATAATATCATGACATATCTGGCTTGTTTAAATTCAAATGGAAATGTTTTATTTCATCATTATTCTAAAAATTGCAATTGATCATCGACTTCAGTGTTGTGATTGTTTTAACGTTAGAATCAGTTATAATTGCTGAAATATATCCCTGTGTTTACAATTAAATCTCAGTTGTTAACTACCTAAATAAGATGTAATGAGTTCAGTAATCATTTTAGGAAAATATTATATCATGTTTTTCTCTTTTTCCATCTTTGTCTATAAAGAAAAATGTTTTAATATTTCATCACTTCATTATAATCATTCCTCATCTCATTTTTCACTTTCTTCCCCAAATCTTTATTGATATTATTACTGGAGAACGGTATGTTTGTGGCTTCTTGTCCTTCGTCCTCCCAGTGCGTGTGTTTTTATTTTCCCTTTCTTTTCTGTCGTCTTATTAGTATCAATTAAAATTGTTAATTTGTTTACGCAAGTTATCATTGCCAGAAGGTTTTTCGGAATTTCAATATAATTAAATTCAGGGGGCTTCCGATGTTTATTTTTTTAATCCTAATTTTTACATTTTTCACAACTTGGAGTGATCTTAAAGGGTTTATTGTACATACCAGCTAATTTGAGTAAACAGAACCTAAATGTATAGATTTACAAAAATGATACACAAGACTTGTAGATTTAGCAAGTAGAATATTTCAGAGTTTGTTTTTAATTTTTGATCACACTTGATGATTTTTACACTAAAAAGTCTTCAACTGGTTAAAATTACTGTATTTTTTCATGGGCATGATATGTGCTACCATCAAACTGTTTCGAACTGAAAGCAAAATCATCTTATGTTTTATCAGTTCCTATAAAAGTCTGGTTGCCTTGGTGGCAATGCGATGCATGCGCATTTCACATCTGATGGGCTAGAGATTTCAATATTTACTTATTATGATATCCGATAAAATCAGTTTTGTTTGTTATTTCTCACCCTAAAATAACTTTTTAATGGTGGTTCAAATTACAATCTAAGAGTATGATAAATTGGCCTTTTTTATTTACGTCCTTCAGTGCTCAATCTTATTTTTTTAAAAGTCTTCAGAATCATCGACCAATGAAAGGCCAGAAAATTGAGTTATTTATAGACTACTTTTTTCTTACTATTTTAGTTGATCACCCCTAACATGACATGCAGAAAGAGGTTGTTGGTCATGTGGCAGTTTCTATTAAGTGACTCTTAACTAACCTGTTCCATATCATCGAAAGTGAAATAATGTTTTTTAATATGCTTCGTTGTCAACATTATGTTTGAATTCACTAACTAGTTAAGTTGTTTGGGTTCACAAACTTCAAAAATGATTTGGAATGTGACAAAATCCTGTAAATTTAAAAACCGATAAACAACGGTATGCAGAGATCAATATGAGGGGCCATTGGAGCTGATGCATGCTTCCCTTGTATGGATCAGCGGTTAAGGGTCTTAAATTGTAAGAATCATGCAGAACGTGCAATTGATCAAAAAGGTCTCGATAACCAATGGATTATCCTAAATGGAGATCTACATAAGATGAGATATTTGATATGCTGTATGCTTCCAACATTTAGTCCAGCTAAATTCAAAGAATCATGCAAAATTTGAAAGCATTACAGAAACATGAATGTATGATATGACCATGAATTATTCGTCTTAACATATGCTTTCTCTCACCGGATATAGGTTGACTTTATAGTTTAATGCTTGTGTCATAATATATATGATTCTTCTCTTAACAATAAAACTACAAAGCATTCTGTTATAGTACCTATCAATTTCAATTTTGCCCTCTTCTCTCATAATATTATCGAACTGGAAAATATTGTTTCTCAATCTTGTTCGACTCTAGCATTTCTGACGACGAATTTTCTTCTGTCGTTCTAACATCATCTTAGAGTACACAATTAATCATATATATTTAATTGATTAGAATGACATCAACTAAATTTTCTGAATCGTGCAAACATTGACAATAGTCATCTAACTCGACACAAACGAAACCAGCAACATGATAGCAAATTAAACATGCTGTGGGTTCAGATATTAAGTAAAAAAATCTATAACGTGCTTATTTCTGAACAGAGGTATGTATCGTATCGGTTAAGATTAGTTGATATAAAGTCAAAACGTTTATCGCATTTACTCATTCTACCATGAGCAAATACATAAAAAGAGACGTTAAAAATTCTGAGTAATCGGAACTGCATAAACTATAAAACAACAAGTCAGGTGTGAATTGGTGGGGTTGAAATCAATTGACCAGCAGAATTTGTCTGATGTGACTTGGGAATAATTTGAATGTTTCTACAGCACTGTTACGGATGTAAATGATACATAAGGTTGGGTAAATGGTGATATAAGTAAAATGCATGAACTAATACGAAATATGATGAAATCCAATTTGGAAATCAATAAAAAAAAAACAACTATTAACAACGGAGAATATAAATTCAGCATGTACCCAAATGTAAACCTATATAAAACCAAGAGCAAAATGGAATGAGAAATAAGATGATAGCATAATTTGATGGTATAACTGTTTACGTCTTTTTGTAGATTGTCTTCTGGCTGGAATAGCGACATAAAAAGTCGCTGAAATATCTACGTGCTAAAAGTTAATGTTCATGTTCAGCAAAAAACTGAAGATTGCTCAATCACTATTTTCATCAAATAAGATAGTAAAATAAGATAGTAAAATTTGCATTTTGCATCATATACACTTTGATATAAGTTTAGAATAACACTGTTCTTACATTGAATGACTATAAAAGTTTTTCTTTTCGAATTTTGCATTTTATCAGATATTCAAACGTTCGAATGGCCAAGATTTGTAAGTATTTCAGGAAGATAAAACTGAAATACATAATTCTGTACCAGATTACAAGCATATAGAAAAACGCTGATTAAGAGAGTGTACAAACTTAATAGTGATTGCTGAAAAAAATGTCCGTGGCCGTACTGCTTGAGAAGAGAATTAGAAGACTTTCAGATGTTGATGGGTCACTCAAATGTGCACTTATTAAAAACAACTAGCGAACTACGCTGAGGACAAACAAGAGACAGTGGGGAATCTAATCCGCTTTAAATGCGACTGACGACTGCATTAATGTTCCACTCAAGTGATTAACTTGGATGGCACTAAGTATATCTCACAGAAGTGATGTGCTCTAGACAAATTTTAAAAAAATGGTAGATACATCATCCCAACAGAGGTATCTAATTTTACGTCATCATAATATCCAGATACGGCATTGCCTAATTTACAAAGAATTAAAACAAAATCAAAGATAGCATCTATAGTTTTCCATGATCTTGATAATGGCCAATCATGAAAATTGCTCGGATTTTTATCATAACTATTCCCTTCCATTGAAAGTAGAAATTCATTCTTACGCACATTATTCAAACAATGAGAGCATCCAAAAAAAAAAAATCACGACCACAGTCTTTAAATCAAAATTATATCGAGATAGAGTGGATGGTTATCTCAGAAAAAAAAAACGAAAAGTAAAATGACTACACGGTACGAATGTTTTATAAATTTTATTGTAGGTTAATCTCACTACAGTGGGACACTTTTGACGAGCAAGCTCATTTTGATAGCTATGGAATACGAAAATATCTTTGTAACCATCCCTATGATTTAATCATTTGAAAGTTATCATACATAAAACAAAAAAAGAACAAGCATTGCTTTATCGAAATCCATTGTTTCAGTAAAATCTGAAATGTAAACAATGCAGTGTTATTTATCAATCTAATATTATTTTGAGACCACACATCTCATTTCAAATCCTTGATAAGCAGTTCTGTGAGTGAGATTCATGAACTCCTTCAAAAGATTCCAACCTTCGTTAGACTTGTGGGTGTGAATTTCAAATCAGTTTTGCATTAAACCGCTGGTTTTGTTCTAGTCAAGCTTATCCATCATTATTGGTACATACACAAATGAATTGGAAACTGAATACTTGGAGTTTGACGGTAGTTTTGATCCGTTTGAATACACGCATAAACATAAATCGTCATAATTAATATTCAGAAAGTTATCACGCAGACTTAATTTAATATCTTCGATTTTTATCAGTCGCAACATAAAATGAAGTGTACCATGATCATCAAATAACTTGGTCCTTAGAATCTGCATTATCTTCTTTATTTATTGTTATTATGCCATGAACATAGGCTTTGAAAAATTCATTGCATGGGAGGAAATCCAATTTGAAAACATTTTGTTGAACAATGATATAATCGGAGTCGGGGCTTATCTTGTTTCTATAATCAGCTCAACAAAATGTTTGTATAGTTTGCAAAAAAACAACTTGAACTCCTTCCGAAAAGATACTTATTTAAAGCCAGAATACGAACGTATTCTTTGTCCTTTTGTAGCAAAATACAATAGAGATTAACAATGTTCCTCTACAACATTAGAATTTAATCGGGTTATGGGCAAATAAACTGTATCCTTCAAACTCACTTTGTCTTCGTTGTTGATCGGGTTTAAAGGAGACTCTCTCATCACATACACAAAAAACTCACATGCATGCTTAATTACACTACCACACACCAACGCACACCATCAAACAATCACGGACCCACAAACACACGGATATATACCAAGATTTTCACCGAATAAAAGCGAACGTGGCATCAATTGTTAGGATTTTATATTAATCCATCTATTTGATACATGGCACACGATTTGCTACACACACACCTACACACACACCTACACACTCACACACACACACACACACATACATATATATATATATATATATATAAATGGTCCAACTTGCATGAGGTATAAAAATGTGATTTCACTGGATAAAAGGAAAGAAGATTAATTGCAAAATTAGATTTTTTAATGTTTATAATCAACAATAGAGTAAACACATATTGCACACTTTATATACATTTGTATGTATGTTTGTATGTATGTACGTATGTATGTAAGAATGCATGTATATGCGTGTGTGTCAGTTATTTAAGATTTAATGTGTATATATGTTTAGATTTCACCATAATCAGGAATCTGATTGACTTTATAAAAAAACAGGGAGGCTTCTTTAGAGTCTCAAAATCAGTATTTCTTGGTCACGTGATCCTCAGGGGGAGATAATTACTTGTAAGAACAAATTCATTGATAAATTTGTTTGTATCGTATACCAATTGAACCTGGTGTGAGACAGCTGAGAAAATTATATTCGAAAGATCAATTTTAAATGAAATTTTTGCCAGATAACGATCAGATGTACTTTTTTACAACGTTTAAAGTAAATCTGATGTAGAATAAACGAGAAAAATACAACAAAGTGACCAAATTACTGTAAACTTACATTTTGGTGGTGATTTTCAATGAAAAAAAGAAGCTTCCTACACATCAAAGTAGATAAATTCAAGCTTACCCTGCATGCCAAATAAGTTCAGAAGGAGGAAATATATGTTTTGTGACAGTTGAGGGTTCCTAATGTTTGAGAGAAATTTTGATGGTTTTGACTAATAAAGAGGTATATTTGATTATTCCATTTATCGCTTAATGAAAAAAGATCAGTTCTTCTGATATCATCATCATCGGTCATAATGAGTCCATAAGGGTCTTTTCGTCTCCTTATGCATACTAATCAGTTAGTCTTTTGATGCATCTGTTGCCATCTCATCTTGCTAAATGTCAAGCCAATCCTTCTTTTATTGCTCAATATTTTTTCTAGATAATCAACATGTTAGAAAAAATATTTAAGATAAGACCCACAGAAAGTTTATTCTTTTTAACTAAATGAACATTATTTTTTGAGGTGGATTTTGGATTAATGATGCAATTATTCAATTCTGTTGACGGAGCAGTAAGGTCATGAGCAGAAGAACTCACAAACATACCGAAATACAAGCCTGTGTACGTATGAAAAAAGGATAAAAACTGATGGTTGTCTAATTTAGCATGAGTTTATGTTGAACCATTCAAATTAGGAGATCAAATGATTGATCCAAACAACTACCAACGGTCAGCAAGATTAGCTTTTGACCATATCTGTACAGAATACCCGAATCAGGATTTTTCCAATATATTTCCAGCGGGAAAACTGCAAAATAAACTAAATCGTTCATTATTTGGGTCAACGTTAACTTTGCAATGAATTAGGTTCAGACCATCTGCAGCAGCAAGATTACAGATTTACAACGTGCATTGATCGTTTTTTTTAAATATACAAGAATTGTTCACCAAGGAGGAAGCAGAGCTTCAAATAGTGGGTAAGAAGTATTTTCATCAGCAAAACCTTTTCATTTATGTAACTGGGACTAGGGCAATGAAACTGTTCTTGTCAAGAGTATATATATATATATATATATATATATATATATATATATATATATATATATATATATATATATATATATATATATATAATGCTAGTAATGTGTTGAATCAACTGTTTGAAATGCATACAAAAAGTGCCAATATTAATCAGTGGGCAGTATTCCCCTGATGTGTGAATTTTATGAATTTTATCGATTCAGTATCAAGGGAAAACACGACTTTGTGTCGAATTTTTGTGAAAAACTTCGTGTCATACTTGATAAGACCATTATACGTCAGGCTTGATAATGTCCAAATGATACGAAACCCAATATTTCGAGGAGGCAATATAAGACATTTATAAATAAACAAATGAATATTTCAAAAAACAACAACACAAAACAAGTACATGGAAAAGGAAATATTCCCTTAATTTTTGAATTATCCATCTGTCAGTGTCTGTAAGTTGTATCTATTACCTAAGCAATGTGATCGATAGTAGATTTTCCACCCTGCACTAAAGCTTTGAGCTAAATATCAATGAAGACTGATACCTCATTTCGTTTATATTTCGATACATTCATATTTCTTTCGAGCAGTGAGATGGTAACTTTTGGAGGTTATCATCAATCATACTATTCTTTGGTTGGTTGTGCCTCATTTTGCAATCATCTTTTTGTTGAAGATTGATACAAAGAGATGAAAATCGAAAAAACAGTAAGAATGGTAGAATATACATCACTGTCATATGTGTGATAAATAATTAGCTCTCTCAGACAATTTTGTTTGTCTCATTTTGTCTTTTTCTTATCAGACGAAGATGTAAATACACACACACAAGCATATGTATATATATTATTTTCTGATCATTGAAATTGAATTTTGTTCCTATTTTAACTCTTAACAGTAATGTTCTGATTTATTCAGATGTAATTGTAAGCAGTGCTGTTACGTATAGGCGCCTCCTGTCATAATGTTGGTGATAAAGACCGATTGAACCGACTGCATTATAACTGGGATGAGTTTGAATATGATGAAACCAAGGGCTGGAAATGGAAAGCATGAGGTAATGAGACCTATTTAATTGACAGAAATTGACCAGTTCATATCTGCTACAAAAATGATACAAGGAAACTGCAAGTTATAAATTACTCTTGAACGTCCCAGGAAAAATGGTTGCAGCAGGAGAGAAATTGGGATATGGTGAAAAAAACGGGTGTCCAAAAATATAATTAGGATATTTACTTTATAGGGCGGTAATTACAAGCTGGCAATGTTACATTTACGGGATGAGATGAACAGAATTCGTACGAACCCCGTTTCTGTGCGATTGTGCAGCTAGTACCTGATGAGCAAATTGAACAGTCAGTATGAGGACAATCTTTATTAGGTGATAATTAAGGGGAGTACATCAGAGATACGGATGCCTTATTTTAACTGTTGAACAAATGACATTCGATCACATGAACGGTCATTCATTGGAAAAGTTATATATTTTCTCTGTGCTGTATTTTGTTGATAGCAATCCAAATGGGAAGTCTTTCGTGTGATTTTGCTGTCTACTTTATGCTTGACACTCTTCAGATATTTTTGAATTTTCTTTTCCCGGGAAAAATACTATATTGGAGTCGTCAGGAATTGGATTTGCAGCTTTTCGGTAGTTATAACTTGCCTTGCAGTACAGGCGCTTTGCTTGTATCCATTGCATTCCTCGTGGACACCCTTCATGAAATTGGAATTAGTTATCTTCGTGAGACAGTTTCGGCTTTTCAGAAGAATGCAGTGAATTTATCTGCTCAAGATACATTGCAGTCATTTTTTTATGCCATCTTCAAAATTATTCTTTCCAATACTCCAGTTGTAGAATAAATAATGGACATGTAATGGGTATTAAAAGGTTTCGGCAGCAATCCTTGCCTCGATATTGAAGACTACACTTTTCAATTTGATATTATCATTCATTTCCCAACGACACTAATCTCAAAGGACAAAGCCAAAATTGGCTTTGTCATGCCAGCTCAGCTTTAAAAGCTTGGTGCTATGAAAATTGGAATAGTTTATAAGGATTAGCAAAAGATAATATCCAATCGTTCATAGTAAAGTTATATTCTTCAGTTTCTCTGGTTTTGGTTTTAGAAATAACAACTTTTTTCGTATAGAGTCAAGATTAAATTTCATGAATGGGTAAGATTTTCCATCGGCATTGTTATTCACAACGGACATATTTTTTCAAGCATTCATCGGTCTACTGCAACAATGGTTTACAGGATAGCAAATTAATGTTTTTCTTCGGGGATGATTAAATAACGCGATAAAAAGGACGAATCAAGCTATCGAACTCCCTCCCTTGTGGTATATATGGGGATAGGATTAAAACTGTTTAATAAATTGACATTTCATTATGTTTTGGATATTCTTGAAAGTTTGTAGAAACCAGAACTGTCTTCATCACATAAGTTTCTTTGAATTCGAGGTATCTATTAGCATTCTTGTAATGAATGTGTGACAACGCCAAAATGCGGGTTAAGGGCAGAAAATGGATCAACTAGCAAGCCTATTTAACACTATCTGCCCACTTTTTGAAATCAGCCCAGTGCAACAAAATTATATCCGTATGCTTTTTGACCTTACAGAAAAACTATTTTCATTTTGTTTTTATGTATAAGGATATAAGATCTTTTTATGTAACGCGTTTAGCGAGAGGTTGTATTTACCTGTAACTACAATGCATAACTGCACCCTCAATTTCTATTCACCAGTCAAGGTTTTGCGTACTCCAAAATACATACCTAAAAATCCAAATGATATCAATTAAATTTAAATCAACTTGAAATAATGACAATTGAACAAATACAACAATGAAAACACAAAAAGCGTACAAAGCTTCAAATAACAGTTAAAAAAACCCCAATAACTTTTAATATAATCTGAGTACATACATCTTAATTGATGCAATAGAAGCCATAATATCATATGTGGCAATAATTACGATTAATTCTGTCGCATCTTGAATGAAATTGAAAGTGATCCGTCAAATATATAAGTAATCATCATCATCATTAGTCTTTTAACGTTGGTAGATATAGTGGTCTACTTTCCCTAGTTTTGTATCATCAATTTTTACAGTTTTGTTCCTTTTTTCAATGTGATCGTTGCACATGATTTTTGTTTAACTGAAGTTCATGCGTAGGCCAATTTTTTTTTCTTAATTTAGTTCATCTAACATTAGTTGGAGGTCATGCAGGTTTTCTGCAAAAATGACGAGGTCATCTGCAAATCTTAAGTTGCTCAGATATTCGCCATCCATAGTCCTAATAACTCAGTTCATGTTTTGTGTTTACAAGGCGAAAAAAATGTTTCAACCATAGTTGTAGACCATCTTTTAATATGTATATGCATATATATATATATATATATATATATATATATATATATATATATATATATATATATATATTGATATATATATATATATATATATATATATATATATATATATATATATATATATATATATATATATATATATATTGATACTTGTCTAAAAAAGCATGGGCAGTTAGGAAACAATTATCTGTCATCATGCATTTTGAATTTGTTAGACTTGATGTTTGCAGATTTACTGTTTAATTGACGCCCCGAAATGATATTCATGGCGTGAAGACTGACATTTATCATATCTTTTTAGAGGATTAAGTCTCCTCAGTACTTCAAATCAACATGCAACCATAAGCCTTTTTTTCTTGTTTGAATAATGCATAATTAATGTCGTCATTGTTACACTGGATTCCTCGTATGGGTGGAGAGGGTCTAAGCCTTGCACCCAATGTTAGCTTTCAGATACAGATGTCAGTGTGTGCATATAGTTTTTGATCGGCAATTTTCCCCCAAAGTAAGCTCTGAATGTTTCAGCAAATAATGATAAGAGTGCTCAAAATTTTTTTCACCCAACCTTACAGAAAATAAAACGGTATTGATATGCTTCAGTAATATATATGACTGCATCAGTCTAGGTTAAATTCTATACATCAAACTTTGTTTTTTTGTTGCTGTATTAACAAAAAATTAAATGTCAAATTGACCTATTGAAAAAACACCGGTCCATTGCACAGGTTATTATCACTATCAAGATTTTTCAAAACAGTTGGATTATACGTGCAACTCATTCTTTTGGGAATCGCAGAAAACATATATCATCCACAGGGATTTAATTTGAGTGCAATCTATTCGTTTGCAGAAGCAGATATTTAGATTCAAAACAAAGCAATAAATATCCAGCAAATATTGTTTTGTATTTCTTTGTGATAAATTATTATCTATGTACTAAGCCGATAAATTTCACTGGTTTCACAGCAAATGGATTATTATAACAAATAGATTAGCATGGGGAAACAGTCGTGGAATAATTCACGATAGGAAAATACATCTTCGGATATTCATAATCAATTTGACAGTCATTATTTTTGTAAGAGTTAAAATCTGTCGTATCGTTCCATGGAATATGAAAGAATGAACATTAATTTGCTAAATTGCATTTCCGTTACTGCTATTTCATTCTCTTACACATAAGTGGATACATTGATTATTCATTGAAAGAACAGTTGTTTCATTAAGTCCGATTAACTATAAATCATTGAGGGAAAGCACAAATGCAAGACATTCTATACACACACAAAAGTATACACAAAAACATAAACATCCTCATATATATATATATATATATATATATATATATATATATATATATATATATATATATATATATATATTGGTATGTATGTGTGCGTGTGTGTGTATGTATGTGTGCATAAGTTCTGTATGAAGTGAACTCCAAAACTCCAAATGCAAAAACCGGTACGGACAAAATATGGCAGCGTGACCAATTTAATTGCGTTATATTATATTTAAACTACAATTTAGATGATCTCCCATTATCACAAGATTGATGTATCATCTGGCCTGGAATACACACACACACACACACACACACACACACGCACACACACACATATATATATATATATATATATATATATATATATATATATATATATATATATATATATATATATATATATATTACGGCTTATAAATATTTTGTTTACATGATTTGAAAAACAGTTATGCAAAAATATGAGCTTGTTTCGAGATCAGCAGAATACATTCAAAAAATGAAGATGCATACTCATGAATTGATTCTATGATGTTAAATTCATAAATAAATGGATGATATGGTTACAATTATCATATTGAATATTTCGTGGGAGATTGAAAAGGATAACTAACATTGCTGTCTTGATGAGTTTTCAAAATAGTTTTATAGCCTTAAAATTGATTAATACTCATTTCAGGGTGAATATAATCTCTGACAGCAGGATTTCTGTTTGGTCAAATACGTATTCTTCAGAGAGCAGGCTGCTTGAAGACTATAGGATAATTCTGCTCTTCTACTTTTCCATTGGACCAGACTTACCATAGCTTACATTGTCATTTATTTTGATTGTATAAATTTTTGAAAGCTATCGTTCATTTCATCATCAAACTGATTCTGTTTAAATGATGAAAGGTGAATTAGAACATCTTAATTAGACATATGTTATATATTCAAACATTAAAGAAATAGTAAATTAATTGGGGAGTGCCCATTTAGCGGGTACATGAACAGAAAGAAATGGAGTTTAAGGAGTAAACTGCCATAATTGTAACGTTAAAAAATTTCTGTCCGTGGTACCAAACTGTGCCTTTGACTTAAATATCTTACTTTTCATCGGTGTTGCCAACATACATCTCAAATATTTAGATAATCATAGAGAGCTAAAGTCTTGAAAGTTATTTCATTGACTCGATGAAGAAACATTCAAATCTCTCATGTCATTTTTTTTTTGCTAATTATAGCTGTATCTTCCGTATCAAAACAACATCAAATTAGACAGTGTACTGCTCTGTATGCTAAATGATATGTCTGGTATGTCTTTAGCCTCTCAAGATTGCAATTTATCGAGTAATCAGGGTGCAAACACACACATCCTTCTCAGTGGTAGAATTATATGATCCTAAAGTTCCTGATATTCTACGTAAACGTTGAGTGTATGTTACACTGATCATTGATGATTGCAGGATAATTAGTTTTATAATTATGATTGTTTATTGATCAGCATACTGCATTGGAACTTACTAGAGTCGAATCCTCTGAGGAGCATTATGAAACGAGGTAGTAATCTTGGAACACGAGAGAAACTCCTAAAAATTCAAGGAAATCTATCGGCAGACATGGAGAGGAACAACGTAAAAAAATTCTGCATACCTGTACTGATAATAGTATCACTGAGAGAACAAAATATGATCTCATGCCATACTCGGCTCAAATCAATTTTTTTTATTGAAACGGTAAACCAAGTGCAAGCGAATCTTACCTTCAGAAGAAGACACTTCGATAATGTAGCTGATTTTGAAACTTGTAACAAAGACAGAATATGTTATCACTGTATGTCTTCTATGTAGAAAAATCTTTTTGGTTTGAGAAAATCGATTTTATACAATATTTATCCGAAACAAGGAATTATATATGTTCCCACAGTATTGTACCAGAGAGGTGCATTTCAACATAAAGAGACGATGAATATACTGTCTGGCTATTCATGATAGTGATTGAATCATGATTAGGATGTAGTAAACACCTACTTAAAGTATTCATGCACTCTAATGATTAAATATATATAGTGACATGGTAGATCTATGTTTAAAAAGCTGGAATCAATGGCAGGAAGGAAAGGTCTATCATAAATATAGTTATTTCTAGCTGTTGACTGATAGAACTCAGTTGATAGATCTAAAGGTATGAGTTCAGTCTTCGTTTTTAAGATTATAATTCTTTTAATTATATAACATACTGTCGACCAAATCTGTCAACATTCTCATATGTTCCTTCAGTTTTAAGTGGGTCTGACTTGTTTGCCAGTCTGCTTGCTACCCGTTTCCAATTTCTTGATGTATAACTCTCAACACAGCATACCACCAGAAAAAATATATAGTTCAGGCGACAGTTTGTTTTAAGACCCAATTATTGTGAAGGCTATAATTAGTTGATAATGGCGTTGTAAATGCAAACAGTATCTATCCTCCAAATTCAAGCAAATTATTCTGAGATGTATGCCTTCATCGATTGAAAATGCTTTGAATTTGAAATCTTTTCGAAAAATATCTAAAAAAGCAATGATAAAGAAGACATTGTGTAAATCAGGTAATGGTGCTTTATCTCTCTCCTAATTACTTCCTTTCAGGACCCCGCTCCCTTATCACAACAGTCTACTAAGTTTTATATCGGGATCACCAAAAGCTACTTGTCTTTTTTTCAACCTCATTCATCGTCTGAAATACCTCCCCTTGTTGTGAAAAGTCTAGAAAAGCTTATAGAATTGTATTATGAGGTATTTTGCCGAAAACCCATGTAAGGGACCTTGTAATGCGACAAACACCAAAAAAATAACTTACACTTTGCTGTCACATTGTCAACTGTTGCCAAATTACATGAAAGCTGCGTAACCTGTTCTGGAGATTTTCAAAATGCAAAAAAAGTTTTTTTTGGGAATACAAAGTAAAAAAAATAATGGAAATGGCCTGACGTACTCTATCATTTTAGAGTCGAAATAATGCCCAATCAATATCGCCAACATTCCTTAAGCAACAAACCCAAACGATACGCTGGCTAAAATATAAACTTTAAATGCGAGAAATATAATAATGGAAGATAAATCTTTTTTGGGCCCTGGTATCTTTACATCTCGTTTTATTTTCGTACGGACATCGATAAGAAAACTTTTAAGCGAATCGAGAAAGTTGATATCAATGCAATCTAACACCGAGCTCAAATGTCATGAAAAATTTATGGAAAAACTAACTTGTTATTTCGATTATTTCGGGAGGCGTCCCAATAGTACTGGAATGATCCGAATACGAAAAGAGGAGGAAAAAAAATGCAGATAAAGTGGTTTCGGATTAATTCCAACGTAGAAAAAAAATTCTCTAAGATTTGAATCTTTGAACTTCGAAGGAATTGGAGTCCGATATTTTATTCTGCTAAATCTTAAAGAAAAAACGACATCAAAAAAAGAAGAGAGTAGTTTGTAATTGATTTTTTTATTGATTTTTTCCTCGTTCGATGCCAATTTATATTAAAAAAAAATAGCGCTAATTATCAGAAAGACGATTTTGAAATACTGAAATGAGGGGAGTATTCAAATACAAGTTGCATTATCATGGGACCAAAGTTATCATGAGGATAGTAGAGCTGTGATCGTTCATGAAACAATATTGTTAATCGTTATCGTCTTTTCCCTGGATCTGAAAACCCTTGTAAATTAATGTCATCAAACCATTGTAAGGGATTAGTCTCAAAATACGTGGGTGAATATCTTAGGAAAAACAGCTAGCAAATGAAGAATCTGCTTCATTGGAAGTTTGAATCTTTTTGTTTTTTTACTATTTACATCGGTAGTGAAGCTACCATGCGTCTTACTACGACGGTTAGTGAACTCTCAAACCGTTTGCTGTTGATTTATGCTAAGAATACTTTTAAGAAATAGGGAAAATGAATGAACATACCAATACAACTCACTTCAGCGCTTGCTGGTCCATAATCAAATAAAGTGTTGAGTGATCTTTCAATCCAAGAGGAAGAAGAAGGACGGGGAGGAAATTAAGTTTCCATCTTCGAACAGTGACGTAGGCATCTTGGCAAGTCAATTAGAATTAGCCCTGCTAAGCGCTAAACCTTACTAGTTCCTTTAATTTCCATATATTTGTGCGTATAATCTTTACTTATTGTGTCAATAATGCTGATGTGTACATGTGTTGGATCAGGGGAGGGAAACATAGCTTAATATTGAAAGTTTACGACATAGTACCGCGAGTGATATGTCAAATGTACGGGTTTTCTGCTTCTATTCCTCACAACACCCATGTCTCATCTCATTTGGAGTAGTTTCAATGGGCGAGGCAGCAATTACGATAAGGCCAAAACCCTTGATTTTGATGGGAGTGCTCCAAGGGAAACTACACACAAACAAACATTTGAAGAAAAAAAAAAGGGAATAATATTCGAGTAGCCAAAATCAGAGGAGCCAAAATCAGAAGTTATGGAGTTCAAATACCATAAGCCAGGGTATCACAACATATATACCGATATAACAATGCCTTTTGCATTGAACATAAGACTTTTTAGCGCTTTTGGCTTGAAACAAGGGGTAAGAAGAGGCAACATCCCCTTTGCTGCCAGTAGATTTGCTGACGTCATTGAGTTGTTGTTGAAATCATCAGTGATATCAGATAATGCTAAGCAAACTGAATGGAAGGAACAAGAAGTTAGTCTCTACATGGACTTAAGAAAAGGAAAAGTAATGTATAGCAAACATACTGATAAAAATTGAAGACATAAAAATATAGAACACTTCATTGATCTAGCAAAATGAATCTTCATGAAATCATCAAGACAATCATGTTTCGAAATGTTTTTTACATGTTGTCCCGGAAAAAAAACGTCAAATTCACTCTGACCATATCTGTTTCAATGTTTATTTTTATATAAACATTATGTTAATAACTGAAAAACGAGGAATCAGAGATAAAGCAGTGTTCAAGATATATCTTTCATTCATGGAAGAACTTTTTTCATCCATCGGATGTAGCTTGGTAAAGGAAATAATAAGCTGCCTGACCACATGGTAAGTTAACAAGGTTTATTTTAGGAAAAAATGTAATGTACAATTTAGTACATAAGACGTATAAGTTATGACAGCAACAAGTATGGTATGTCAGTTCTTAGGCACCGTCACGGGGATGGAATTTTAAAAAAAATCAGTCCCAATCTTATGATTAGAACGTCAAATTTTTAGCCCTCAGTCTTCAGTAGTACAGCTTCTACATATAAACCATGCATAAATAGATAGCCAGCGAGATAGATTCATTCAAAAATTGAAGCAAACTTAT
>OY735221.1:27730125-27750125 GCA_963457665.1 Thysanoteuthis rhombus
AAAAAAGACACCAAAACTTGGTCTCTGGACAGAGAAGAGAAACCCTAGCTTACGGAGCAGACAGAGCAGGCAATGAGTACAAGGATCCACGAGCCACCGCTTTCCCTGGCTGCTGGCAGTAGAATGACATCTATTTTTCTCTCTTTCTCAATGAGTGAAAATTTCGTTCAGTCGTCCGTCGAAAACTAAGACTGCATTTCTGGTCGGCCAAGGAGATAAATCAATGCTTGATTTTGAATCTTGAATTGAGTCTTGCGTCTTTGGTTTCCTCCTGTATTGCAGCCACGGTGTGCAAACGTAAAGAGAAAGACATTACACGACAGGAAAGGGTGATATATGGGAGAAGAGATTAGAAGAGCAAAAGATTGCACTGAAGAAACAGTATCCCTTCCATTTTTGACTCCTTTAGGGAACACAATTTCGGTACATTTACACCAATTGAATAATTTAGTTACAGACATATAAGATTTAAAAAAAGTATGTACAGAGACTGAGCATAAGTTCTGACCAGTATTATAATTACATTGTGAATAGAACCCATTCAAATGTCATTGTTCTCAGGAAGTTCTGTTTAAAGAACCCTCCCTAGGCCTATGCAGTTGGTAAGCCATATTTCGTCGGACTATACCTCTTTTAGGTACTCTTTATATTGGGAGGGAAAAACATAAAAACGGACAACTTCCACTTATGTATTCAAGATTTGCAGCAGTTCATTTTGCACAATTATAAGAATATATAAATCCATTCTGCTGCTGTATTGTATCGATATGTTTCATTTCATGTAAGTAAAAAGTTTTCTTTGGAAGATTTGCTACCTACGGTACGTGAAAAATCACAGATAATATGATAATTAGGCAGCAGGTGTTAGCACGTATTTATGTTTGTTTTTAGATCTTCAGATCAAGGACAATAATAGCTGTAGAAAGCTTCGAACTTTCAAACTGATCTCGGGGGAGATTCTAGAGATGGTGCAGTACCTCATAAAAAAAGGGTTTTCAGGGAGATATTGTAAGGTAGTCAACTGGTTTGATACATTTGGAAAAGGAAAGACATATTTTGGGAGCAGTATGTCCGTGAATGATTGTTTTTTATGGCAACCACCTTTCTCATATTGCAATTAAGATGCAATCTATGATGGAGCTCGGACGAATTCCATGTTTTGTATGATACTCATTGGCGGTATTCCCGTCGATTTTCAAAATGCAGTCTACAAATCTAAATCGTTTTTTGCTAGATGATAGTTAATATCTGGGCACAGGGTGCAAGAGGAGATATTTTGATGCTACGGTTTTCTATCAATGAAATATAATTCATGTCCAAAAGCTAGCAAAATGATGGTTCTGATAACTTCGCTAATTTAAAAAAGAAAATGGTTTTATTATTATTATTATTAGATGAGCTCAAATTGGTTGATGATTTATCCTCTATATATGGCATCAATATTGCACCAAATCCCAAGGTGAGAAGAGTAGATGAATCCAATTACCAACGGGGGCAATCTAATGGGCAGGGGGCATATGGCGTCCATATTGCACCAATATAAATACTTTTGTTCGTCATTATATATAGATGAGCATAGAATATTCTTACATATAGGTACATTTTCAGTGTATCAGTTTGAGAGAGTGAGAGAGATAGTTCCAAAATATTATTTTAGGGAAACTTATAGATAGAAAAGAAGTGGATGGATAAAAAGAAATGGATTCAAAACCAAGAAAATATACTCGGCTAACAGGGGATATTTTTGCATAGACAATAACACTATTTTTAGGCAATTGACTGATATTTTTCCCTGACTACACTAACAAAATCCATAAGTATCTCCATTACATAATGGACGATATTGATCATAGCACCATAAACAATAACAACAACGACAACAATGATAATGATTAAAGAAAATAATAATAATATCAATAACAACAATAATGATAATAATGATAATTGATATTCTGCTAGCTTATATATATACATACATATATATATATATATATATATATATATATATATATATATATATATATAAGCGTCAAATTATGCTATATATATATATATATATATATATCAAATATATCAAACACATCCAGACAATCATTTTAGCTTTTCTATAATAATAGCACAAAAGGCTATCACATACACATGACGTAGTATGTCATCAATGGCCAGAAAAAATGGGGCTTTCATCTTGCCTACTGTTTGATTGAGAATTTTTTCAAATTGGCTATCATATTTCATGTTCTTGATTTTCGGCCATTTCCAGAACTTTGTTGTGGAGTAATATACATTTAATCTGATCAGATTTGGAGAATCAAAAGAAATAGTGAGTCAAAATCACAGAGCTTAAAAATTCTACATGACATGTTGAAAGAACTGAGAGTGTCGGAGATTGGACGGAAAGTCTCGTTCAGCGAAATGTATAGAATTGAGTAAAATTCGAAAGATTTCAGATTCAAAAACTGCTTGAGATATTTTCGATAGGAGCATGCTATCTTTTTCATGGAAGTCTGAGAGGTTGCCATGGGTAGCTATGAGTAATTTGATATGGGATGACCCTTCCAGGAATACTCACGCATAGTGCTGCACGAAGCAAAAGTTATGTCAGTGTACTTGAGATTTCTCATGATGAATCAAATATACCACAAATGATACCTATAATTCAGAGTGTGACAACAGGAAGCAAGCAGTAACGAAGGAAAAACAAGAGAGCACTATCTTTGGAGAGTGAAACAGATTGCACAAACACAACTAAAATGTATAAATTCAATGGAAAAGGATAATAAAAAAAATTGATGGTATCAAGAAGTAAGTGCATAGAAGACCCATTGTATGTTAGAATAGAGAGTAAAGTCGATGAACACTCATGGGATGACAGCGACATAGAAAATATGGAGAAAAGACGAAGAGGAACTTTTCAATGAAATTGCAAGTAGTAAAGTATGCGTTATAAAAGATATGCGGTTGCGTTTTCAACATTTGGAACTGCATGAAACAGTATAACAGGAATATGGAAGGAAAAGCATATGAAAACAATTCGTCATCGACATGGTTATCAAGGGTATATATGAGGAGAAAACTGACTTGTATAATTACTGCAGACCAGAACAATTTCATGAAAGACAAATACCAAAACAAAAACCAAAAGAATTCCGGGGAATACCAGATGCTGCCTCTCAAGACAAACATATGACATTTACGAGAGTATTGCGACAATAGATATACCAAGATTTGTTTTAGATGTTCAAGAACCACTTTTTATATATATTTACCCCCCCCAAGCAAAAACATCCCAGTCATCAGTACATAATCTAAAAAAAATGATAACGAAACATAACTATGACGTTAGTATGTTTACAGTTACTAGGTTCATACTGCCGATGACTTGACAACTCTCTGGTGAGTGACAGATTTGAAACCATCCTTACCTTGATTCTATTCGCCAGTGTCTGATCGATAAGAAAGGGTGCATGTATGTAATGCAATAACCGATATAGAATGTAATAGGCTTGAGGATATTTTTGTTGCATATTCTGCGCTAGATTTGCCAGAAATTTCCTAGTTGGATGAGAAAAACCTGATACGTGTCAACATTAGGAGGCAAAATATGAATGATACAAGGATTAAGAAGAAAAAACGAAATATCATTCATAACATCATGTTTGAACAATGAAAAATGGATGAACGAAATAGGAGAAATATTATGGAAAACTGTAATCCATCGGACATATTAAAACTCAATTCAAAGGAATGAATTGAAAATAATACTTCAAGATATTAGATGGAATGATCAGAAAATGGTAATTAAGGACACGTAAGAAATATGGTTAACTACGAAAATAAAGACAATCGGAAGAAAAAAAAACTAAATGATGGTCCACAACTAAGAGACAGGAGATTGACACGGGGAGCAGGCATAGTAACTATTCAAGATCAATGGAAAAAAGACGAAAATAATCGAAAAATGAAGTAAGGGAAGAACAAAACAACTGACAGGGGCACAAAAAGTAGCTCAGCAGTCACAAAATATACTGCCTAAGTAATAATCAAGGGAAAAATGGAAAAATTACATCAAAAAACAAAAAAAAAAGACACAAGAATCTAAAGAGAGAACCGTGTACTTTATCTTATAATTAGCTTCCATGAAATTTGTATCTTCTACAATGACGAATACCAAAAAAAAAAAAAAAAAAAAAATCCCAAAAATTGGGGTCCCAGAAGTTTGCTACCCGACACAATACATAGCCCTGGGGAGGACAAACAATAAATAAATGTCGTTTGGCTTATCCAGATTCTTTCAAAACAATAGTGTCCATTTAGGATAAATGAGGTTAACTTATCTTAGGTAAATAACATTACACTCAAATCTTGCATCAATGCAACAACTCAATCATAACAATTGGTTGTGTCTGCCTTTTCCTAAAGGCAGACCTTATTCAATCAAACATGAATGTCTCGAAAAACAGTCGTGCTGGTTTGCTACAACTCACCAATCAATCAGATACTATCCTGTGGATATTTTCAGCTGGCAGTTTTGTGATCTTGTGTTATGCGTGCTATTTGCATATTATGACGTATTGTTCAATTTATGATTAAGCATCCAATCAAACATTTACTATAGTCCCGTATAGTTCAGATATAGCTGCCTGCAATTTTTTGTATTTTCTTGAAGGATTTCATATCGTGGACTAAATTAAGGAAGACTTAAAGGGTAATTTTGATTCTGGGATCGGTTTTTTTGGATAAATTGGATAGACACTGGGAAAATCACTGAAGTTAAAGGGGTTTATGTATTTCCCTTCCACTTAACTTTTTTTCGAATTTAAGAAGCTGACAGTCCTGGTCGCCTCCTAATCACTTCACTGAATGTTAGAAATTACTTATTCTGACACGACTATTGTGATGGTAACACAGCATACAAATACCAACTGTCAGATTAATTACATCAGGGTGGGGCAGAAACTTCAACTTAAAACAATATTTGGGCCCTGAATACGTATGTTGCTAGAACTAATTCTATTGTGTGCGATTGCTTTTGCTTGATCTGATTGTTGAAGCTTATGTAAATATACTGTTATATTTCCAGATGTTCCCCTGTTCGAAAAGCCCAGAGGTAAGTCTTTTCATCTATTATCTATGTGAATGCTTTATTCCCAGGTTGATTTACATCCTGTAAGAAATTAAACAAAAAGAAACAGAATGTTGTTATTTGGCATTCACAACAGTGGTCTAAGTAAATTACGAGGGGAATCAGTTAAAGTCTTACTGAATGATCTAACTAAAGATTTATTCATGTTTGAGTATCTGTAGTTAACTATACATCAGTAATTTGTATGCCTGTTCCAAAGGTGTATGTTTGGGAGGGGTTGGGATTTACAATATAAGTAATACTCTGCCATAATGGTCAGTTTGAATAGATTTTAATGAAACATTTGTGTAATCGTTAGTGGTAATCAGCAAAGAGCGAGAGTCAAGAGGAACAATTCATGGACAATGTGGAACATTTTCATTCAATCATCACCTTGATGTTTGCATTTTAAAGACGCCGTACAGCAGTGGCATTAGAAGCGGGAGAATATACACGTGTCTTCATTCAATGGTGAAATGAAGCTAAAATTGAAGAAAAATATTCCTTTTTAAGTCCAAAAGAGAATAAAAGCTTCAAACTTGGCATTGTAATGCCTCGTGTGCTGATTTATACTTTTAGCAGAAATCAAATCTACACAACGGCCAGTTTTTATATACTTGAACAATCTTAGTAGGCCTTATATGCATATCCAATTTCTTAACTCAAATCAATCGCTCTAAAAATTACTCGTCTTTACTCTGGAAACATCGTTGAATAATCTACTATTATCTTGCTGAGGCACTATTCGATGTTGGAGAAAATATACCCTAATAGTAAGATGCATGAAAAGCCTATTTTCCCCATTCAGTCATTGAAAGCCTTCCTTTGTGTATTACCATGATTGCGCATTTTTCTATTCCAAACTCCATTCCAATGTCCTCACTATATTCCTTTACTTCGTTGAACAGAGTTTCAAGTTCTCCCCTGTTTTTTGCGAACAGTTTTATACCGTCCATGTACATTAGGTGGTTGACCTTTCCTCTTGTTTTAGAGAAATGGTATCCTTTGCTGTTCTTCAGGATTCTGTTGAGCAGTATCATTGTTAGAACAAATAATAGTGGGGACTACGAGTCTCCTTGGAAGATTCCCCTTTTTATCCCTACCTCTGCTAGCTTGTCCCCTGCGGCTGTCAAATCTACTTTCCAGTCTTCCATCGAATTACCAATGAATTTAACCACTGATTCGCTAATTTTGATCATAATAAATCATTCGAGTATCCAGCTATGTGGAATGATATCGTACGCTTTTTTGTAATCTATCCATCCCATTGCGATATTCTTTCTCCTTTTCCTCACTTCTCTTAAGATCATCTGGTCTACGTAGAGTAAATCATTTGCCCCTTGGTTCCTATCCTACACCCTTTCTGTTCTTCTGGTAGTAGTCCCCTTCTATCCATTGACATGTATATTCTCTCTGCTATTTGCCCGGTTAGGATTTTCCACATAAGTGGTAAGCACGTAATTGGTCTATAGTTGCTTGCTATGTTCCCCTTTTCTGGGTCTTTTTGGATGAGGGCGGTTCTGCCTTTAGTTATCCATTCTGGTGCCTTGCCTTCGTTTAGACAATTTTGGAGTAGGTGGGTGAGTCTGCCGTATAACGTGGTGAATTTCTTGAACCAATACCCATGGATCCCATCGGGGCCCGGTGCTTTCCATTTGGGTACTTTCCTAAGAGTATGTTTCAATGTGGTTTCATTGAGTAATATTGGTTCTCCCTTGTCTATATCTTCTAGTTCTTTTCTCATGTTTCCTAACCATTGCAGTGTTACGTTATGTCTTTTAGGGTGCCCCCATATGCTATTCCAATAGTTCTTGGCCTCTGTGGCATCTGGTTTCATGTCCTGCCTTCTATCAGCTTGGGGTCATAGATTTCTTATTCGTAGCAATATTCAGTAGTGTTGTGGTCTTTATAGCCTCAATCCCCTATCTTATTCTTCCTGCTATACTTCCAATGTTTTTTTTTTGTAATAGCTCCGAATGCACTTACCATTACTGCTGCTGCCCTGAGTTCCATGTTACACACCTTTGACAGCAACTTCGCCAAAGTCCAGGTGTTTCTCCTTCTTTTCATTCTACTTCATTTACTCTGTGATCTCTAAGCACAGCTACGTCCAATTATATGCAGATTTTCCTCTTTTTGTCCACTGTTACCAGGGAATGGTCAGTTTGGTTGTCGAAATCCCAGGGTAATTTGCGATTTCAATATTATGTGCTGTATCCGGTTTGTGCTGGTAATCAAATTTGTTCGCTCAATTCCTTGTGTTTTAGTATTGCTATCCTGTTGTGTCTGTGTCTCGTCGGCTCATTGACTACATTCACTAGAAATGTTGTCTTAGGCCAAATCTCTTCTTCTGCAAAGATGACATCTGCTACTTGTTTGTGTTCTGTCGATTTTTGTTTCAATATTAATGTCCTGATGATGTTTGGGCACCCATGAGCCACTCTGTTTCTCCTTTCAGGTTTCTTTTGCGTCGAAACGTCCAAGATAATCAATCTGCAGCATCTTGTACCTTATTTTTTGACCCTTCCTCTAGTCTTTTCGGTTCAAAATCGTCCTTTCCTGTTGGCTGTGCCGCTCTTCCACTTGATAGTCTTTTTTATGTTCGTTGTGCTGTTTTGACACTTTTTATAATGTCCATTGTTTACTTGCATATACTTTTATAATCTTGAATCAATACTGTAGACATTTTTACTGATGAATTCTGTACTGCTTTAATTCTTCAAATGGAGTCCATCTGTTTCTATTTTTGTAAGTTATGCCTTTTGTATTGTCATCAACTTTCTTGTTCATGGTCCATTGACAGAATTCCTTCTTTTACCTATCCAAGGAATGGTCCTGTGTATCATACTACTGATATAGCCCATGTGTTCGTTCTTTTTATAAGATTCCTGCTGTTTAGTTTTGTTTTTATTATTTTCCCTGTTCTCTTAAGGTATTTTCTTATCTTCTCCATCTTTTCTGCCCGTTTTATTGCATCACATTCAGAACTTCAATTCATTTTTATCGACGTTGACTGCCTAATGCTTGTGTGGTCATTGCTTCTGCTTCCATGACCTTTCCTTTGAAAGTTACGATCTATGTACATGTTTCTATTCCAAACTCCATCTCAATGTAATAACCGTATTCATTCTCTCCGTTGAATAACTTTTGGACCCCCCCCTTCTTTGCAAACAGTTTCATGTTGTCTGCATTCAATGGGTGGTCGACCTTATCAATTGGTTTGGAGAATTGGTATCTTTTCCTGATTTTTTTTTTAATAGAGCAACAATAGTGAGGTCAGAGTCTCCGTGGATAATTCCCGCTTCTTAACTTCTGTTGGTTTTTTTTTTTCCTGTAGAGGCCCTCTACGTTCCAGTTTTTCGTAGAGTTGGCTATGAATCTCATCTGGCTGGTTGCCAATCTCCAATATTATGTGGTTTTCGAGAATCCAGCTACATGGAATTTCGTCATCTGCTTTTTATCGTCCATCCATCCCATGCTAGCCTTCTCTTTCTTTGTTTTCACTTATTTTAAGACCATCAGGTCATTGTGAAACAAGTCTGTTACCCCTCTCGAGCATCATTTCTGCTCTTGTGAGTCATCTTCTCTTCTCTTCTTCTCATATATATATATATATATATATATATATATATATATATATATATATATATATATATATACATATCCTTTATCTGTTTATTCTTTGCATTACTGGTAGGCACATGATTTGTCTATAGTTTATTTGCCTGGTTCTTTTTCAGTGTTCTTTTAAACACAGGGTATATTGCCTTGTAATCCCTTCAGGGACCTCGGCTTTGAGTTGGTGGATGAGGCTCTCGTGTAATATGGTGATTTTTTTGAAGCCAATATTCGTAAATGCCAGTCTTGGTCTTGGTGCTTCCTTGTTTGCTATTTTTTGAAGGTCTGTTCCCTAGCTGTTCTGTTCATTACTAATTGTTTTCCGTCGTATATCCCATAAAGTTTTTTTCCATGCTATCTATTTATTATTCTATCTATCTATACAGATTATATAGATGATAATAATGATAACAATTATAATGATGATGATGATAGCAGCAGCAGCGGCAATAACACATGCATACACAGAAAAGCTGTTGCTGTTAGCAAATATCTCCCAAACTTATTTTGCGCTAAATTGAATCACATACAGGCAATTAGTGTACACTGCAGGACGTGAATTTTCGGAGTGAATCGGAATCTCCCAAAAGGAGTAATTCTGATTTGAACAAATGAAATTCAAATCCAGGATGTGTATCCTACGTTTGAGCCATAGTTTTATTTTTTGTTTTTTTTTCAATTTTTTTTTTTTGCTGGAAATTTCATTGACCATACTAGAAATTAAAAGTTCAGAAATTTCACAAATCAACCAAGAAAATGAACTGTGAAAAAATTGAGAAAAATAAAGCAAACCGCCAATATAATATACAAAGGATTTATTTTATTCATAAGCTTTTCTCGTCTTGATATCTAAAATAATTTAGATTTAATTTGTTCAGTAGCTGCAGCTGAAAGTGAAACTAGACTTATAGAATTCAGTTTATAGTTCAGATAGCAGATACTTCATGCTAACCTGAAGGAGACCAGTGAACAGAATTATACTTTTTGAGCATGGTCTTAAGGTTTGGTCCTGGGTGAAATCCAACTGGGTGAATTAATTTTCAGAAATAAATGTTTTAAATACAAAACGAATTTCAAACATCAACACCAATTATTCAGTATGTTACCCGGCGTTTTTAATAACATTGGAGTCATATATTTCAGGATTAGTCAGAGAAATTCACCGCTGACATACTACATTAAATGCCAATAACAAATAAGACGGAACACATCTTACTTAGGTACTCCCATTCATGCTTCACTGCAAGTTCGAAAATATATTACATCTCAATGTGTAGAGAGTAAAGTGCATTTTCACCGATACAAGTATTTAGTCTCAAACACTTGAATCATGCATCATGCCAAATTGTTATTCAATCATTCTTTTTATAGATGCAAGAGAGAAATGTTACTATAAATTCATTTTATATAACCTCTCTATGTTGTTTCGCCTTTATTGTTTTTTGTCAAACGTGCCTGGAGTTGCCTTTCATTTTCATTAGATACATTAATCGTTTAAAGGTCAATTCCATGATAAATTGTATTTTTTGTTTACATTATCTTTCTTAGTTGATGTCAGAGATGATCTTACAATTTTCTTGCTGGGTAGGATCTAAGTTCTTGCAAATAAATGTACTGTTTACTTATGATGCTTTACATTAATTAGGTCATATTCACGCAAGGAAGTTTGAAAATTTTGTGATAAATCGAATTTACTACATTTTCAGAGTTGGGTGATAGTATGCAAGTTTTGTGTTGAAGTTGAACGTAGATCTAGGTAAATCTAATCGAACCAAGTCCATGATGTATGCAGTTCAGAAAATTCGATTTTTGGGAAACAAAGGAGCTGTTAATTGTTGCTTTGGATCCGTAATGTGATCCCATGTTGTTGAGGTTTCTCTCTCAACCTTTTTGTTCAAGTCGAACTGTTCTACCTATCTGATATCATGCCCCTGAACTTCAGTATGAATATATATCTCTGCTGACGAATGATGTGCCCCCTGACATTTCACGGGAGGAAATCTCTGAAAAAAAAATAATTCCCTCAGAACTTCTTAATTCTGACATGTTACGTTACTACGATATTATGGATGGGAGACAAAAACATGAATCTGTTCCTATTCCAGTATGAATGACTTTAATTTTGTCAACCTTGAACCATATATATATACATATTTGTGTGTGTGTATGTGTGTGTGTGTGTGTGTGTGCGCGCATGATTTAGCATAGTATGTTACGATAGCAACCTTTCCGAAAAAATGTTTATGAAATCATATAAACAATTTCCTTTAGTTCATTGCATTCACTATTGATCACTGCGATGAGACTATATTCTTCTCGAATTGAATGATACGTTGCACATATTAGAAACTCATTGTAGTCAATTGTGTGTCTGGGTTGAATCATAAAGGCTGAAGATTTCCATCCCTTTGTCAAATCAAAAATCATAAAACTGAACATTACTTCACTTCTTGAAAAGAACGGAAAATAACTGGTATCGGCAGACTTGGCAAAAAGGTGGCATTTTGAATCTCATGACTCTGATTCAATTGTTATTCTCACACAACACGTTTATTTTGAAGCGAAAGGTATATTGTATGTGACTCAAACAACAGTCAACAATCTTTGGTAAACAATCGTACAGAGAAAGGAGAAAAAGAACGACGTCTGGTTGGTTTAAGAAATGATCTTTAACATATTTTGCTTCTCTAAAATGCCAACCGATTTTTTCTTAATCGTTAAGAAGTAGCTGGAGATGTCTACGATTTTATATGAAAATAATGCTTTCAAATGGCAAACGAACACAAATCTCTGCTTTTCTCTCATTTAATGCATACATATGCGTATGCTGTGTCTGCTTAGGTATGTGTTAGTGCATGCGTGTGTGCTTCTCTAAATAGTTGGATCAACAGATAGTGAAAAGTTTTAAAAAGTAAATTTATAATACATATTGTGTCCAACTACATTATTGATATACTTGCCTGTTTTCCACTTGCATAAGCTTTTGAGAACATTCAGGGTGATTTTAGGGAAGATAACTTGATAAATTGCCATACGATTTTTTTTGCCTGGTTTAAAACAATATTACCATAATTTATTTCCATATCAATCAGTATTAATGAATATATGTTTGTTTGTTTTTATTTGACATATAATTGTATGCGTACCTGTGTCATATCTGTCTCCTATGTTTCTGTCTAATGTCGTAAAATCATTTTTTTTTAGGTATGATTGAAGTTTAGTCGAAATAAAAAAAAAACGTGAACGTAGTCGATTAGTTCCTTATTGATCCTCTTGATATTATTTTCGTGATTGGGAAAGGTTCATGCCTATGGTAGTCAACAAAAGTTTTTTCGACTTCATTGCGAATGTTGTGGAGACAAGATAAGGATGCCCACCAATCAGTGTATTCTTATTAGAGGCAATTGGGAAACAATGACCCTTTGAACGGTTTTTATGTTCGTATGTACCCACGTTTTTAGCTGTATGTGTTTCTAGGTTATACTAGTTTATCTTTTCAGTTATATTGATATGATTCTGCTGTAACTTTGTACCTATGCAGTATCAATATTTGTATTTGATAGCATTTTCTTATTTCTGATCAGTACTACTGATTCTTAAAGTAAACTTGAGTAAAATTGAGTTGATATACAAAATGAAGTTTGAAAGCTATGAGGAGATGGGCAAATCGCTGATCGTCACATTTTTATGTGCATAGAAATTGAGAATGGCTACTATTTGGAACAGGGTTTCAATACATATCCGCTCCAAAATGCAATTGCCTCTTTCCTTACCTATTGAGTAACCCTCTTCAAAGTTTTGAAAAAAAATAATCATTATACTTTTGGATAAATCACATAAACAGACATAACGTCTGGAGATATTTTGTTGTTTTTGGCAATTAGCTAGAAGGTAGACAATTGTGGCCGGATCTTCTCTAAAAAAATTTTCCATTGCCTATAGCCAAATTTTCTGCAGAATCCCATAAGCAACTTCTTTGGACACCCAAACAGGAAGAACTTGATCAAAATAACCATCTATCTTATCAGTCTGTCAACACGACATCTCCAAAAATTCACAAGAGCTGTTTTTCTTAGAAGGTTTGTCGATAGAATACGGAAAGTATGTGCAAAATGTTGAGCAGATCCATCAACAGTTATTTCCCCTTGACTGTTTCATTTCATATGAAAGGTTTCTTATATTTTGTGGTGAATAGCCGGAAACCATTTGCCCCATTTGGTTAACTGTTCTCAGCTTGAAATGCCTTTTGAATTGATGGACAATATGTTTATATTTGATGAATGAAATGACTTCCTAACATAAGTTCCATAGCTGAAATATACCATATAAAAAAAGATGCTTATATGGATTGGTTTCACTTATTCCTTATAGCGATTCAAGCGGTTTCTTAAATAAACTTCACTATTGTTCCATTTCAACGTCAGGACTGTTGGATGTTCTGAAGAATTCAAGTTGGACTCACAAGATCCATCTGACTGAGTCCTGTTTCCTAATCTTAGAAACGATTCGAAAGCAACACTCGAATGTTTAAAATGAATGGTATAGAATGGTATGGCATCAGCAGAACAGTGTTTTTCGAACTAAACATGAGAATATTCTTTGAAATGTTGGAGAAACTGGAGGAACGATGTGCCAAATGTGCTGGACTGTGGGTTTGATGTGTAAAATAGCATGTACATTCCATGGCTCTATGTGATTTCCTTTTTTTGAGCCAAGAACATTCCAGTAGCCCTCGTCTTTGACATTTGTTTCTCAGCTTTGAAATACAATGTTACAAAATTTTACGAACCCGATTGCTCCCCTTGATCGTATGCCACTGCCAATGCAGTATATTAACTAAAGATTGAATGAAAATATATTTTTTGAAGTGAAATAAGGACTATATGAACATATATCGAATTACAACAACTGGAAGAGAAATATCTCACAAATAATAACAAATTTAATCACCTAATTATCAGTGTATGACCCATCCTCTCTCAAAATGAAATTGAAATTAATTTAGAACCGTCCAAAGTATAGCATATACTTGCAGGAAAGGAATTAACGGGAACATACCTCATAATTTGAAAACATACCTTGATTTGCCCACGAATTCCATGACTCTATTTTGATCTTTCGTCCATCCTGCACGGAATTTCAACAAAATTCTTTGAGATGATTGACGGACGGATGAACAGGAAGACGGAAAACGATTATATCTATACCTCCCCATTTAACTACTCAATAATCATTATGTTCCATTCATCAAGCTTGACATGAGATTTTGACTTTAATACCTAATCAGGCCATGAATATTCATATTTTCTTGACATCAAGATGTTAACAAAACAGAAACCTCTATGAATATCATTATTACAGTGTCTGTTTGTCTGATCAGTACTAAGAACCATATATATATATATATATATATATATATATATATATATATATATATATATATATATATATATATATATATATATATATATACATATATATATATATATATATACACATATATATATACATATATACATATATATACATACTTATGCATATATATATATACATATATACATACATACATGTGTGTGTATATATATATATATATATATATATATATATGTATGTATATATATATATATATATAAATTTTAAAAATCAACATCAAAGATTCAGCCCAATTTGAACCTGTAACTAATTGGCTTTATTGCGAATGGTCTAAAATGCTAAAAACGGCATACTTTTGAATAACTTGAAGCTTTTTCGTGAAAAAAAAGGTTATGTTCCTAATATCAAAAAAGAAAAGTTTTTTCTTTGTACTTTACACTTGATACCCCATATATATGGAAATTGAAAACGAAGACTTATTGCAGATACATTCCATGATTTCTAGACGGTACAATCCAAATGAAAAAAAAATTAACTGTTACCCTGTGTAAAGATGTGATTTTATATCGGTACGTTTTTACTAAGCATGCATCATTCGGCCGAGTGTATTTTTCCATTTTGCAATTCTAGCATTCCATGGGAACGCTTCCTTCATCTATTTTTACTGTATTAAGAGATTAACATCTTCAGTTCACATATTTAACAACAATTTGGCTACTTTATGACGCACTGAGGATAAAAGGCAGGTCTCCCAGGCAGCGAAACATATCATTTCAGCTGATCAGCTATCCCTGTCGGGAATAAATTTTCTCCTCAATAAACCATCGTTGAGCCTCTGCACTTACAGATAAGAATATTGCTGCTCGTAAATTTAATTGCGTAGGGGGAACAGGTGTCTGAGAAATAAAATGAATCTGAGTAGTCAGTAAGAAATTATATAAAGCTCTGTTTTTAGCCCAAATCTAAACGTAACTAATGAATTATTCAAACTAATTCACATTCAGTACAGATTATTTGTAATAAAATTCTGTGATATAAAATTGCACGAAGCAAAGAAGCCATTATCATTCATTAATATGGAGATAATTTTGAGTATATTGAGTTCTAAAAATGATTTCGTGTCTGACTTAGTTGTTGCAAGTCGGTTTGGTTTGCAGAACGGGATATTTGAATCTACTGTACTAGAAATAAGGAGCTGGTACAGGCTACCTCTACAAGCTATTTTACATATATAAGACGCTACTTTCGAAAGCAGAGTATTCCTGCATTAACGTCAACGGTGTTTTAATTTGTTATTCTTCTGGTAAAATCTTCAGTGTATTCCTTATATATCTCTATTTATCAAACAATATATACAAACAATATAATTAGAGTTCCGATCGAAATACGTCCCATGACGGTGAAATAATGACACAATAACTAAAGTGCATCAGAAACAAATAGCCCAATCTATGTTTTGTGAACTATTGAAATTTTCCCCCTTTTTTTATGATTGTTTTATGTTTTCAAAATAATCCAAGAAGAAATACATTTTGGATCATTAAGAGTATTGTATCTACACAAGGAAAAGAAAACACCAAAATAGAAAAAACAAAACAAAAAAAAACAACAAAAAAAAGAATTTAGAAATGAGAGGTGACATCTTATTTTTTGCTTTTTAGAAAATATTCCCTATGTTTCAAGTCCCTGAATTTCTTTATGTATTTACAAAAAAACATTGCGTTAAAAAGTCTTGGGGAGGGGGAATGGACAGAATTGTTTTTTGTTTGGTCGAACACAAAAATAAATCGCACACTATCGGCATATTTTGCCTTAAAAAGGAAAAAAGAGAGATATTTTATCAGGGTGACAACTTAAAATGTAATAAATATCATGAAATATACGAAAGTGATATAGTTGCTATTTCTGTACGGAAAAAAAGTATGTATAACTTGTCGGCGAAAAAATATTATTATTTTCTAAAATACCAAAACTGGCGATGATTTGTAAATAGAATACTCGTGTGAATTACGTGCTTTTCGAAAGAGTGAGAATCGTAATCATCACCCTCATCAGTAGCAGCAGCAGTGGCCACTGGACAGCTGGATAAAGGTCTTCCCCCAACCCTCATCTATGACCACTATGATTGCACAAAACTCTTCCACGTCTTATTGGCAAACTATTCCATCTAACCTTTTAATCTTCCGTCTGGTCTTTACAAACTATGTTAAATGTCCCATAGACTCCGATCGGTTATTATGCTCCATCTATTTTAATCTATTACTGCTAATTATCCAGCCAACATCAATCAGTACGAGTCTCAAAACTAAAATAGTTCAACACACATTGATCGTAGTGACTGGAAAAACACACATGGATCTATATGAAGTGACGCATTTATAAAAGGGGGTTATTCTTCGAATGCCTGATAAATTGAGAGATTTCTGGATGTATGTGGTCACATTTTTCTATACGCTGGAGGGATTTCATATGTGGGTACGTATTTCAAAATGCATCAATGTTAGTCTCTAGACGATGAGAAGATGTGTCTGAAAAGATGTGTCTGCAAGTGTTTCCACCTACATTAATAGGATTTACCTGCACTGACAGGAGAACGTACAAGTTTGAGTGATGTGTATTGTTATGCAACTCAAAACTACAATGTCAGCCTTCAGAAAAGCGTTCACTGGTACGTCAGTATACATTGGGAGTATAGATAATCATGATTTAGACACGAGGAAAAAGTCGTAGCGGTCTTTTTTCTTCTATTCGTGTCGGAAAATACGGCTACAAAACCGGTTTCACGGTAAAAATCAAATAATTCATTTCCAGTAAATTTTATCCAACACACATACAATGATGGGAATGCTTTTTCCAAGACCTCGGTGTATAGTAATTTCTCCATTAGTGACATTGAACAATATCACATACGAGCAACAAAGTTGTCAGTATAGGGAAAAAAGCAAATAATTAGTAATCAAGCGGAAAATGGAGAGCTAACAATACACAGAGACTGGATTGTCAAATGTAACCAAGAATTCTCCCAAAAACTCTATCCCTCAAACAAAGACCACAAAACAACAAACAGGATACGTGAAAAACGATCAATTTGTTCACGGATTCCTCAGAAGTTACATCATGGCAGATGGAACAATTGATCGAACAATCCATCAAATACAAATAAAGGAAAAGCCCCTCGACCGGATAACATTGCAATTGATCTACTGAAAAAGCTGATAAAATTATCACTTGGAAACTAGCTATTTTATTGAACTTATGCTCAAAACAAAAACAAAAAAAGCCCTGGAAGATTGGAACATTGCAATTATAATACTGCTATATAAAGATGGGAATCCAAAAACCTCACATGCAGACCAATGTCTACTCGAATACATCAATGAACTTTTAACGACTATCATCATCAACAGAATAAACAGAAAACCAACCACGGTAGCAAGTTAACTTTTAATATATATATATATATATATATATATATATTATATATATATATATATATATATATATATATTCTTAGACACACTCATACATATAGATGACAACAGAAACCTCCAAACTACCCTCTACACAAAACCCACGGACACCCACAATTACCTCCACTCCAAATCAGCCCATCCCCAACACTTAAAAAGAAGCCTACCATTTTCACAAGCTCTTAGAATTAGAAGAATCTGCTCCACCAATAGTGAACTTAACAGACACAAACATAACCTAATACAATATTTCACCCAACGAGGTTATCCGCTAGATGACACAAAAAAAACAAATAAAAAAAGCGACTGGAATATCCAGAGATGAAACCCTTTTACTGTCCTATAATAACAAACCCAACCACATACCCCTTATAACAACCTTCAACAACACACTCCCACCCTTAGCACACATCATCAACAATAGATGGAACATTCTCACGATCAGAACAGATCTAAAAGAAACATTCACAGACCCATGTGTTATCTCCTACCGCAGACCCAAAAACATCAGAGACATGATTAGTAGCAATAATATCGTTAACAATAAAGTCGTACACAAAAATACACCTAGAACAATTAAATTCTGCACACCTTGCAACATAAGAAACAGTCTATGTTGCAACCACCTCAAGTACACCAACACATTCACAAGCACCACCACAAAAGAGAGTTACCACATATATCACAATAGCAACTGCCGCAGTAAGAACATTATATACCTTCTAGAGTGTAATAGATGTAAGTTACAGTACATAGGCAAGTCCGAGTGGCAATTTAATATTAGACTCAACAATTATAGACATAGGATTAAATCAAAAACTTATCGTTGCCCACTTCCTGTAGAACTACACTTTTGCACACTTGACCACAATTTTGCCACTGACGCTAGCTTCACCATCATAGAAAAAATAGAAAAAACTACTCCAATTGACATAACTAAAGTTCTAGAAAAACACGAAGACATGTGGATCAACAAACTTAAAACCCTATATCCTAATGGATTAAATACTAAACTGAACAACCCTCACCACACAGAACACTAATACACACAACTCCTACCATTAACATCCTCACACCCACATCTTAGACACATTCAATAATGGAAGTTTCAAAGTCACCTAGACCCATAGGAAAAACTTCACCCTAGCCTGTTATAACCCCAGTCCAAATCATAGCCAAAACATTTTCAGTAACTTTTAAGGTTGATACCTATGTAGCTCCTTGACCCCACCACCCCTCCTTCTACACTATCCCAAACATACCAAAAAATCCACCTCCACAACACTACCCCCTACCTTGACACACTCTGCCCTCCCCAAGACCAACTGCTGCTGCTTTACCAAAATCCCAATACCTGCTGGTCATCCTTACATTCAACAGGAGGCCTCTAGTAGCCCTGACAACAAAACTTACTCACAATGCATAGCCCCTGGCAGTGGACTCTGGTTCCACATGGTACATTTTAATTCACACTCACACAACGCACACCACTGATGATGGGAGAAATCCCGAAACATGTATGGACTATTGACATATAAGGAATAATAAACCTTACCACCAAAAACTTCACTCCTGAGTCTGTCTCACCCTCTAAAGTACACATTATATATATATATATATATATATATATATATATATATATATATATATATATAGTCACAGCATTTCCCTGATCAGGCTATGTAAATACTCTGAGCTCTTCCAATCTAGAAAAAATCAGGCACACATAGTCGATACTTACTCATCAAACTCTCCACAGCCAGCTTTGGGATAAGTTTCTTGATCTTTTCAGACCGGGAAAATTGAGGGATGAATATCTGAGCAACTCCAGTTTTGCAGATGATATCATCCATTTTGTAGAAAATCTTCACAACCTCCAAATAATGCTAAATGAACTAGATAAAAGAAACATGGAAGTCCGATTCCACATGAGCAAGAATAAAACTGAGATCATGAGCATCAATGAGGTTGGAAAAAAAAAGAAAGGACACGACGATCAAAATTGAAAACGCTGAAGTCAAAAATTAACCATTACATCCACTTAGGACAACGAATATCCATGAAATCCACAACAGAAAAAGGAATTATACTGAGAGTCACTATAGGATGGCAGGCTTCGAACAGAGAAAGCGCAATCTTCAAGAATAAGACAATTCCATTAATCTTAAAAAGAAAGTTATTTAACCAATTAATCATTCTTAGAAACCAAATGGAGAAGCATGCAACGTGCACAGAAAAGGATCACAAGACAGCACAATATATCTGTGAAATCAGAAGTCTGAGACATCGCAGAAAATCACTAAAAAAACAAAATAGCAATGGGCTTGTCATTTTGCAGACAACTGATGGAATAACGAGTCACAACATGAATCCCAACAGATCATATGCGCAACTGAGGCCGATAGAATACACAATGA
>OY735221.1:27755125-27845125 GCA_963457665.1 Thysanoteuthis rhombus
CTGTTGAAAATCCATTAATAAATAACAAGACATGAATGGAATTTTCAGCCTAAGTAGGCAGCCAGTTGAGGAAACATTGAATCTGATTTCAGACTTTTCGCCTGAGAGAGTGCAAATAGCATGCCATTGACTGCATCATACCAAGTGCCCTGGCCATCCACGACATCGTGTTTCGTCCAAACGTATCCTGCTGATGTCTTGCTCAGAGATACAAGGTAAAAAGCAGAAAATGCACAAAACTTCCTATAATCATTATTCAAGTTAAGCGTAAATCAGGACTTCTGATATCAATCATGTATATTTACAATATGTAATCATTTACATAGCTAAAATCATCGCTACAAAAACTTTTTCCATCCTATATCCAGGTATAATAGCTTAAAACCAGTAATATTCATGCTGATTGGCTTAAGATGATTGTAAATGATACCAGATGGCCAAATAGTTTTGGTTTGATCCAAATAAAAATTTTCATAAACTAATAGATTCATAGAAAATAAAATATCAAAAATAACTATATACATATAATGCACTAAGACTTTGTTATTCGTTGGGACGGTCATGCCTATGAACCCACACGTGCTCTCTCCCTTGTTTACAGTAACTATATACTGTCTGATTACATAATTGTAGTCACAGAGGTGCAACTTTTTTCGACACTACTTATTTTGCTCATTTCACGCTTTTACGTATTCATGACTTATGTATCGGCACCATTCTGAGTTTATTACTAACCAATCTCAGTCATGTTTGATACAATATTTTCTTTCAACCAATGTGCTCCATCGAATAAAATCAATGCAACAGTATCGTCTCATTGTCTCCATTGGGCACGTTCGATTTCTATGCATTTTTACCTTGACATAGATGATTAAGATTTATACATTTCATATTGCAATAAGACAAAATGATTATTTTTTTAATGTACTTTTCATACGCGTGTCAAAAGTTTTTGCTTGCAGTTTCATATACCAATTTTCTGAATTAATTTTATCCTTCATTGTTCGTTTGGAATCTATTTTCCTACCAGTTGATCACAAAACATTAGTTAATTGATTTACCGTTTTGTTTGGTCGTCATTGTTCTTTCGCTCGATTTCCTACCTATCGTTCATCACTTCAAAACTAACAGGACACAATATGTGAGACTTAAAAGTGATCTTCAATTTTTTTTATCATTCTGGAGCAAACAAGAATTAATACATCTGGGAATGAGCTATCGTGGGATTTAATTTATCTCCTGCTCTGTTGGGTCAATTGTGTGGGTGTTTCTCTTGCCCAGTCGAGGAACAGCTTAGGTTTCTACGTAAATTTTAATGTTTCCATACATTGAAAGATTTAAGAGGAGAACAGATCTTAGATGACACAAAATATCTCCCAAGCTGTCCATCTTAGATTTAAATATTATTGCATGCATCAAAATATTTTTTGACCCGTGTTTCATGACAAAAAATCCTGGATATCTTCGTGACAATTCCTGTCATATTCCCATCACTTCATTATTCGCTTCCTGTCATCGAACAATGTTTAAATATTTATGTTCAACTATTCCGTGTCAGATATGATTGAGAGATTCATTTTTTTTCCAAATTTAGAGTTGTAATATATGAAATCATGAAAATTCAGAAAAACATCTTTCTTCCACATTTATTATGTGTTTCCATTTATTTATTATTTCTGACCAAATTGTATTGGTTGTTATGAGAGGTCTTCCGTTTGAACTCAGTAAATGTCATCGTTTATCGGACTGTCATTCCGTCTCAAACAATTTATTTATCTTACTACAGGGAGTGCAAAACATTTCTGCTACATACATCCATTCTAACATCTAGATTTACAGTTTGACAATTGCAATCATCATGGAAAATTTCCCCCCCGATGGGTTTCATGTACAGCTTCATACCGTACCATCGCAATATTGAGAAGAAGCAGCATAAACTTCAAAAAGCAGCTGAAATAGCATTCAATACTAAGTGGTCATCAGTAAATCACCTTAGATGGACAGGCATCGATGCTTGGACATCAACTCTGACTTGGTGCTAAGTCTAGAGTCCTGAGTGCCTTTTAGATGTTCAATGATTCCTTTATGTCTTTTAGGTGGTACTTGAACGAATCCCAATCAAACACAGTTTTGTTTGTTTATTTTGTCACGTTAATGCAAATATATCTTTTGCTGTCAATGTATGTAAGATGCAGGGAAAGTCCTGAAAAGTAATGCACTCAATTTGTGAAAGAAGAGTGCTCTCTCTCTCTCGCTATATATATATATATATATATATATATATGTGTGTGTGTGTGTGTGTGTGTGTGTGTGTGTGTGTGTGTGTGTGTGTGTGTGTGTGTGTGTGAATATATATATATATATATATATTGAAGGCATTAGTGGATGATTTCAATGAAGGGAAAACAAACTGAAAAAATATAACTGGAAGCATGATAAGCAATTAAATCATTATACCCACATATTAAATGTAATTGCCAAGAAAACTGACTCACAGTTCTATTATAGCAAGTGGAAATTGCGAAAAAAAAACATTCAATAATGCCTCAAGATGTTCAGAAGATTATAGCGATTAGTGTAATTGATATAAATTTCACTGTGCAAGCTATTCCGGTCTCATTACTAAATGATGTGCACGGGCCCCTCACTGGAAAGGCAATTACCATGTAGCACATTCGCATAATGGGTTGAGGTGTTACTGTTTTTTCTTAGGATATAGAAATATGGGAGTATGAAATCTGGAGTCAAACTGATGCTTATATTCCGTATGAACATTTTAGTACAAAATCGGTTGCAAAGGTCCAACAGACCTGCTGATACAATGAATTGTCAAATAACCCTATATGAGACATAGAGATTAACCCGGTCAGTCATTGTGGATGCAACAGTCTTGCAGTACACCGATAACTCAATGGTGTATAACCCGAGTAAATACCTCAAATAGACAGCATATTCCAGAGTAGACGTATTGATTTGTTGCCAGGTTTCATCAAAATATTCTACTAGTTCTCAGAATATAGAAGTTGGCTTGATGATTTTCAACGTACTCTGCATTTAAAAAAATAGGATAACAATATTGATCTAATACACGCTATTACGTACTAAGAGAGCTCACTCGATCCTTCCGGCTTGAACTGAAAAACAACAAAGTAACAGCCTTTCTGATCAAAATTGTCAGTATATTTGAACCAAAGAGTACGCAATCACCAGTTAAATCTTACATGAAACCAATAATCTTGAAGTCATTGTCAAAGGAGGAAATTGAAGCTACTGAACCAAATAAAACTATAAAAATAAAAAAACGAAAAAAATACAATAAAAAAGAACAAAGAGAAGATAAAAACGTTACATGAAATCAATCATCAAAACATTTCTCGTACATGGTTGAGGTTTCATTAAACAAAACTCTTTATAGAGGAAGGAAACAAATATTTGGGGAATTTGATGGAAATTGAGACCTAATCACCGGCAGGGACAGGATTGTCGAACAATTCCAAAAATATCCATTCACTCAAACAGGGAACACACAAAATAATGTGCAAGACGCGAGCCATCAGTTCGAAGTATTCCTGAAAGTTACGCCATGGGAGGTGAAACAAGCTGTCAGACTAACAAAGAAAGTATAAATACCTTGACTGCATAACACTACAATTGAATAACCCCCAAAAGTTCGTAAGGTCATCACTAAGAAACTAGCCATTATATCAAACTTACGCCCCTAAAAAGAAAATCTTAATGCAATCAGAATGCTGTTACATAAAAGATTAGGAAATTCGAAAGACCTCAGCAATTAAAGAGCAATAAATATACTGTACTATGTCTTTAAACATTTCACAAACTGAATCACAAAAACACTAAGCTAGAGCCTACTGCGGTAACCAGCCTGCTCAAAATGGAACTACTCAACGATTGATCATTTTTATTTGGTGAATCAAGTAAATAAAGAAAAAAGCAAAGTATGAAATGCCACATGCAGTAGTATTCATCAACTTCTAGAGTACCATCGACTCAGTTGAAATACCAAAGGTTATTGATACTATCACAGTACAATGTATATGCTCCGTATATGTCCACGAATTGTATCATAGATACTGTCACCCAAGCTCATCTATCGGGACTTATTCAGCTCTGCCGAACACTTGACAGTCTGTCTCGGAAAGATCCTCTGAAGCCGAGACTGGGAAAACAAAAGAATCTAAATAGACGATGATCTCCTAATCAATCTCAGATCAGTAACGTCCTTGAAAAAATCAAGCTAATAACCTTTGGGTGGCCAGCATTCAGTACAACAAGCTCAACCTTCAGGGACAAGAAGATTTCATGAGTCCTAAAAAGAAGGATATAAATCCAACACCCTCCTGAGAGTCACCTATGGAGATGTTACATAATAATGGAAAAAAACGGTCAAAAATGTCAGAGAATATATTTTTAAACAACTCAAATGGGGATAGGCTGGTCATGTAAGAATTGTAGACAACTTAGGGACATCACAACTCACAGCAAGAATCTCGAAAGTCAGAATTCGGAACTGATGCCAGTAGTGTATTCGATGGAGCAATAGACTGGACAAGCTCGGAGAGTATTGGCTCTGCAATATTCATGATAGGGAGGTATGGCGAACCCTGGAGAAGTGATACATCTAACAGCAGGCAATGATGATCATAGAGAGATAAAAAAAACATGAATGAAAAAAAGAAAAAAGCCCACTCTGCAATCGAATATTTTCGCCGATGTGATTCAAAATGGTACAATAACCAATGGAAGTAGCAGTTAATAGAACATATGTATAGTGTTTAAACCCCATGATAATTTAATTGGGTTCTGTACTAATATATAGAAAGCCCACTATACGGCACTTCAATCAAAGTTAAATTCAGTTTGTGCAATTCTGGAGACTGCAACCATTTCCTATTATATGTGATTCTTCATTCACTTAAGGTCGTTCGGAAAGTTTTCTGAAATCTGAGTTCTGATACGATGAGATCTGTCTGGAAATTGAGAGCAGTGTCTCTTACACACCATAAAACCGGATTACTCTAACATGATTTTTAATCAGTATAATTATATTCCCAATGTTTTACCAGTACAAAAAAAAAATCGCACAACATTTATTGTCGTTGGTGAGTGAAATTAAGAACGACTTATGAGCATCAAGCGAATTTTTTTCTGCAACGTCAGTCAATTCAAGTTTGTGTCAGTCATCGAAATGTGAGCAGCTCATCAGAAAAGAGGGATCGAATGTTTGGAAAAACTGCGTTTAAAAGCTTAATTAAACGTAATCATGAAATTGAAAACTAACTTCACTTAAAACAAGCTGATCTGTAATGCACACTTGAAAGTCTTTTGAAGATCTGCCTTCGAATCGTCTTTCAAATGACACGTTCAATTAATAGAAAAGTAAAATGAATAAGAAAGCAAGAACAGTGTTTCTTTAAGATAACACACTGGTCCTTCATAGTTAAGCTGAAAAGAAAACCCATTTAATTCATTAATATTTTTCAAATGTTTATAAAATAAAATAAGAATTTTCCGGATGATTGAGTCAATGAAAAAATTTTGAAATGATCCCAATAACAAACAAAAAAAAAACAGATAATTCTAAGATTTTTTTATCGTCTCCCTGGAAATAACCTTCATATACGTTTGCAAAAAGAGTTGCCCAGATGGACAGTATTTCCCATCATCATTTTTTTAACTTTTCACGTGAGTCATTTTTACAGTACTCCCTTAGAAATTCTTGTGCAAAAAATCAATGTAAATTCCCGTTTGTTTATTTTTCACATGGGTTGAAGTCATGATTCCAAGAAAAAATGATGAATGAAATACTTCATTAATCTAAGCATATCATCATACGTTATGTTAAACCAAAGAGATATTGGGGATCACTGTATCCTTAACGCTCTCCTAATTTTAAACACATCTCTTACTACAACTGAGCCGAACTTTTAAATAGTGATAAATTTGAATTGAAAAATACAGTAAAAAAGAACCTAACGAGCAATTATATACCAACAGCTTGCCTACTGCTGATGTGTAAAATCCCGACCGGAAACATAGTAAAGAGTATATATTTCAATGGCAAAAAGGGGACTATTACCAGAAGAACAGAAAAAATATAATAGAACAGAAGGGGAAAATTGACAAGATGAGTCTACAAGAAGTAAGAAAACGACAGAAAACGTTGCAATGTCATTGACCGACCATGGAAAGAATACGATTCGATCCCATATAGTTGAAAACTCAAATGGCTTGGTCAAGAGATTAATAGCAAACTTTATTAATTTATCCACTTCCCTCCTTGTTGTCTTCTCCCAGTCATTGAAGAAAGCCAAGGCTATTGATATCTTACTTACAGTACGTTCTGCAGTATCTAAGCACTTTCAAACCTTTATCTTATGTGCAGTACCTCTGTCTCACTTACTGTGTGTTTGGTAGGCTTATAAGTGCTACTTCTGTTACCCGTACTATCAAAAAGTTCATGTTCACACCTTAAGTTCCATTGCCATACCATGGTATTTCCCTAGCTTTTCATTTTTACTCTGTGATCCACTAGCACACCCACGTCTATTATTTGGCAGGTTCTCCTTCTCTTATCCACGATGACAACGTCTGATTTTTGTTTTCTTGGATATCCAAGAATCATTCGTTACATTCTCCATGTTTGTGTCTGATTTATGCTGGTACCACTTTTCTGCACGATTGAATCCAATTCGTCTTCTCAATTCCCATTGATTCACTGTTGCTACATTATAGTGTTTGGGTTTATACTTCATCTGGGCCAGTTACATTGCTTACAGTCTCATCCCTTTTCAAAAATAAGCGACATTTGCTGTTTGTTTTTAATATCTTACCACTGATACAGCCCATGAATCCATTCCATTCTTATTAAGTTGGGTCTCTACTATTTCCCTCTCGTCCCATTTTCCTGTTTCACTTTTTCCAGTTTTATCATGTCGCATTCGAGAGCTCTCTAGTATTTGTATCAGTCTTTTTATGGCCAATGCTTTGATCTGATCTCTTTGCTGTCTTAGAGTCCCATTCTTTCTGCTGCTGTGAGCCTCCGTGTGTACATTACCATTGGTGCACCTTTCTCTATCCTAAACCCCATTCCCATGTCATCACTGTATTCCTTCATTTCATTTTGATCACCCTCCCCCATTTTTTTTTCAAATAGTTCTTAATCGTTCACGTAAAGTAGACAGTTTGATTTCTCCTTTGCAATTGTAATGTTTGCTGTTTTGGAGATTTTTGTTGAGTCTCAGTTTCTACAAATATTAGTGGAGACTGACAATCCATCTGGAGGATTTACTTTTTTATACATACATTTGCTAGGTTTTCTCCTGTCACTGTGAAGTTTACTCTCTGTTTCTTCATAAATACGACTAGGGACTGCATCACTGGTTCGCTGAACCAGAATATTCGAAGGTATTCGAGCATACAGCGTGCTGTATGCTCATCATAGTTTATCCACCTCATCTCAATGTTGTTTCTCTTTTCTTTACTTCTTTAAATATCATTTGATCGTTTTAAGGAAAGTCATTCTCCCAATTGGTACCTCTCCTGCAAATTTCTGTTGTTTCGGTAATAGGTCATCTTCTTTCATATATATACAAAATCCGGTCAGTTCTTTCCACATTAGTAATCAACTTGTTATTGGCTTATAACTCCTTGCCTGGTCCCCTTTCCCAGTGTCTTTTTTGAACGAGGGTTGTTGTTGCCTCTGGCCATCCAATCTACCTATGGCCTCTATTTTAGCGATTCTGGAGTTGATGGAGCCTATCATTCAATGATGCACTTTCCTCAAACTGATATCTGTGGATGACACCAGGTCTAGGTGTCTCCTACTTATTTTTGTTTTTGTAGGTTTTTCAATTATCATTATTATTATTATTATTATTATTAGTAGTAGTAGTAGTAGTAGTAGTAGTAGTAGTGGTAGTGGTAGGAGGAGGAAATATACGCCCGTCGGTGGTAATTACTACCTATATGGAGCGTACGATGGAAAAGTCTAGAGTTAAGTAATTAATTCATGTTTCATAGTAATATGCTCATCTCACCACTAAAGGTAAAATAGTTGTTCGAACTACAACAATGTGTTTTGGTCAAAAATTGGTAAATTTTTACACACATAGAAGTTTTGATTTTAATCACCTCTTTTGTGATATCATATGTGTACATCAAACAACATTGACTCCCTATCAAGATAGATGATGCTAATCAAAGAAAATATGAATGACAATTTCAACTTGGTTTTGGTTCTGCCAACAAAAGCTTACAATACAACAATGACAGACATTTTGGGCTTCCATACACTAATGCTGTAAACGTCGCCTTATCTAAACTCTTGCTAACTCACGGGATTGGAAATTTATCCACAAACCATCAGAGAAAATATCTAAAGCCCTGAGGGGTAAAACACTATTAACAAGGAAACATCTCACAAGAAATAGATCCAGAATTTTTTTTACCGTGTATAAGATATAGGACGATATGAAAAAATTCATTAATCATTTTCCGATCATACAATGAAGTGTTTGGTCGAAATGGGAAGTCCTATTGTGGATAAGATCTCGTAAAATATGATTGTATGTGCTAAATTTCAAGTAAAGAAAATTGTTTTACCAAGTAATTTAGATGCTATATGAGTTTTTGTATTACAAATGCATAATGTGTATCTGAACTGCAAACTTGCTACTTTAGGCAATTGATATGGTTTTACAACTGATGAGCAGTTCGTTGATCATTAAATGCTGATAAGAAACCTGACTCCTATCGACGTCTAGGGACATCTTATGCTGGGATATTGATCGTAGAAAGATCAGTGTATTACTTCCCTATGCTATAAAAACGTTTCTTCACGTCGTCAATACGCCACTCAATGTGCATATACTTGAAAAAAAGTATATTATCTGCTTTTATTGGACAAATAACTTTAATACTTTTGAATCCGAATATATGTCCACGTTTTTTACGTAAAACTGATGCTATATCTAGCATCACCCAAAAAAATGTAGTTGATGTTGAAAAAAATTGAGTAGCAATTTTGACTTGCTTAGTTTCAGGATGTAAAATACGAAAATGTGTTTCTTGTTAACTTCTCAAAGTTTTTAAATGATTAGATTCAGCTTTACCGTATGTCCAGGGTTTATCAACGGTGATTGAATGACAACAATTTCTTGGAATTATTTTAATCGCCACTTCCGTAAACCGAAGTATTTCTATGGTTTGAGCAGTTTCAATTGCATCACTTTATTTCTAATCAATGATTTCTTGAATGTGTTTAATCGCATTTTTCAGTCCCGTGTGGTAATCATCATATGAATGGAATCAAAATTTAACATCAGCATACATTTTTGCTCCCTGATGAGGTTCTGGTATTTAAAAAGAAATTTATTTACTGTTGGTCTGTTGGCACATTTATTTCTAATGATTAGCATGTTAACATTCAAATTCCAACATCGGAAACGCTCTTCTCGAGTAGATTTATCATTGAGCTTGGATGTCTAATCCTAGAGCATTTCATTTCTTGGGGTATCATCTTGTTTGTCTTGACATTTTTTCCCTATTATCAAACACAAGTGGTCAATTTTTACGGCGTAATGCCATCTTTGACCGAAAGGAAAAAATAAGTTTCTTTATATTAACATATTTCATTCTCCATTTTCTAAACTGGTCTATCCGTCCGTTGGGCTGGCTGGCTATGTATACATGTATAACACGTAATGGCCACATCAACGGAGCCAAAAGTCTCTAAACTCAATCATTCAATCTTTGTTATGTTTATTTAGTGCCCGTTTGTATTTCTTGGTGGGTCAAGCTGTTTGGTGATCCAACAAAAGGTGAGAGAGGTAAAACATCCATTGATCAACCCTTATACCAATTCTTTAATTGATCACTCCGAACAAGTCATGCTGCTAATTTGACAGTAGTCTTTCGAGCAACTAACCAGATCATTTTCGTATCTTTTTTTTGGCCAACTTTCTAGCCATTATAAACTCATACCTTCTAATTTATAGTATTTATACCATTGCTGACGACTACAGACTGCAGTGTAATGTATTCAGCATCCCTCTCAGTACCGGGGTCTGCATAGTTTTGATTATCTTATCCCTCACATCTCTGATCTTGGCTTCAGTTCCCTTGGTACTGTTTCAAATGCACCCATTCTTATCGGCACTACCCCCACTCTCATGTTCTACACTTTCTTAGGCTCCCAGACGATTTGGTATGTTTTCTTCTCATCATCAACATTTACCAGATCCAAATACTTCTTCGAATTGGGTCATATGTCGGTACGTTCCAGAGTAATTTGTGGTTTCTACTTTTAACAACATCTCATAGTAACTTTTGTGTCCATGACAAAATCCTCGTTGCAATTATCAATAATATTATTTTCAGTCACGCGTATATGCAAGAAAAAAAGAAAAATCAACGAACGTACTGTAGTGTATGCAAAGTGTTCATGCAGCCCTTGCAGTTAGATATTGTAAGCGAATATGTGTTGGTATTGTTATCTGGCTAAAAAACAACATAATTATCCAAGCTGTTATCTGTATTTTCCTGAGAAAATATCCTGAGATGTAATCGCTCGTAATTGGTAGGCTACCAAGCCTTAGGTAGACTGTTTATCCTGATATTGTCGCCTCATAGTTGAGAATTTCTGTAATTGGCAAAAATCACAAGTATTTTCACGATTATATACATAAAAAAATTACCTGGCTTATAAAATCTAACATTGCAATGATACTGAAACGTCGTTTCTTATTGCATCCCCGATTAAACAGATTATTTGGTCCAAGTTTTTGAAGTATGAATGAGTTTGATTTTCACTGTGTGTTAGAAATAACGTTGAAAAAACATTAATTTTAAATATTCCCATGGAATTATATATATATATATATATATATATATATATATATATATATATATATATATATATATATATATGCATACATATATGTGTGTGTGTGTGTGTGTGTGTAATTGTATATAATAATTGGGTCATCCATAGATAGCTGTTTTGTTGCATTGCAACACCCCAGTGTGGCTATAGACTATCCATTATCTCATCCAGTACCACGATGTAGGATCAAAACCTTCGCTTCAGACCCAGAAGATGGCATATTATCCCTGCCCTACGTAGAACTGGACGGTCAGTATGGTTAAACCTAAGCGATATACTTAACTTTCTCTTTCTCTCTCTCTCTCTCACACACACACATATACACACAGACAGACACAGACACACACACACACACATATATATATACACACACACACACACACACACATATATATATATATATATATATATATAAATATATATATATATATACACATATATATATATATATATATATAAATGCACTCGTGTAACCCCTCAAACATAAAATATTTTTATGCCTGACAAGATGCAAATAAAATTACCGGTGATAATTCTGAAATACGTTCAACATGATTCCATCAATTATCAAAACATTGAATTTCATCATATCCCCATATACACTCATCTGATTCAGCATAAACACGGAATAAGTTCTATAAATTTCACTGTGTGCTACTTAATGACAGTATATTTCACAAATATTTATGTAGAAATCATCATCATCCTTAAGGTCTCCTATTGATGAGTTTCTGCAACATTGTAATAATAATTTCCATTCTATAATGGCAACGAGAACATTTATTCTAAGACTGAAGGAAATGCCATGGGTTTTTTTTTTTACTAGTTATTATCTATGTATTATAGGATGTTCATTTTATCATATTTACGCTGGATATATCAGTGATAAAATTGTATCTTTTGTAATTGGCTGGTGAAAACACTACCCCAGCAAAAAAAAAAAATCGCTTGACTAATAGGTATCAAAAATAGAATTCCTTGTAGGTCGAGGTGGTTGACTGTAGAAGTCACTTTTCAACCATCCCTGCATATAAGACAAAATATTGGAAGCTGAAAAACAATTTTAGGGTAGCAAATCTTTGTAAAGACATAATATAGATAAAAATATTAAAAGATAACGCTGAATTGAGCTTTGCCTTTCCATATCGTTTCATGATAAAGTAAAAATACTAAATGAGCACTTATAAAGATATTATTCTGTAATTATGCTGTTAATAAAAGTTGAAGTATAAAAAGCATGTCTAATAAAGTATGAGCAAGCAAACACTTGATATATCATGAAAAGCGCCCTAAGCAGTAAAACAGACAACTGGAAAGTAAAAAACAATGGAGCAACACAGGAAACAAGGGAAGAGACATGGGAACAGAAGAGACTATACGGGAATTCAAAAGACATATAAAGCATGTTGTAGACGAAAGATCATGAACGTGGATGCAAAAAGGGAACGAGAAGGGAAACAGGATTACTCATCATGGCAGCCCAAAAAAATGCATCAAAACAAATTATATTAGATCAAAAAATCGACAGACCACAGACAAATAGCAAATGTAAGAGTTGAAGCAGTGAACCATATAACTAGTGAAAGAAGTGAACGAGTCGAGAGGTGTATAGACACAGACATGATAGAGTAGCAACAATGATGCACTAGTAACTGATAAATGGATTGGAGTCAACCATCCAGAAAAATTGGTACCAGTTCAAACCAGAGACAGCCCCGGAAAATAGAAATCGCAAATACTTTGGGACATGTAAACTAATCACACAATCCAAGCAGGAAGACTGGACTTGGTAATCATGGATAAAAAGGGGGGGCTGCCATAGATGTGTTTGTACCTCCAGACCACACAGTAAATTGGAAAGAGAATGAAAATATCGAAGAATATCAGGATCTTGCAAAATAACTGAAGAAGGTGTGGATTATGACAGTCAGGATAGTGTCAGTACCGAAGACACCGAAGGCAAGATTGGAAAAAGTAAAAGTAAAAGTTGAAAGGATCATTGAGACTGTGCAGTCCGTCCACTAGAAGGGACTGCACTATACACGCAAAAATGGTACAAACATTGGGTCTCTGATCCCAATTGTTAGCAATGGCCTAACAGAGAAAGGGAGGGAAAAAGCAAAAAAAAAAAAACAAACAAAAACAAACAAACCAAAAAACAAAACCAATTTGTGGTGGGGGTATGAACCAATGCATTGGTGTGATAGAAGAGGGAAACATGACATGGAAAGAGTACTGAAGACCTTGGGAGACTTGCTGTCACTCAGCCGTCAGCGATAACCGACTGGCAACTGGTGTGAAACTGTGAACCTCAGTACTGTTGTGGACTATATGACGTGGAAAGGAGGGCTGGAGACTTGAGGAGACTTGCTGCTACTCAGTCACGAACTGTAACCACATCATTAACATATCATATGTTGGTTCACATATCCATTTAATAAATATGATTGAGGATTTTATAATCTATAGATTTTTAAAAAAAAAGGTACAATATCAATGCTTGTCGCTGAAATCACCAATTACACACTAGTGAAAGTATCTAAGAATTCAGTTGTTTTTGGTTGTTATATTGATGAATAGACATAAAGTTTGTATTTTGTACTTACAACTACTACTATGCAGTTGCTTAACTTGATCGAACGAGTGCTGTTCGTACTCTTATTAATAAACAATGGATGCTAAATCCCACTATTTCAACCAATGTGCAGCAAGTTCTACTGATCAATACACCTTTGTCAGTTAGAGAACTGGGATAAAAAAATCAATTTCATCACCATATTCATTTATCCCAGTGAACAATTCTGCTTTTTTAGCCCCTTATGCGTGGCATCATCACATATGCAAATGGTAAATAATAGAATTACGGGTATTCAATGAAATGAAAAACAAAAGGCATCCACAGGTTTTCCCTGGTATATTGTTGATAGCCAATGGTATGGTTTTAAGAGTCCGGTCAAAAACGTTGGGACAATATTCAAGTTCATTGGATTTGGTCATCTGATATTTTGTTTGCAAACATAAAACTTTCGATTAGATACAACTATAAATTATTGCCTTTAATCAAATAACTATGAAGTGCGTGCCGAAATATCGTATGAAGATCATATAATTGTAAATGGAGATTCACGAAAGGTGGACAAAAAGACTAAAACACAAATATTGGCCACACCAGCCAGGTCCAACGAAGCAAGGATTGAGACATATTCCACAATGGTAAACAAACGGCAGGCATTTTCCTGTAGTCTGGAATTTCCAAAAAGCCACTCAATTAAACCAGCACTGTAAAATTATCAAAATGAGATGTAAAAGTGATTTCTCGCATGCTGAGAAGGGTTCTACCACCACAAAAGTTGGAAAAGGCAGTGTAGCTCATGAAATAGTAAACATGCTTGAGTGGGACCGTCAAGAGTGAAGAAATGCCCATCCTCAAGTAGAAAGGTGTACATCAGTTCGCTACCAGAAAATGACGTGGCAAGCTATCGTGATTTAGAAATTGAAGAAAATCAAAATTCAATAAAGACAATGGGTGGTCGACTGATGCTTGTGATTTGTGGGCAAAGATATATAAATATGTATGCTGTTAATTGATCGGCTAATATGCATATGAGTTTTTATGGCTTTTGTTACACTTGAATATTCTCGATCATGGCATGTATGAATGTATTATTACCGTGTTGAGATATTTTTTATCTGCCCTTGATATTACGAGGAAAAATGTATTAAGGAAATCCAGATGTATCTCCCTTTTCTTCTCCACTTTTCCATTATTTCCAGGTATTGCATGATAATACTATGCAAATATTTTTGTGAAATACCGAAATTCACAACAGAATTTAGAAGCGATAAGGGTATTTGCATAATGATATGGTGCAAACTATTTACATATTTATTGAAAGTGAGCAGGTGATATGTAATGCTAATATTATACACACATGTGTGTGAGTATATGTGCGTTTGGGTGTGTGCATGCACAAATCCCACGCATAATCTACTGCATAGATACATATGTGGGGGTGCTGGAGGTTGTGACTTCGTATTGCTAAGCCTTTTCTTGTTTGTTCGGTTGCATTTGCATGCTTATTTTAGATATTATGTGTACAGTTATTTACTCATCATCACCAAACATAAGCTTTCTAGCGTTGAACTACCACCGTGGATTGGGTTTGTTTCATTCATGGAAGTACTAATGACATACCTCTTTTAATCACAGCGGGACATTCGGTAATATATGCATATGTATACATCACACGTTGCACACACACAAACACACACACACACACACACACACACACACACACACACACACACACACACACACACACGTACATTATTCTCATCTGAAGGTGTTAGATATAAATTCAGATTCTACAATGAGGTAAGGTTATTTATATTATCCCTTACAGATTCCAGTAATTACGATTCTGTTATCATAATATTACATCATTTCCTCTATACATCCATTATTCTCCTAAGAATTGACCTAATCAGTCCAAGTCTCACCTTAAGGCAATTGTTTATTTCACCCTTTTACATGATCATCTTTCCGTTAATTATTAGACAATTTTTTACACGTTTCTCTACCATAATGCTTATGAACATCAACTGCAAAAGTGAAAGCAGAAGAAAGATACATTGGGCTAATGGAAAATTATGGAGGGGCAACGATGGAATGACAGTTTGTGAAACATTTACATTATAAAGAATTTGTTAATCTTTATTGAAACGGAAGATATTCGCTTTACAATGGATTCCTGAAGCATTATTGAATACTACGTGCCAACTTGAAGACGTTGACGTTTTGTTGAAACTTAGGGACCATGGTGGGCTACCAGCGCTTAGAAATACCTTGGACCTCACTGAATCAACAAGGCAGCAGGAGAGAGAAAGAGGGGGAAGAGAGAGAGAGGGAGGGTGATAGAAGGGAGTTTTATTGCAAAATAGATAATGATTCAAAGGATACAATGTTATATAGAGGATATAGTCCCTTTCCAACGATGAATGCAACCGTACAGACATAGGTTTCATGAACTAAATTTATCGGAATTTAACGAAAACGCTCGGAAAACTTCACGTTCCCTGTAGTAACTTTTTTCCCCAACATATTCAATTGAAAAGTAAATAGTAGTACATACACTACATAGCACTATATATATATATGTATATGCACATATGCACAAGCACACATACACGCAGACACGCACGCACACACAGACATGCACATGTATGTGTGTGTTTGTGTGTTTGTGTATGTGCATGAATGTGTATATGCTTATTCTTTCAGACATCGTTGTGAAGCTTCTAGTCGAGAAGATATGCACGTGAGTAGGAAAAAAATCTGATTCTGGCTCGGACATGGCATTATCTAATTTGGATATTATTTTGCGTTTTGTCGAGAAAATTCTTGCTAACCTGTCTGTTTTTGTGTATGTGACAGCCATACGAAATAGTCAGGTAAAGTTATGAACCAAGATAAAGGAACCAATTTGGTAAATACTAATAATTCTTTACAAATAATCTTAACCCATCCAGAATATCAACCTTATGAAATTGTCCGGCATATTGACAAGGACTAGTCAAAAATAGCTACGTAACAATCTGATATTAGTGAACGTGCAAGAGTTTCATGTGACTAACATTTAATTTACAAGACTTAATCATGAGAAGGTAGTACTTCTTGTGAATATGGGGAAAATTAAATGGTAAGGAAAATATCAGAGTGCAAAATCTTACTATCAAGATACTTAAAAAGAGCGAGAAAAATGTTATGAATCAACGTCAAATTTGATTATTACTTACGTGTCTGACTATAAAGAGCATGTAGTATTGTACAGGTGCTATGGTAGCAGACTACAGAAAAATAAGAATGTGAATGATAGAGACAATTCCGATAAAAAAAATATTTTGAAAGGAGCGGCAGACCAGGAATCAATGAATGGATCGTTCTCATTCACTTTCACATCCTTTTTTTTTATTCTGTCATCATCCTATCTTTCCCTCTCACTCTCTTTCTTGCTTATATATATATATATATATATATATATATATATATATATATATATATATATATATATATTGGTAGACCGACAGACTGATAAATTTATTTAACAAATCAAAACTTTCCGGTAATAAATGATTATCTGCCAGGTAAAGGGAACTTAGATATCATGAACCCCCGTAAAAAAGCTAAATATATACCTCGACTTAAGATTTTAGCACCTCTCACACAAACTATTCATCACAACGAGCATACTAAAACATTAAAAAAAATTCCAAAAAACAAACTTGCAATTTTGAGGAAAAAATTGTAAATATACATCTTCATTGGGTTATTACTACAAAAAAGGCAATAGATTAATCCATCGGATCACGGCTGCCCTACTTAGCAAATTTGCATATATATTGATATGAATATGTATCCATGTCGTCTTTAATCGGAATAGTATAAAGCGAGCACATTATTTTTTAGGTTGTACCTGACAAATGTTCTCTTGAAGATGGAAGGAAATTCTGTAAATTTTATATTGCTAATGTGTAAACATAACAGAATGCAGGCAAGGTTCTTGAATTGTAATTTTAAAATCTGAGTTAGCAAGTTATAAATATCTTTGTAAACCAAACTCCTTCCTGTTCCATATCGTAATTATACCAAGTACTATTTGATCTTATATAGTTAAAGTATACAAATATTTTTCCATGAATTGACAGGAAAAGAAAATGATGAAAACAAAAGTGTATACGGCGTGGGGAAAATAAATTTGGGTTAAATGGAAAAAATTATTCAGTTGGATATGTTGATAAAACATCAACTCGAAAAAATGCTTGTGTAATTAATATGCTTCGATATGATACAAAATTTAAAAAAAGGAATACCCTTTATGAAATAAAAATATCGTGAATGACATGATTTGATTTACTAAAATCATAACTGAAATCGAGTTAGTGTTTAATCATAACTGCTCAGGGACCATATTGATACGTATGTTCTGTTTTTAGAATTTCTAAATCAGTGATATAGCAATCAATTGATGACGACAATATATATATATATATATATATATATATATATATATATATATATATATATATATATATATATATATATATATACACACACACACACACACATACGCATATATTCACAGTACCATAAAGACAAGTCATTAGAACATAAAACGTGTGATAAAAATACATTAATTGAATCAACAGATATTGGGCAATATGTGACTCAAGCGAGAAAAAGAAATGAAAATAACAATTGAATTAAAAAATGTAAGACCATTAGACTCTCTCTCTCCCTCTCTCTCTCTCTCTCGCTATACATATATATTTATGTATATATATATATATATATATATATGTATATATGTATATATATATATATATATATATATATAGACAGGGAGAGAGAGAGAGAGAACGATAGAGAGAGGGAGAGAGAGAGGTGTCTATGTTATATTTTTTAATCTCTATTCGAAGTCATTATTGATATGAGTCGGAAAAATAGTTTCTATTCGCAGACGGCATATGTTTTCTCGGGGATCAGGCAATGGGAAGAGTGGCACTATATGAAATTATTATCAAATTGGTAAGATTTTTGCTTCTTGCAGAAGTTCCATTTCGCTTTAACTACTTCATCTTTCGAAACTGTTTAGTCAAAGTGAATCATTCTTTGTGCAGTATCTCAAATGATATTATATGCACATGACCACTCTGTCGGATTATATATCGCATGTCTCATATATATATATATATATATATATATATATATATATATATATATATATATATGTATATATATATCATTGAATATATACATATATATATATATATACGTGTGTGTGTGTGTGTGTGTGTGTGTGTGTGTGCAACGATAGATTCAGCGAAGAGGTTTGAACAAATATGTGAGAAAAAAGTCAAACATTTAGCATTGGTTTTGAAGTATGATAATCATAGATATCGTTAAAAAATAATGTACTTCCATACCATTACTAAAATGTATATGTGTGTATGTATGCATGTGTGTGTGCATGTGTCATGCCAGTAGCAAAATCGAGCCTGAGTATGTTCAATTACAGAGCTAACAGACGTATCATGTACGTTTTGAAAAATACTGCACACTAATATACACCTACACTCACCAACATCAACACATGCACACATAAGCACACATACGTGTATGTGTGTGTGCGTATATATATATATATATATATATATATATATATATATAATGGGAAATGGAAGAGCAAGAGATCGGGTGAGAAACAATCTTTCATGGAAATATTGACCGTCTTTAAAAATGAATCATAACGCTTGTTATCGTTAAATGAAACAAAAAGGCAATACATCTCAGTTGCAGGAGTAAACTGAGATATCTCTGTATCAAGAGAATATTTACATGACATATAATCAATTTGCTAATTTCTCTAAGCCATCGTTTATCTGTTTCTACAATCTTTGAAAACCACAAAAAAGTCGTTTGTAACCCATAAATATAGATCGGCAGATTTTCCTCAATAATCCTGAATTAAGAAGTCAAACTTTCCCTGAAGAGTTATAAAAAGAATGGAAAATAAAATGTGATCATGAAGATCGTAATGAAGAGCCAATTAGGAAAATATTTTTTGATCTGATGATTATACAATTTAGAGTTATTTCTACAATGTTGACGTGAATCATATCTCTTCAATTTTTCAAGCTCTACAAGAGAGCTTAGAGGTTCTTAATTTAGACTTTATATCTCCCATTATGTCTGTTCCTCTCTAAAATCATAATCAATATTTCCAGACCATTAAGCCATATTTTGTCTTGAGTTGCTATGTCATATTTTGTTAATTTTCTTAGAGAACTTTGATAGGAGTGAAGCTCATCTCAAGGAAAACAAACCTCTTCAGATTAAGATACTTGTTCTTTTTTTTTCCGAATGTATATGTACATAATATTTCAATGAAAAGTTCTAGTCTGTTTACAATGTAAAAAAGTATTTGAATCCCAGCATCCGTCCTTCTCAATGCTCAGGGAACATGTCATCCTGTCAATGAACAGCACATCGACATATGTTTTTGAGGGATCCCCTGATGCATTGACAGAAACATAAGGGGACTGTTCGATTAAGGGGTCAAAAAGTTCGATTTGTCAGAAAATATTATACAGTTTTGCCAGAATTACACTAAAAGTTTGAATTAATAATCCAGAAAATATTCGATTCCACAGTCCCATGAAGTATCTAAAAAAATCTGCAGCCCAAAAATATTTTTATGTTTTCGGTCAGTGTTTACTCTTCTGCATAAAAGTTTGGGAATATTTTCTGATAGAAATTAGTAAGTTCTACTTTTTTTTTGTTTACTTTGTGATATCTTCTTACACAAATCATATGTTTCTAGTTCTATAAAGTGTACATAAATTGTGTTTACATCAATTTCTCTCGGGTCTTCCCTTCTACTAATGACCCAGAGATTTTGATAATCTAATTAAATTCATTCTAGTTAAATGTTCTGCTTTTGAGGGGTTTTTTTTCCGGCTCGAGCCCATTTCTCCTGAGTATGTCTATGCAGAGCGTTTGTATGCTAACTGAAAATATACCTTTCTCAGCCTAGCCATAAGTAATTATATCTTTAACTCGGTAAACTCTGGAAATGTTAAATTAAGTCTTCTGACCCCAAAAGGCATTTTTTGAGCACTTCAAGAATCCAGTGTGGGAACTGAAGGCACAAATACTGCCAAAAGTGCCAGTGTGTTGTTCGATGTCATAAACAACCTTGCAGTTTGTTATGCAGCATATTTTCTCTATCTCACATTGCCAGGACTTTTTAAACACATGCACATATAAATAAACACATAAAAACATAACACACGGACATATTTGATGGATAAGGCTGTACAATTATCCAGTTTTATTTAAATCAACTTTTGCATGAGTTGTGAGACAGGTAATTGCCTTAATGTAGTACCATAAACTGTAAATGAATTTACATATCAACTTGTCCCGCTGAAATCAATAATTTTCATCTAAACTGTACATAAAAAAAAATGATTCTTAACTACCGGTAATATTAGTGCCAAATTACTTTAACAAAGTTTGGAAACTCTCAACCACTCTAACTTGATCAATAAAATAAACCATAATAAGGAGAGGTGCGTTTAGCATGCATCTTTCATTTCAGTGATGTATGTGATTCATTGAAATTGCAATGTCATTTACCTTGAATGCTTTTAAAGCTAAAGTGCCACTTTTATCATATGTATTATTTAGTTGGATAAGTCATGTGATTTCAGATAGAATATAATTTTTTAGAAACGAAACCTATAAATATTGGATGGAATATGTTTTTTGTTGATTGAGAATTGTAATTTCCACCGGTTGAATATGACATTTAATCTACAACAACCTTTTATAGAGGCCACTGTTGACTTATGTTCTGTGAAGTCTTTGAACAACAATTTGTTAAAATGAACTAGTTATTTCCCAAACTGGAATAGCAAATATATGAATTTAGCCTAATCTATTTTAATGAACATTTTAAAAAGATATCTCCATCGTGGTGAAGATTCGAAAGAAAAATCACCCTGGCTTAATCTTCAGGGTTGAGGAACTAATTGAAAAAAATAAATGAAAAATGCATGAACTAAAACTGAGTCATTTTTCTTTTTCCTTTGAATTTCGTGTTCAACTTTCGCCTGACCCGAAAGACATGGATCTGTTACTTGGAAATACCATCAAAATGCATTGCCAATAGTTTTCCTTCCTGATGTTTTTGTTTTAACTTCCTATCACCCAAAGAGTTCAGGCATTTATTTCTATGGCTTTAATGAATTTCTATGCTTGAGGTTGTTTTTCCTCGAAAAAGATTGGATCTTCTTCGACGATTACGATTGGAGAAGGAAAAATAGAAGAAATCTGTATCTGAGGAGAGGTTTGTCGCATCGGGCATTTTTTGAGTATGTTGAATCGCTTTCACGATATCTGTAACCATTTCTAATTACAAAAATTATCTAATTACACAATTTTGGCGCCCATGCGACTTGTATTTGGCTGCGTATTAATTGATTCATTCCAGATTGGGCTGTTATTCATTCCTGCTGAATTTTTTTAATTTAAAGGACAGGTCTCTCCACAGATATTGATCTTTCTGTGTTAAGTTTTTTCTGCTTTGTGCATTGAATGCATGCAGTTACGTAGAAGATTTTATATTCTGTTAGTGTATGGTAGTTTTACAGTGTGCATCGTTCTAGTATCCGTGATGGCTTATTGACAGACTTTTTTAATATCTGTGAAAAAACAAATGAAAAAAGAAAATCTTGATGATTAATAAATGAAAAATGAATCCCCCTCCTCCAGAGATATTACTTTCCAATCTTGCACTGTTATGTTTCTTTGATTATAATGGATTATATTTGTGAAAAGACTCGTTGTTGATGCTGAAAGACTTCATCTATGTTCAAACCCTGAAATTAGCACAAACTCGAATGCGTATTTTGGAACGAAATGACACTTCCTCGGTGGATATATTGATTCCATTGGAGTTGGTTCTTTACAGTAAATGCAACATTATATTTGTTCATCGAATTATTAATCGATCGACAGCTTTCTTTATATATATGAAAATTTTGGAAAGAAAAGCAACAAACGATGAAATGTAAATTAGTATGTTTTATGAACAGACATTTTTAATCCATCCACATAATTTCGACATGCAATTTTTTTTTCCTTCGGATTTAGGATCCTTTCCTGTTGCCAATATTCTCAAATATATTGCCGTATCATACTTCATCAATGAGATGTTGTGCCCTGAAAATCTGAGCCCAGTGATTAATGGAGAGGTTTGATAAATAGTGTCTGTAGGCACACAAACATGCACATGCATACGTATACTTATGGAATCAAAGAATCATACTCGACAATACAATGGTTTTTATACACACATACACACACATATACGTACAGACGCACACACACACACATATATATGTGTGTATATATATATATATATATATATATACACACACACACACACATACATATCTATCTATATTTATACATCTATCTATCTATCTATCTATCTATCTATATATATATATATATATATATATATATATATATATATATATATATATATATATACACACACACAACAAAACACACCGGTATACAATTACAAAATTGACTAAAGTCAGGCCAAAATAAATAAATAAATGAATAAATAAAATGAAACGGGCAATAACATTTAAAAGTGTTAAAATTAACTTTTAGGAATAGAAAAATAGCAATTTCGATCAGATGAAGGACTAAGGTAAAGGAAAGCTTGCAAGTAATTGAGCCAAAGAATAGTTAGGTAGGGCACATCTTGAGAAAGTTGTGCAAAAATGGAGCAAGAATCTAATCAAGTCGTACCTTTCAGACAGTCAACACAATGAGAAGTATAATATGAAGTGACGCAGTGAGAGGGATGGCTGATAAGATATGGAATAAAACTGAACAAACCCCCCTATATAGAATTATTGTGCAATTTTCTCGAAACTCCCTTATTTCAGTGAGAGAAAAAAACGTTGTTATCACGATTACAAATGTTTGATTTATTACATTTCAATTGGCTCAATGGATATACGGCAGTCTAGAAAAAGCACACTAGTTCACCTGAGATAAAACTTGGTCCAGACGACGTCAAGTTTGCTTGCAATTACCCTCGGGTCACAAGAGGTTACACGAAGTCATCGATGGTTCAAATATTGCAAGCACATACTACTAAAATGAATGCAAAATGAATTACTAATAGACTAAAAATCTACTTAGGACAAGTGATACAGTCAATGAAAGAACATGGAAGCAAAGCAGACTGGGCGTAATAACTGGCTAGAATTTATATATTATGCAGACGGACACTTCGAAGGACATCCCACTAATGTGTTTGAAGTGTAAAATATACGCTGAATGCATAATACAAGCAATAGCATGTGTAAGACTCCTATTTTTGTGGAATAATCTCACTTATCTATTTTATACTTTTACAACAAACAATGTTGTAAAATTTATCTTTAATGTAGCTCCTAATCTCCATTCAGATTGCTTGTCAAGTGTTTGCTGTTCTTGAAAAGGCTCAAATAAATTGGTTCCAGATGATGATCATACACCCTTGGCAGGTGATCTCAATCTCCTGAATGCTAGCTGCTTCGACATTTTGTTTCCCTATGATATTTCCATTATTATTGTGTTTTCCATGAGTTAGTCAAAATTTACGTAGTCATTGAATTTTAAATTTATGCGAGAATTAATTTGCACTATGAGAAGAGATGTAAAAACTGGATAAATGACCTGAACAAAATCCTTGAGTTATCATAATACAGTCCCATACTGTCTTAAATTATACCAGAATAAGTTAGTGTATATGAGTCATACACTGCTTTAAAAATCATTTGAATTCATTCCAATTCACTGTCCTTAAAAGCGACTACCATGATCTCCTGGAAGAAATCTAAATCAATTGAGAGCCAGGGTTTGCAAAGATAAAGCAAATAAATTACGACTCATGATCAGTTAATTTGATGTTTGCTTAATTTCAGCTGAAGTTGGCTGTTTAACTTGCACCAATCTGGTATGTTAGCAGAAAGTCTCTGAATTGAAACAAAACATGCTAATATCGCAGAAAAATCAACGTTTCTCCAACAGAAAAAATCTGACACTACTGTTTAATGAAGTGCAAACATATATCCTTATTTCAACTTTGATTACGATGATGCTAAGTCTGGGTAACTATTGCAAATGATTCATTTATTTTGCCAACATTATGACTTTAGTAGCTTTCTACATTTATTGATAACGTCATCCTAACCCGTCCATTGTGTGTTTCTGAACAATTAAAAAAGATGTTAGGGATATCGTTTACTATATCCGACACATCAGACGTGAACATACAAGCACAAGTGGCAGCGTTGGAAGAACTGAGAATCTAAAGAATAGAGCTAAATGGCTCTACCGAGTGACGTGTTTTGGCATATCAAACTGACAACAGCGTTATCACGAGAACACAGGTTCCTGAGTTTTGTTCTTTATTTCTGACCATTCTGTTTATCTAAAAGCAGAAAGATAAAGATATGGAATTTACGATATAGTCTCTGTTCAGCAAGAATATTCTATAAGTAATAACATATCCAAAATTTTCCACATACCGGAGGACTTAGCAAAAGCGTGACAAACGTACATAGAGACAAATACAATCTGTTGAAAATGCTCCATAAAAAAAAAAAAATTATACCTGAGGGCAGAATCAAAATTAGGTCTTCTAGATCCATGATAAACTACAGTCTTGATATTTATTTCAAACATCGATTGATAACTACAGGTCTTTTTTCTATTTTAGTTGTTGAAACATTCCCCAAAATAAGAAAGTATATTCTATGAACAATGTTTATAACTCATCATTATTATAAATTGTTTTCAAATACTTGTTTAAATATGATGATTATCCATTTCTATGTGATTCGTCTTGAATAACATTTCCCTGTTGTCATCTAGAACGTACACGATTACCGAATATTTTTTCTTCAATTTCCCTCAATAACATTCTGCACTTTGGAACAAAGCACTGTGATGATAGTACTTGTTATATATTCAATGAATTAAGAATCAGCCCTTCACTGAAAGTGAGTCGCTCTTTTTCTTTTCTTTCAGTCTCATATTTTCTTCACTTTTTGATCCATTTTCTCTTCATTTCTAATTTCCCCGATTTTCGATATTCTACCCGATCTTCATGTTACCTCGTGGTACTTTTCTTTTGTCCAAACAGCATGCAGTGTCGTACTGGTTTGAATTGCACTCGAGACAAGGGGTTAATTCCTGACCTGACCTATTATAATAGTGCTATCAGTCAGCTTCAGGGGTTCAATTTTTGTTTGGTGTCAGCCATCTCTCTGCTAGGCTTTTAACCTCCAACGCTACAGAACCCCGTCCTCCATCGTATTTTCCTCATTGCTGGGAAATGATTGGGTTCATGCCATCTGGAATGACGTAGTACAAAGTGAACATATACCCTCATACCTTGAATCTGAACTCAGTTCGCTGATTTCATTTTCTTTGATGTTAATTGTTAGGCCTATGGTGCATTTGTTGTATGATTTTTAGTCGACTTTGCATCTATCTTTGTGAGAATCTCCCCTGCAACCTTTTTTCTATCTTTTGTCTCTTTTCTCTTTTCATTATGCTTATCTTTTTACGATTCATTCGCTATCTTTCCACAGTTATACGCCACTGTTCTTCATTCAAATATTCTTCTTTTGTATCCTTTTTCAAGCAGATAAGCTTATCTGGAACCAAGTATTGTAAGATTGGAGTGAAATAAAATATTCAAGAAAATAGAAGAATAAGCAACATTTACAAGAGTTCTCTTTACGTTTCCAATTTTGAAAAATCCCTAACGACATCAGATCAAATTAACTTTATTTCAAAAGCGGACAATGCTGATTTATCTGTGCATTCGATTTTCCTAGTTTTACTATCGAAAAATCGAATCTTTATCACTTTTAATTCTTGCTACTTAGACCTGGCCTTGAAAAAGATTAGTTCGTGCCCGAAAATATTTTTAAGTGAAATCGAATTTGATATCAAAGAATGATGAAAATAGAACAACGCAAGATGCATAAAAAGTCTCTTGAATATAATTACAGTTTCAAAATCCAATCAGGTGCAGATAATGGCTGTTGAACATGGCAGTGATAGGCGGTAATAGTTGAAATACTATTAGCAAATGAGGAAAAGCATGTTGATAAAGAGAAACAGATAGAACATTTTATTTGAAGAGAGGATGACGACGAAAAAGAAGAAACGTAATGAAATTCATTCATTGTTATCATCCTAGGTAGAATGACATAAGGCAAGAGGACGAAACCGTTGACGATTTACATGAATCTTTCAACATTTTTAGATCGATTTTTGTAGATTAATTGGAATGAAATTAATTGTGATAAACAATTTTACATGATGAATCTCGATATGATTCTTTAGTACCTTTTTTTAATTCATCTCAAACAAAGTATTTCACATCAATGGATATTTGATGTAAAATCATTTTGATAATGTTATGAAAATCAAAAAAATAAAACAGCTCCTTCTGCATTCACCAAAAGAACACCGATAATCAAAATTTTGATATAATTTCAATCGTTTTTTATAAATTTTTCATTGATTTTCAAACTAGTTCTTTTCTCCCTCTAAACTATTCGTGATAAACTATTTTTTATTCATTACATACCGTAAAAATCAAAATTGGAATCGCGTGTTTTTAAATTTCATCAATGCATTTACTAAGAAGAGTATCATCATCATGATTTGATTATCACAAGCTTTTTACCAATATTTCTCTCCCACATCATCGTATAACAACACTCTTGGTCCAAGCAAGGATGCAGGAAGATTCCGTCTGTTGGTTATAGACAATAGAAACTGCAAAAATGATACAAATAGCTGTGCTAGGAGACCACAGATCGAATACAAGTGAGAATGAAAAGTGGAAACCTATCAGGACTTAGACCCAAAGCTGAGAAAGTCGTTGAACATGAAGGCAAGCTTATTGTCGATAATAGTATGAGCATTAAGAAATAGGTAAAACACAATGAAGTCAAAATTGTTGGCGTTTATGACACTGGACATATTGTTACTATGTAAACCACATTACTACATGATTTTGAAGAATAATGAGGATGAATAATGGTAGGGGGCGTTGAAAGAAAGTGAAAGCAACGATGTCGATGAAAATATATCTACCAATCACATCTTATATGATTGGAGTGAACTACCATGAAATTTAGATGAGAGCAGACACGATACTCCTCTAACTTTCTGCTTGATTATTAAAAATTGGAATTTTCAAAAAAAAAGGGTGAAGACTGATGGGTACAAATTGTGGATCAATTTGGCATAAATTTACATTTTTCTAGACCTGATGAAGAGTGAATTTAAAAAAGGTTCACCTACATTGGCGCAACTTGTATGCGTTACACATTTACCCAGCAAGCCAGTCATTCCCAAATCATTTGAAAACCAATAAAGCCTTTGTTTACTGACGGTAGCATTTTTTGTTGACAGTGTCTGGAAGAGGATCCTGCAATATCATGGGAGCCACGTTGCCAAGTTCACAGTGAAAGATACACGTTGAACAAGATTATAAGAGTCAAGCCCATAACATTTGGAAACAAGTAGAAAATATCGATACCAAGTTCACATCAATTTGCAAGTCATGGGAAAATAAAAGAAACTGGGAGGAAATTGAGGAAAAGAGATGATGATGGTTCACCTGAAGGTTCATATCAAGCCAATATGATGTTGCCGATGAATTAGATATCTAACGTTTCTATATCTGGAAGTATATTCAGTAATAATATGAGGGGAGGATATGGGGATACCTCATGCATAGGAGGGAAGATGTTTCATACCGATTCAAAAAGATAGGGATGATAAATTTTATATCACTTGTGGCGGCAGTAGCAAGAAGGTCAAGAGAAATGAGGTTGTGTTTCAATTAAATGCGAATCGCTTAAAATAACTGATATCTAACATAACCATCTGTGTCGGTAGTAGCAGGGGGAAGAGGTAGATTGGGACAGTTCACTCTGATGTCAGCTCCAAGTTTCATATTGATCCCACATCATACGAGTGAGAAAATTGATATGTTGCATACTGAAGGTCAGCCGATTCAAGACTGTCTTCATAGTGACATGTTAACCTATCTAACGATAACATTTTTCAAGCCTCTTATACATTCATAATATTTGGAAATAGCATTATTATATCCATATAATTTCTTACATGAATCTCTGAGAAAAAAACTCTTAAGAACGCCATGTAAGTCATGAAAATTCGTAGCACGCTACATAGAAATGAGTTGGTCGATGAGTATTACATTCATCTTAGGAAAATGATATAGAGGAATCAACCTGAATAGTACCCCGACGATCTACTAGGTAATTGGATAGTTTAAATATGATGTTTTAATTAAACTGCAAATATGTAATATTTCCACCAGTGATAAATTTGATCTTAGGCTCGGGCTAATCGTAAGAAATGCGAGAGAGATAGTGAAATCATTAGCGTAACCCCAGCCCCATAAATAGAAACAATTTCTGTTTCTTAAAACAAATAGAATTCAATTTCATTAGATCGTAATTGAATACTTTTTGCTGAAATTTTTAAACCCAGTTAATGCAAAGTTATAATTTCTTTTCACGTATCATTGGAAAAAATCTAGCAAGGATGTGCTTAAGAGAAAACAAAAAAAAATCAAATTAATTTAATTTTCAAAGAAATATTTGGTACTCCCGCTGGTTATTAAGTTTGCTAATTTGATTCAAATGTGACTGGTATTTTTTCACAACGTTTCTGGCTTTCAAGTCTTCTTAAGGAAACATCTGTAATGTCTCCACATCGAATCCCATATGGCTTCGAAATCAGTTAACATTGCTTAGTGATGAGAGTAACTAGAAAAGGAATTATGTAGCAAGAAAAAAGGGACAGCAGCAGCAACTAAAAAGGAATAAATACAAAAACAGCAAGAACAAAAACAAAATAAACATTATTATCATTATCATTATTATTATTATAATTACTATTATTATTATCATCATCATCATCAATAATAATAATAATAATAATAATAATAATAATAATAATAATAATAATAATTAAGTTATGCACTGATGGCAACCAGGAAGGACAAAACCAAGCGGCATTTAACCAGTACAAGAAAAGACAGACGATTGATGACAACAGGCTGGTAATGTATCATTAATACAAAAGGGAACCACCTGTGCGGTGCTAAAGAGAAAGTATGCTCAAAATATGGATTGAAAAATACTCCAAACAAGTATCAAATCAGTGCGTAGCTGATCAAATGGAATGATTCCTAAAAAAAATGGCTGTCAAGGATAGAACCACAGGAGATCTGCAATGAAACGTTAAAGGAAGAAAATGGATAACCCCGGAAATGAACCTATCAGCACACCGAATGCACTAAACGCACCGTACATGAACAGACCACGTGCAATACTAGAAGACAAATACGAGATTGGACAAAAAAGAAAAATTCCAGTGGCAGTGGAAGAAATGCACAAAAGAAACAAGACAAAAGAGATATTGACAAAAGACACACTGAATCACGCATTCCAAAACAACGAGACAATTTACCAATATCCGAGCTGGGGGGAGGGGGTAAGAGAGAGAGAGAGAGAGAGAGAGAGAGAGCAGGCTAAACAGCCTGATGGCATATAGGAAAGGGATATGTAACGGCTTATAGAGATGCTCAAAGAGACCCTACGGAGCATCAACAGGGTTATATAGCATGAGGAGTGAACCCAAAGACATAAATGGCTGAGAACATATAGTTTTAAATGAAATCACAGTGGAACACACCTTCAGAAAATAGCAACCAAAAAAGCACCAGGAACTGGTGGATCCACGGATACTGGTTTGAAAAATATATCACATACATGACAGATTCATTCAACATCTCCAGAGTTGTTTAAATGGAGGTGAGGTCTCAGAATGGATGACAAGAGTCAAAACGACCCACATTCAAAATAGTGCAGACGGAGGGAACCAGGCAAATATTTATGGTTCAGTCTCATGCTTACAACTTGTGCAGAATAGAACAAAGATATGAACACTAATAGTAATGCACAAAAGATTACACTACGAAGCTGGAGCAGCACAATGAACAACAAGAAGCAATACAGGAAAGAGCAGCACGGTGAACAAAGAGAAAAAAAGGAACAAAATGGGAACAGAAAAACTAGAGGGAGAATTTGAAAGGTAGATACAGGATGTGGCATACAAGAGATCATGGACATTGCTATGCCAAGGAACTTGAAGAGAGAAACGGAATCAATCATCATGGCAACCAAAGGCTTATGCACCAGGACAAACTATATAAAAGCGAAAATCGATACAAAATTAAACCCAAACACACTGCAAATTCAATGTTAACGGGGAAAAAGATGTGACACTTAAAATATCTATTCAACTTGCTCGGGAAGAGGTATAAACATAGACACGTCGGGGGAAGCAACAGTGATACACTTGGAACAGAGCAAACAATACGATTCAATGATGTAGGAAAGCAATACAAAAACAAACTGAAAATACCACTGGAGCAACGAAACCATAAATTACTTACAACCATGGACATCCAAACTGACCACCCCCCCAGTAATATGACTGGACCTGGTAACTGTGAATGAAAGAGGAGAATAAGCCAACGTGACCATGCCTGTGGATAACAAAACAAATAGAGATGAGAGCGAAAATGTGGAAAATACACTCTCCTGGAAAGGGAGCTGAATGATGTGTGGAACATAAAATTCAAAGTCTTACTCATAATATTCGGTGCATTTGGAATGCAACGAAATCTATGAATATGAAATTGAAAGAACTGGAGTAGGGGGAGAAAGTTGAGATAATGCAGACCACAACACTGCTAAGGACTGCGCGAATATCAGAGAGTATACTTGAATGAGATTTAGGACCCATGATCGTCAGCAATGATCTATCAGGGAGAAAGTATGGTTGAGGTGGTACAAACTACAGTGCTACTGTGATGGGTGCGGTAGATATGAGAGGGATGTTGAAGACCTGAACAGATTTACTGTTATTAAGTGATAACCAGTGGACAACCAGTGTGAAACTGTAAACAATAGCACTAGGACCCTAAAAAAAGGACCTGGCAAACATTAACAGACTGATCAGAAAGAATGCAGGAGAGAATCCGATTGGACAAATGACTTCCTCAACATCGATCAGATGATCTTAAAAGGAGTAAAAAGAACACTGCAATGGGTTGGATCATGAAAAATCATACGATATGATTCCACACAAATGGATCCACGAATGCCTCAGAATGTTCAAGTTCAGTGAACCAATGGTGATATTTATGGCCAGCTTCATGGAAAACTGGTAAGTACACTTGACAGCCACAAGAAAAATTTCGTCGAGGTTCGATTAAAAAGGGGATATTTCTAGGGAGACTCTCTGTTTCCGTTAGTATTTATTTTAATAATGATACTACTCAATATAATCCCCAAAACAGCAGAGGATACCGATCTCCAAAGCAAAGGAAAAAGTCAATCTCTAAATTGACGACATAAAATTATTCGCAAAGAACAGGAAAACACAAAACGCTGTTCAACAAAGTGAAGGAATCTAGTGATGACATTGGTATGGAGTCGAGAACGTAAAAAATGTGAAAAAATGGTTATTTAGACAGGATGACTCGCAGCAGCAGAATTACCAACCAAGGACGATTCAAATACCTGGCAGTTCTTGAACGTGACACAATAAAAAGGGCATGAATGGAGGAGAAAATAAGAAAGAATATTTCAAGGGGTTTGGCACGTAAATATTAAAGACCAAACTAAACTAAGTGAGGACTAAATAAAAGAGATAAACATTGGTTGTATTGGTAGTAAGATACATAGGATCCTTGCTCAGATTGACAAATGGAGGACTCCAGTCTAAAGACCAGCAAACAAATAAGTTTATAACAATGGACAAAGCCTTACATCCCGAATATGGCATGGATAGTCTGCACATGAAAAAGAAGAAAAGGCGGCAAAGGACCCATCAGCATAGAAAAGTGTGTCTGGAAAACAAAAAAAGGTCTAGAAAAATATGTGTAGGCAAACAGTGAATATATCATAAAGAGTGCTCGGAGCTGTACAACGAATAACAAAAAAGCAGAAAGCAATGGAACAGTATTGATAAGAAAAGGGAAAATTGGGAATGGAGGAAACTATACAGAGAACATAAATGACTGAAACACGATGTGGCCGACGAGAAATCATGGACATTGCTACAAAAAGCGCATCTGTAAAGAGCAACAGAATAGCTCATCATGGCAGCCAAAAACAAATGCATCAGGACATACGACATAAAAATTTAAAAAAATCAGAAGAACACTAACATCAAATGCTGCCTGTGTGGGAGAAAACAAAACAAGATGGTAAACCACATAACCAGTGAATAAAGGGATCTCGCCCTGTGTTGAGAGGTGGGCTGGGGATTTGAGGACACATGCTGTCACTCAACTTCAAGCGGTAACTACTGGAAAACTGGAGTGAAATTGTTGAGATTATTATTATTATTATTATTATTATTATTATTATTATTATTATTATTATTATTATTATTATTTTTATTGTTATTATTAATAATAATAATAATAATGATAATAATAATAATTGAGTGATGCACTAAAGGAAAATCCAACAGAATGACCAGGAAACCATCATAAAGCTGTGGATATTTTGAATCATGCTAAAAGTTTAAACGAAACAAAATGATAAAAAAAAAGATAAGAAATACGCAAAGTGAACAAAAACATACAATGATCTTTCTATCCAGTAGGAATGCAATCATGGAATAAATAGATTAGCAGTTTCTCTGGCAAGATACGTTTCAGACTTGACCTGAGGGAAACCAAGGAACCTGAAATACAGGAGTAAATAGAATGCAATGCATGAGACTGTTCACCCGAAAGACGACCAACTGTAGAAAGAAAAGCAAGAGAAAGAAATACTTATTAGCATCAAGGTTTCAGTTGACTCAGCAATTGAAGAACTGTATTACCATACCAGGGAAAGTTAGAAAATCTTAATTACAGCATTCAGAGATAGCAATATAATTAATGGGCTGATTACTGAGCAAATAAATGCAAAAAATAATCCAAAAGTGGGAAGACAAACAACTACACCGACATTTCAGGGGGCACCCCCCCCGACCTCGGTCACAGATTAGACAACATTGACATGGTTATGCAAATGGAAACCATAAAGAGAGGAATCAAATTGCAACTAATAACCGGCTCAGAATAACACCATAAGAAATAACTATATAATGCCCAAAATGGCGATGATTACATATTCTATAGATGTAAGCTCTTGGAAGTGTCTGAGGTTAATTACAAGCTGGGATTTTCGGGAAGCCCTTCAAATTAGATAGACATGAAACATGCCGCAAAATATTTCCTCTTAATTTCGTGTATTTGATTTTGTGTCAGAATAAGCTGATAATGATGGATATCTAAGATGAGAAATTTCTTCAGTGCTAATAATCAATGTTCATTTGGTAAAACTAAATTAGTTGCTCAAAGTTCAGTTAAGCCCTTATTTCGAATATTTATGCAAGCTTATTAGCATAGTCTATATTTTTGTGATTTTTCCCTGTGTTATGCAACCAAATAATTAGTGACATAACAACAGTTTCAATTGGTAGAGTCTAAGCTCTGGTTGATATCAGTGAAATAATCATCTCAAAATCTTCACACTTTTAGTTTGTGCAACCCATTGCAATTATTTTGAAGAAAGACGAATAATTTCGGGTAAAAACAATACAGGATGAATCAACATTACAGTGTCCGTCCCAAAAGTATTCAACCATTTTGAATAACTCAGAAACCGATATCATGATCTTGATGTAACTGGAACACCGTTTTGAGCAGGCCTTTCTGTTCATACATCAAGATGTATCCCCAAGATGTTGCCCAAATGTTAATGTAATGCGATATTGTGGACTTTTGTACCGTGTGTCGGCACGTACAATAATGCATAGGATGTTTTGGTGGAGCATTGCATCTTCCAGATTATCTACCTCTCCCAGCATTTACCTTCTATGTGCTCTGAAATCTTTCAAAGGTGTTATGAACAGAGAGAGAGTATGAAAGGGGAAGTTTGAAGAGAATTTGATAGGAGACATTGTAGACCTTAGTGAAAAGCTGAAGTCACAATGTTTGAAAGTCCCTGAAGCTATGTTACCAGCCATTTCTCCGTAGTAATAAATGCCTGGAGACATTCTTGTCGATAACTTCTTTACATCTTTTGTCAGGATTAGGTTGCACACTTTTTGAAGACATTTTATCCATATATTTAATTTTTTTCACGGTGTATGAAATTTGGAGATGTATGTCGATTCATGAGTTATGTATAGCATTTTGTTGAACATTGGACAAAGGCTACGGAATATATCTGGGCTTTTGAAATGAATCCAGAAATCTTTGACTGTAACTGACCCCATATCATAGCTATGTTCATACTGTATTTTCAAAATTCCCCAGTTAGTTTTATGGAGAGGTTGGCCACATGGAAACAGATAATTGGTCTAATCGAACCGGAGTTTCTGTCCGTTTGAAAGATATGTTCTCTTATATTTATATATTCATATTTTGTCTCCCCACATGATATCTCCAGCATCACCCAATTGCAATGACTATGATGAGTAAGATTCAATTCTATTTGGTGAATGATCTAAGCATTTTTTAGGGTCACCTCCCTGCATCGTAGTTACATGATAAAGCAGTCATTATTTCTGTTTTAATGCCAATGCACTAACAGAGCGCTGTCTAGTTTTGTACGTTTTGGTTGCATCATGCAACTTTTACAACGCCAAGCTAAATAAATACAAATAAAGAACTGCATGTGATTTGTGTGTGTTTGTGTATGAGCTATAAGTGCGTATGTCTGAGTTGTATGTACAGGGGGTGATCAGTAGAGATGGTGGGCGGTTCGCGTCAGCAGCGTGATATGACAAGAAAGAATATCGTCTCCTTTGAATTACAAGGCAGAATAAGATTATTTATCTTAAAATGGACTGAACAGCCATAACATGCTGGCGACTATTCATAATGACGTCAATGTTCTCAGAATTCAACGCAGCGTGAACGCTGTCATGTTTTGAAGACTTCTCGCCGTAAGACGACCGACTGTCTCAAACCAAATGAACGTAATTCGGTGGACGGAATTGTTCGCGGATGTTTTTGTATTTCTCTATTGGTTTGTGGCTCCGGCATTGGTTCATCCTCTGATTCCGCGCTGAAGGGAATTTTATCCCAGCAAAGTTTGGGTAATGATCAAAGCCTATACTCTTATAATAATTGATATATGTTAAAAGTCTATACACGCTTGAGCCACAAAACTGAATCGGATTGGTCTCTGCAGACATTTATTTGTATATCATGAATTCAGAAATATCAAGAGCTACAGTGAAACCAGGATATTTTCTACTTATAAACATGTAACAAAGACGCGTTTGTCTTACGTATGCTCTGAACATTTATACCCCACTTTACACCATACGGTATCATAACAGGCGTCAGTGAATTTAAAGAAATCTTTGGATTGATGAGGTAAAAAAGGTAAGAATTAAATAATCGTTTCTTCATTGATTGATATCCCCGATTACATTAATATACCAACCAATGTTAACAATGTAGTTTTTATAATACGTTTATGAGTTCTAGTTTTTCTGTCTTGGGTATTTGCTGAAAAATGATGATTGAATTTTGAGGCAATTCTAGGATATTTTACAGAGATTTCCATGGCATCTTGCTATTCGTAACAGAGTTCAATTCAGTTTTCCAGATGTTATTCGAATGACTGAGGAATGCTCTCTCTGATCATTCCAGATTCGATGTTATTCATCATCGAAATATGATAATGGAAAACCTTTTTCATATCCTTACATGCTCTTCCCACATTTATCCAGACACATATGTAGAAAGATATTGTATCACTTGAAAATAGAGCAAAAGATTAAATTGGATTAGAAGAGAAAAAAATTGTCATTTTTAAATCAAAATATTTTGTATACTAACTGATCTTTGGGTATGCAGTAGATTATCCAAATGATTACCTGGAAGGAGTGTGTCAATATTTAGCTGACATGTTCCTTGAAAAGTTTACGGATGGATTCTGAGTGTATCATGATATCTGCTTTAAATATATTGAGATTTTTAAAAACATCACTGTGAACGTGAGTTCGAATCTGAAACAATGTTTATATATATATATATATATATATATATATATATATATATATATATATATATATATATATGTTGCCTCTATGTCTGTGTATTTGTGAGCTCGCTTGACTCTGGTGAAAAGAGTAACTCATTCTCCGTGTAACACCGGCAAGTAATTTCAAAAATCGTATCAAATAATAAGGTGTATATATATATATATATATGTATATATATATATATATATATATATATATATATATATATATATATATATATATATATATATATGTGTGTGTGTGTGTGTGTGTGTGTGTTTGTGTGTGCATGTGTGTGTGCGTGTGTGTGCGCATGTGTGTGTATTTCTACAATTGATTGTTCAATGTTTTGATGTAGCGATATCAGATTAAGCAGGTACAAGTCCAATACAGGATAATAACTGTTATGGGGGCTAGAGTTTTTAAACGGATCTTCATAGTATGCATCATACATAGTTATTGTTCATATTAAACTCGCATTGGTGGAATTACAAAATACTACCTGTGATAGATGCTATCATTGATATTGACTGAACTTAGGTCCCCATCATGAAATAACTGATTAGACTTCAATGAAGATTGGTATCACTTGAAATTGTTTGTCAAAGTGGAATATGATAAATTGAACCACTAAATATTTCTTTTGGTTGTATTAAACCTGATGTATCCTGTCATATATTTTTTTTTATCAACGTTACACTACAATTTTGTCTATGACATGTAGCTATATGTATGCATATGTATATGATACACACGTGTGCATATATTTGAGTATGAATTTGATGTGTCAGTCACCTTTTCTTTCCAAAAGACAGAATCCATCATTATTAGGGGTCAAAAGGCTGTTATAGCCTGTTAGTTACCTGCTCGATATAGCAAACAATACATCAATAAAAAACATAAAAATCTCATATATGAGTCATTACCTAAAATAGATTATCAAATCTGAGTTGCATTCATTGTTGTAAAGTTCCGCCTTACAGCTGATCAGCATGTACCGATGTTAACTATGGTCAATGAGCCATGACCACGTTGAAAGGAAGAATGAAATTGATAAGGGGATAGATTGAGTGCTTGAATTTACAGGAAAGTTTTGAAAATTGCATATGACTTGCTGCAAAAATTGTTAACGTCTTTGAACTAATACAATTTTCGACTTATAAAATATGCAATTTTTATCGTAGTATTTTTTGCTAGTTTTGGAGCTGAGCCCATCTGATAATTATTTACCGTGCACACTTCACAGAACTGCAACCTAATCACCGCCTGAGATGATAGTGGGGTAACTATGATGTCTTTTTCAGAATCAAATCAAATAAGATGTTGTTTTATTAAAATCACATCGACTCAATTGCATTCATTCACAAATGCATGTAAGCATCCTTTCCAAACCAGGAAAAATCACTGTTAGATTAGTTTTTCAATTGCAGACCAAAAACACAGTGGAGAACCTTTTTCTGCTTTCTACCTCTATATCCCTCTACTTTCTCTCTGACCTTTCGCTCAACTCTTCCAATGTTAATTCACGTTCTATGTCTTCGTGGAGCACACATCAAATATGCCCTACTTCTTTGCTTTGATAGATACCGATTATTTCATGTTGAAAAAAATCTTAGTTAAACCTTACGGGAGTTACAGTTTTCTTTTGGGCGGGGGGGAAATTGCATAGGGATTTCAAAATTTCGAATTCTTATCTCTATGATACACTATGCAGATGAGCACTTGTGTGTGAATTATCGAGCTGTTATGAGTTTATGCAATGCATATATGTGTGAGTGTTAAATGTGTAAATGTACGTATGAGTTTTAACGAAATTAGGATTTTTTTCGATTTTCAGTCAAGAACAATGCATCTGGGAGATTATAGTTTCAATATATATTCAAATCAAGGGAGATTTACACCACTGTCCTCCTTTAAAAACAAAGGACTCTCGGAAGATTCTAGTTACATGAAGCAATGTAACTGGTTCCACTTGAACTGACAAATGGGTCGAATTGGGCATCTACTCGGACTCAAATTCAGTGATGTTGAGTTAGCTTAAAAACTGTTTTTCAAGCGAGGAAAGCACGATTAATTTCCCCCCAAATCCGAGTCGTACACAAAGACAAAGTGGGCCGGATGCTTTTTTTCACTTTGATTTAATAAAATCAAAATGAGACGAATGGAAAGAATGAAATGAAGGAGAGAAAAAGAGGGATAGGGAACGAAAGGAACGTTAGACAAGGGAACAAATCATTTATTCATCGACTCCTCTCTGGTCAGCGTCTCATTAACTCTACGCATCACGGGATCCGACCAATCTTCCACAGCAAGCAAGGGGATTCAAGAATCCGACCAACTCTAGGTCACCTCTCTCTATTTACAGACGTTCCCATGAAAAAACGCATACGCCACTTCTTCTTCATCAACTAAATACAATGATACAATATTTTTTCCCAAGAAAAGTGTGCAAACGCTCTATATTGCATCTGTGTTTCGATTTATCTGTCATCTAGAGACATTAAACATATTAAACGATGGAGATAAATCAACGTGCTGTTCGGCCATTTCCCTACACTACATCGTAATTATAATAAACCAAGTCAGGATTCATATAAGAGTTATGATCTGCGAAAATAGCTGGTTGATCATGGTTCTACGTTTGACGACCTAGCTTCTAACAGAGTTTCTATTAGTCACTCAGACAAAAGATCAGTATAGTAAGTAAGTATATAGAATTGTCAATTGCTTGCAACAAATAACTGATAATTGTGTTTAATACCTAGTCTTTTGAAGCAAACACTGTTGAATTGTAAACTTCGAATCATTTTTTTCTTTAAAAAAATCGGTATCCAATGAAACTGTAATACGAGCAATGTCATTTGCAGTTACTCTCTCTCCCATCTTTTTAATACGGAGCTTCAGATGTATATTTTCAAAGACTAGTAGAGTCGAATAGAATATCAGCCGTCTTCTTAAATGTGGTGATTCTGTTCATCATAACAAATGTTCAATGTGGGCGCCCCTGTACAAAGTTGAGCAAAAAATAGTAAACATTAACGTTTCGTAGGAGAGCGATGTTTACCCATTGAATCAATCCGACCATTATTCGATGTTAGTTGGTGTACACCATATAATGATAACGATATACTTCACTCTATCACTTTTGTTCAACACATCATCCTATGAATCCTGATGGACACATTCTCTTTCTATAACATACAAACACATTCAAATATACACTGACATACAAAAAACATTACTTCAATACAGGTGTACAACAACAAAATTTGGCATACCTACTCAATGGTTGTGAAGTAAAGACTGGGGAAGGCTATTTACATATTATCAGAGCTAACTGAGAGCAAAGGAAAACTCACAGTAAAATGGGAATCATTCAAACAAACATTCGTATGTCAGTATATTGAAACACATGTTACTTATGCTTGAAGGGAAACTTTTCAAATATTCATATTTGCTGAGAGAACAAGAAAAATAAAAAAAAAACAGAGTTATTGAACTGAAAAAAAGTGGGGTAGCGTTAAAATACTGGCATTGCTCAAAACTTCCATTTATGCACATGACACAAAAATCCACATATAGATAAACATATTAAAAATTGATCACCATAGATTTAATTCCCCGATGCATTTTAGAAAACAACCCAATCTCAATAATTATCTTAGACATGGAGAAACAGACCAAACCCAGAAAAATTAAATCATCAACGTTTAATAATGCTAAACAGAACTTCAATATTGGGAATCATTCAAATGAGAATAAAATACCCTCAGAGAATATACATACCACAAAAATGGATGGATCAACAACATATTGATAACAAAAATGTGTACGCTACTCCCACATAATTTATGATTTATATTTACCAACAAGTATATTATCTCTCAGTAAATAAATTCCGAACACATACCAAACAATAATTAACCACTAAAAATAGAATACAAGGATTACCCTGACATCTAAAAAATACCCCCCTTTGGAAGAAATGTCCTGAATAAGATTCTTGAATAAACCAAATATATATATATATATATATATATATATATATATATATATATATATATATATATATATATATATATATATATATATATATTCAAATGTACCCGTAATCCAAAGGAAGCGATCAGTGAAAATAGATAAAATAAGTTTTTTGTAAGATATCTGATATTTAATAGAACGGTTTATTCTTTTTAAAGTTTGTATCAAAATTTGCATTCTTCATTTGAGCTTGCTAAAAAAACATCTGTCCCCCTGCAAGCTCATACGAGTAATATGCCCATTGACCCAAATCTCTTTCACAAAATACTTAAAGATTTAAAAAATCAAATTCATATGTGTATATGTATATGTGTGTGTGTGTATCTCTGAGTCTGCATGTGTGCATATATTCTAATATTCACCTCTTACAACATCCATAGTAATGTTTGATTCCGTCAAAATCATATCATCTACTTTGAGTTATGAGAGTACATATCAACACCGTGGAAGTTTCCAAGAATGAGCAGGGCATTCTACCAACTTCGGGTCAACATAGTGTAGCATGTTCACCCTATGATCATCAGAGCAACTGTGCCATCATGACAAAAATGAAAAGAGTGGTCTAATGGACCTCGAAGAAAAGATTGTTCACGAATATGAGACAAGAGACAGTCATAAAGTACGGCAAAATATGGCTATATATACATACACACACACACACACACACACACACACACACACACATATATATATATATATATATATATATATATGACACACACACATATATATATATATATATATATATATATGTGTGTGTGTGTGTGTGTTTGTGTGTATATATATGAATTCTAATATTATTCAAAAATCTATAAGGCATATATTCGATGTTCAAGAGTGTGTGCTTGTATATCATTTTTGTATAGCGCCAGTGAAAGCATTTATGGATAAGAGTGCATATCTATCCATCTGATACTCCATGCAAATGATGAGAAATATGTATTCGGATGAGGATATATTGGACTCTATCCTAATTTCATTCCGTCTAATTCGAAGTCTCTGATTTTCTCCGTGCACTAGAAAACGATAACTAATGTAATTACGTTGGAGAAACGAATAATAGTGATTAAGTCTACCGTATAATCTCTCATTTATAATGACTGAAAGGATTTTCATAGGCAGAAAAAGTATGATAACAAATGCAGGGGAAATAGAGACTACTAATACTACTATCACTACTACTACTGACATTAATAGTAAGAAAAAGGATTAGAATAAGAATAAAAAAGAATATGAAAATAATATTCTCTTTTCTTACTACCACAAAAACACAAAATATAATAAGGATGATATCGTGGATAACAATGAAGCTAATTACAAATATAAAGTAGTATTTTTTTTTACTGTATAAACGAAAGGAGAGGAAAAACGCAACACTTCTGATTTTCACAATAATAATCACATATATAGAGCCTCTGTTTCGTCAGTGAAGCATGCATTGATTTCTTTTATAATAAAATATATTCATTTATGAATTTTATACGTTCCTGAGCTAGAGATATTAGCAATGATTTGTTTAGTAATATGGCCCATTCACTATGACGTAACGTTTCAAAGTTGCATCTCCTTTGTTGCACTTTACTTCCAGTACATCAACTACTAATTTTCCCGATCAAGCCATTTACCAGCAATCCGTGTGCACATATAAGTATTTGTGTTGGTCTACGTGTATGCAATTGTGTATTGGAGCGTACATATGTTCGTGTAAGTATTTGTGCATGCATGTTTGTGTGTTAGTGTGTGTATATATGTACATGTGTATGTATGTGTTTGGTTGTATGTATGTGTATGTTCATGTGTATATATTCTTGGAGTAATGTGTATGTGTCTGTACATGCCTTCATGTGTAAAATGAAAGCGGATATGCTTTCCGATTGTTAAATTGATGTCAGCAGGTAATTTGCTCGACGAAAAATAAAAATGGGAAAAATGTGGTCAGCAGGTAAATTGTTCGAACGGGAACAAGTAACCAGGAAAGGACGCCAGTCAAAAAAATGCCCATTTAGGAAATATCCTCAGCAGTTGAATAATCTGATAAGAAAAATAAAGCCGGTAAAGTGTTCGACCATAAAAATACGAACAAGATATGTACTCTGTTAGTAAATAGTTCGACAGGGAAAAAGCACCTGCAGGTGGGGGAAATCTAGGTAGAATGTTATTGTTTGTTAAGTGCAATCGGAAAAATTCAATAAGAAAATGTTGTTAAACCATAGTCACATAATACTTGTATGAACTCTTATCTGTCATTGAGACTTGCTCCTGATTCCCAGTGCATAAACACAAGATTGAATGGTGAACTCACTGGAATAGATATTAGGACACATTTGCAAAATCTGGCTGTTTATAATGAAATTTCACATTTGAAGCATAAATGTCATTATGTAATTTTCAATTCTCACATTACCGGTGTTCAAGTCTTAGATATTTTTTGTATGGACGAAAATAATTAGATGATTTTACAAAGAGGCTACGAATAAAACAAAAATATTTTTGATTTTCAATATTATTTCTGTCATACACATCAAGTGCGTATATCATCAAATGGATTTGAAAGAGTTCACTTTAACTTTCGAATTCTGTACAGTATGGGGTTTAATAAGGGAAAAAAGATACCCCTCTTTAGAAGACAACGAGACACTAAACTATGATAGAGGAAAAAGTGCCCTTTGCTAACAGAAGTTGAAATGGCGTGTGGTGGAAATCAATTATACTACGGTAGTGCTTGTTTCAAAGTTTTATCTTTGAAAGAGATTGAAATTTCAAGTACATGGTGGATCCTGCTAAAATTAAGACGTGAAATTTTACACCTGTTGAAAATAGAGTTTCCATGCATTTCGGCTATTTCTTTTCAGTGATGCTTATATATTTCCGTAAGTTTAAAGGACAAACACCAAGCGACATTGAAGAAGAAGGATGGAAAATCTATTGATCTTGATTTGTGTATGCACTTTATAAGATAACTCAAAAACCGCTCTCTCGAACGACTTCAAACACAACTTTAAACTTTTGTGTTTGCCGACTCAGAATATCCCATGAATGACAACATCGTACGATGATCATAACAATAAGGTGCAGATTTTCTAATTGTAATTCAGTATACAGAACACTCTTGAGAGTTTCAACATACAATAACTCTCTATCGAACAACCAAAATTCAAAGAACACTGAATTTTTCAATGCAAGAATTTTTATCAACACTAAATTCTTTTATTGTTTTGGATCAAATCAAATTAGGTTCTGTCACTGATGAAATTAACATATCGTGACAATCAACCCTCGTACACATCAGACGGCAATGTTTTGCTTATATATTCGAGATTTTACGTCTTTGCCATGAGTTCTGATATTTCTGGATCACTGGTGATATCTAAGAATCGAATATTTATATTCACAATATGCAACACGTCAGTAGCAGGATCAGTGGAGGTGTTTCAAGGGTATTAGGTATATCAAAAAGTGTGTGAGGTTTCCATGCACCCTAGGTTAACTCAAAATTTTCGACCAGCTTTATTCAAACGGCTATTTTTTTGTTTGGGTTGGATCAGGAACTTTGCACCCCAGTTGACCTCCCTGTCTCTTGTAATGGATTAGCCATTCCTGCATAAATGTTTGGCCAAAAGCTGTCTTCCTGAACTCATGTCCTATTTTTCTCCCTTGTGAAGACCAAGCAATACCATTTAAAGCAAATCTGAGATAAAGATATATGCAATGATTTGCTATAGTAATATTTTTCGCCCATTCACAGTGACACAATATTTCTTGATCCTATTTCCCTAGTTGCACTTCATCAATCAATTAAAGAAAGAACGGATGAATGAAAGATACTTAAAAAGAGGGAAAGGGGAAAAATGTAGAGGGAATTCTGGAATAAATAAAGGAAAACAACATGAAGATCTATGGGCGCAAGGCTAAACAGATAATTTTATCCCCCCCCAAAAAAAAATCGTCTCCACCACGGGTCTTTTCTTTCTATAGCCTTCTCTTCATTTCTTAGTCCTAACTGGCCACAGAAATAACTTCCTGAAAATTCGGCTTCGTGGCTGAAATAGTTGTATTAGTTGCATTAGAAAGAAGTTTCAATCCGAAGCAGTCATTCATATATGTATTCTTTTTTGTTCTTTCTGCTGTATAAGATTTATCGGGATTTTCTTACGACGTAGTTGCAATCCCATCTGCCCTGCAGATATAAGTAAATAGCAGGACAAACAGGGCTCTGTAAACTTGTTTGGCATCCAGTCTATGCGACAAATGATATTGATCTTTAACCAGGAAGTATGGTCCCCCAATCCCATAAAATGCAAATGTTCTCTTCATCTTAATAGTTTGAGCTATTGATTTTCTCTGAATTCCATTGGTGACATACAGAGGGGATTTCTGTTGAGTGGTTATCAAAGAGTTTTTATACGTTTTGCATAGGCTTGTATTCTGGTGAGGTCACTTAAATGCAGCTTCTTTGAATATCGTTAGAGAAAGAGAGACATTCTTCTTCATCTTCCTCTATTCTTCCTATTTTTACAAATATTATCCAATAAACCCGCTGTGTGTATGTTTCCTTTGTATGAAACACTTTACAAATACAAATTTTCTGTTATGTCAACCATCATTATTATGAAGTTATCAATGCTGACATTTAAGAGGAATTCGTCTTTGATGTAAGAGATCATTCTACAGGCCATGATCAGATGAAATAAAAGATAATAGGATTTCGATTAATTTGTTTGCAATCAAATGAAATGAACAACGTGAGTAATTTTGATAATTGCAAATGTTTAAGATTCCCGACATGAAAGGAAAGATAACTTCCATCAACAACCAAGGCCATTCACTCAGATATTCGAATATTAGTAATTAGCAAATGATCATACTTACTATAGTAGCACTGTTATCACCCGCTTTTCTAAAAGTTGTCCTACACTACTCATCCATTTTCACCAAAAACAGCCAAATAATAGATAAATATATAAACAACAACATCAGCTTTTGTTTTGCAGCAAACTGTTTTAGAGACAGCGTCTTTCCCTCACTTATACGCCTTAGTCTGTAACCTCAATCAGCTAAACCTCCACCAACGATTTATTATTACATTTTTTACTTGGTCCAGGTGATCTCAAAGAAATGTCAAATGAAAAATTCATCGTAATTGCTTCTTAGATCACATTTTTTTAACGAGATATTTTTTTTCAATCACGAAGACACTTTAGTATCCGTTAGCAGAGATAGCCGTATGTTTCATTTTTTGTAACAAGCCACATTTGATGTGTAAGGATGTATCAACCTGGCAAACTATAAAATCTTTTTTTTTTTTTTTTTTTTACATCTTGTTGATGTATGCATTCTATGGAGATTTTTCGTTTATTTTGTTTATTGTTTTTTATATTCTTTTTCTTAAATTGAGCTGTTCGCAAATCCAGGTTGCCTTACTGAACAACTTCACAGTTGTTAATAGTTATCAATGATTTTTTTAAATATTCGCTGGCGGATGATACATCCATGTAGCCAGATGCCATGCCTTGATTGTACTCATTCTTTTGGATTTATAATTAGATTTTTCAAAGCCTAATCCTTGATGGACCTTTGAACGTTTTTCAAAAATATGTAAGCGGTACTTCATGTATACTTACCTTTGTATGCTTGATACCGAGTTCCATTCGTCATGATACTGACAGTTCTGCTTGCCAATATTGCCAATATAATATTTGCGACACTTAATACTATTAAAAACCCGTAACACGCAGGACTTTTTACTTTACATACATCGTTGTCTTTCACACTACAGTTTGAAAGTTTACTGGGAATTACAAATATCAAATAGGATAGCTGATGAGTAGAAGTCAGGAAAAGAGGGGACTTGATATTAACGATTATGAAACGAGCACTATTTGAGTAGATATATGAAAAAACATTATCTTAAAAGTGTATTTTCTCTAAGTAGACCTCTTCTTCCTCTCCTCGGCTGTTGGTATAAGTTTTACCAAACTAAACATGCAGGTAATCATTGCTCAGTGATTTTTGTTTAAGCATTCCATGTTTAAAAACGTAACATATTTTTCAATTACTTAGTTCAGAAACATGAACAGCAACTTTCGCTCTAATCGTTTCAGCAATAACAAAGTTTAACACTCTCTGCTGCTTGACAGAATTGATCTCTGCCATGAATTCGAGCTTTTTCCACCGGAGATAATAACCATTTTAAACCTGTAGTGAGTATTTTCTATTTACATAAACTTGGCAGCAAACAGGTTAAGCACAGATATTTATAAAAAAAAGAGGATGTAAATCGGGAAGCGTCAAGCAATAAATAACACTTTTATTTTGTTCACCGTATTTTTCTTATCCGTTTGAGGAATCTTGTCTCTTATCTTGCGATATTTACGTAGCTCTATGTTTCTCTACTGATTAAGAGGAAAACAACGTTTAGAACAATAAAATAAAGAAGGAATAACCCGGACGATGAAGAATATGCTGAAACATTATATATTTATATAAAGATATATGTATGCATATGAAAATACATGGGATGATATTTCTTTTTATAGGCAAGCTCGCAGGAACAATAAACAAAATACGGAGCTATATCAATATTTTCTTATGAGTTTTCTATGTTGACTCCTAGAAACCTCTGATATCTAAAAAGACATCAATGTTTAAGGGATTAAACATATATCCGACCAACCTACTGACTATTATTGAGGTAATAGGTTCAGAACAAAACACATAAATAATTCTATATTTCTCTATTAATTCAAGTACTCTCAGAAAATTTATCATAGCTGCTTTAGTACTTATGATAGCATAAGCTTAAATTTGTAATCTTTTCCATGTATGTAGTTTAGAATGCTGGTTCTTCCTTTATATTAGTTTTGTTTGTAACTTAATATCTAATGATAATACTGTCATTATCTGAGTTATATTTTTCTGTAACTATGATTAAAGGAAAATCTGTGTTTGCATACCCAAAGATAACAAGAAATTTCCAAAATTACCGTTTGTCATATATATAGATGAGAATTTTGTTTGAAATTGTTTTGATCAGTACTCATCGAAATAATTATGGAAACAGAATTGGAAAAAAAATGGAAACTATACATTATTCTCCATAGTTTATTTGAATCATCTCCTTTCTCATCTGCTCTGTATAATACCCAAAATGTATCCATAAAATATATAGATTGGCAACCAAGATGTATATAAAATACCTCAAAATATATTTTAACACAAAGGTTGGAATTTTTTTACAATACACTAATGACACACATTATGAAGTCCAACAGATGCCAAACATATACATTCGGATCAGGCATTGTTTTAGTCCATGCAATAGAAAAACAAAAGAACAGAAATGTTGCCTAATGAGTAGTCCAGACTGTAATGGCACACAAGTTTTTTTTGCTGCATTTATCTGATAGATCATGCAAAAACAAGAGAGCTTCCCAATGAAGCAATTTTGGAACAGACTAATTACAATAAAGCCAAATTTGAATAGTAAAAACGTAGATACAAAGCATTTTTTTTTTGTATTTTTCTCAACAAATTTCCTTTTGGGCTTCTGTTGAAATCATCATCTTGCATAATCCATCAGTGGTGATGTGAAGTCTCACCAACATATATATATATATATATATATATATATATATATATATATATATATATATATATATATATATATATATATATATATATATATATATATATATATATATATATATATATATATATATATATATATATATATATATATATATATATACGGGTCTGAAGTGGAGGTTTCAATTCTGCCCTGCAGTACTGGATGGGATAATGGAAAGTCTATAACCACACTGAAGAGATGTATTACATCAAAACAGCTATCTGTTGATGACACAATAGTATATATATATATATATATATATATATATATATATATATATATATATATATATATATATATATATATATATATATATATAAATTTGGGATGTAATAAAATGTATTACAACATAATACAATATCTGATGCATGATAAGTTGATTTCATGAAGTGTTGGATACATCAAATACTGAGTAGATGTAGAGCAGAGTTCAAAATATGAACTGAATCATCCACCTAGAAAGGCGAAAAGCAGAAATATGAACGTGAAATCCCTGCTCCAATATATATATATATATATATATATATATATATATATATATAGAGAGAGAGAGAGAGAGAGAGAGAGAGAGAGAGAGAGAGGGGGTATTACTTCTCATTGATTTTTAATCGTTAGTGGGCGTAGCTCGATGCATTTTCACAAGGATCAGCCATCTTTCTAGAGAAAAAAATATTTGTAGAGATAAGAAATAATTGCTGTTTACATGTCCGATGCTGAAGAGGGAAAATCGAATGATTGTGAGTTCAGTTTCTGTGTAGGTGCAGGAGGGTAACATTTGGTTTGAAATGAGATTGATATATGAGAAGTTGGCTAGGGGGCATATAGTCAGTATCTTTGAATGTGTAGCTTGTTTTAGATTCAAGCCAGGAAAGCCTTGAATAATCATTTTGAAGGGCTGTTGATTTTGCTTTTTTTACTAAAGGATTGAAATATAGCATCCACCAGATAAGTGTTAGTATATATCGGGCTATGTGGGAGTAGGTATTTTTTTTCAACAAATCTTTTTGTACGGTGGTGGGTATGTCTACTTTTACTTTTATTGTATTTGTGCTTGTACTGTTTTTCAAATAAGGTGTTGGTTGTTAGCCGTAACCTTCTGCATCAGTATTGTACTGTATTGTATTCATATGATTCTGCTCGGCAAAAAACAAAAAGAAATCTGAAAAACCTAGAACCCCTCAAATCTCTTTTCATTTTCAAATCGTCATTTCCATCTACATTCTGTCAGATCACATTACATCCACGACATACATACATACACACACACACACACACACACACACACACACACACACACACAAATTCATGTATGTGTATACGTGTGCTTGTTTTTTTTGTTGTTTTTTTTTAAACCTTCAGTTTTTACTTTGAACACTTTACTGTAAACCTTGAAAACGTATGTAAAGCGAGCGATTAGTATAAGCCAGAGTAGCAAATAGCAAGTCGGGGTAAAAAAAATTATACGATCATCATGCTGCAGTAACTTCCCATGCGGTTAGAAGTGGTCAAAGGTTTTCAAATAACACAATCTCATCTTTAGGTCAGGCTTTTTTTCTCGCTCAAATCATAGATCATGTCCATGGGGACAATGAGCAGCCTTCTAACCGACTGAGAAAAACTGATGAGTTTTCTGTATCCATGAAAATCTATGTTACCGATACACTGAAGCTTATTTCATTCAAATTATCCAATGAATATTCTTATAATATATGTATTAATAAACCTTACCACCAAAAACTTCACTCCCGAGTCTGTCTCACTCTCTAAAGTACACATTATATATATATATATATATATATATATATATATATATATATATATATATATATATACATATATATATATATATATATATATATATTCACAATTTTCCATTAATGATATATACAGCACAGAATTTGCAGTAAACATCTTGCAAAGATAGTAGAATAGTTTGACCCGGCAGCAAATGGGTTTAATAACATCTGGAAATAATTGTTGATTCACATCAGATACAAACAGAACCAAGGATTACTCAGGAAACGCTTCCGTCACACTGTCGTCAAAAAAGTAATAGAAATTAGTTCATAATATGGAGTATGAAGATATATACAGATTGAAAAATACGTGACAATTTCGAATGTATCGTTTTTGAGTTGCCTCCCTTTGAAATTGGCTTACTTTTCCTGAATGTTCAATTTAATATATCTGTACAGTGGGGTCATAAGAGTTATGAATATCTATCGATATAAATTGAATTTCTAGATCCGTCCCTGAATAGGATGAATTCCTGGTAGCCGTTGTCATTCTTCATTTTGATTCATTCGGGAACTCCGTAAGATATTGCATGACTTGGCAGGCAGAGAGGGAGACTGGCACCAATTGATTCAGTTGTCCCCTCAAGACCAGTTCGTGGGAGTAAAAAAGGATATATATATAGTCAAAAAAATGGAAGTCGTACATGCACTAATATTTGATTTTCAAATTGATTCATAAACTGATCATTTCACCTGCATATCTCTGTACCTAAGTATAACTTATCTTGCGGTCAAGTCACCCTGACGGTCACTTTTTCCAATCAGATCACAAAGTTGAGCATCGTTGAACCAGCATAGTACTTTAATGGCTTGCCCACTGAGAACAGCGGATACTGTGAGAAATCCGATGCCTACTAACCGAAGCGTAATAGATAACGACGGTATCTCTTAACAGATTTAGCAGATGACACGTAAAGCAAATCAGGCTTGTTATCTTCATGCACGTGTCAATCCATGCAGTGTGTCGTTGATATATGACATAGACGTTATGAGGTCTCTCTGGAGAACATCCAGTCATTTCAAGTACACTGACAGTGGTTTGTATTGCACCAACCAGAGAGGATCTTATTGTGCATGCATGATCAGACATTTTTCCTAACAGTTACTTAGCTGGCAGTGAAAAATCACCAGAAAACCTCTTAAACTGTTTGACTGTTCCATTTACAATGTCTGAGCCTCCCTATCCTTAATGTTTCGGGCTAAGTTTTTTTCAACTAACCTTGCATCCTCTCAGATAAGTCATACCCGTAGTTCAGATCGGCTTCCTGCAATTTCTTACTCCTCCCAAAGATATATCAGACTAAATTCTAACGTGAACATGACTCGGCATCTGAAAGTTATAACAAAATACACCTCTGCCGAAAGAGAAACGTGCATTTAATCAAGATCGGAGGATAAGACACCCCAAAACATTTTCTTTTGGTAGACTCATGCATATCATTAATCTTTTATAACTTTTCCAGGTTATTAGTTCTTGAAAATAATGCAGAACAGATTTGACTATAAAACCTTCTCATGTACAGAGAGTTGCAGCATACATTATACAAGGAAGAATCAAATATATCGTTGCATCAGTGCATAACTACTGTCACTACATAACTTTTAATTCATATTCTTATTTCATGAAATTGAATTCCCCTGTTGATATTTAGTAGTACTCGTTCAGTCAATCCAAAGTTATACATCGTCAGTACTCAGGGAAACATCCTGTTCTCTTCTCCTTATCTTCAAGTCTATTGAAAAAGGAATTCAATCGTTGACAAAACATCAACTGAATTTTTTTCTGACCCCCCCCCCAACTGTGAAAACACAACTTTTTTTATCTCAAACCAATCAGCATATTGGCGGTTGAAATGACCTCCATTGAACCTGGCCAGTAAACTATGTGAAATTCAAACCATTCGCTATCGGACCCTGGGACATCGAAAACAGTCAAATAGCCACTTGACATGACGCCACACCTTTCATTATTGTCATCATCATCATCATCATCATCATCATCATCATCATCATCATCATCATCATCATCATCATCATCATCATCATCCTTTATACGTTTGTTGTTGGACAAATCTTCCCGAGGATTCGTCAGCTCTCCCTATAACAGCCACCATGGTACCAATACTTGTAAATTTTGCTAGGCCCTTATATTTTACCAGCAGCAGTTTTGCTTATGATATCCATGATATATGGTGCGATGTCCACCGATCGTCTGACTTTTTTGCTACATGAACGGACTAATGCCATTTGACCTTTCTGATGATTCTATGATATCCCTGACTCTTGCTTTTCCTCTAAAATACTGCACTGTTACGTGATCTCTTCTTGTAATTGTTGATCGTTATTCTTTCATGGGCACGTTGCATGGTTCTCAGTTTGAAGATGAATCTTTCGGTTAGAATCGATGTTTCAGCACTATAAGTGACTTTTGGGAGGTTACATTTGTTGTATACCTTCCTTTTTGGAACTAATGGGAGTTTCTTGTTCTTGAAAATTGAGATTGCTATCACAAAAGCTTGCCATCTTTGAATGATTTTTTTTCTTTTTTTGTGTTTTTTGTGTTTGTAAGGTAGATTTAGTAGTTTAGATTCTTCAAAAGTCAGTTTTTGATTTTGATGTTGTTATCTTTGTCTTCAATATGTTTGTTTTACATGATATTTGTTTAACTAAAGTTCATGGACACTTCATGATTCTTAGAGCTTCCGATTAGTTTGTCCACTATTATCGAGAGGTTGAGGTTTTTCCCCAAAAGACAATGTCCTCAGTACATCTACCTTACATAGGTTTTTGCCGTCTATATTCTTTTTCTTAGTATAGTTTTTAGATGATCAGGCTATGATAAGTTTGGGTGAGCTTGTATCACATTGCATTACTCTTTTCTGACCTGAAAGAGCTTAGTCTTAATGTAATCCAATAATTGAACTAATATTTCGGTATATATTTTGCAAGACTCGTGGATCTCTTCTAAGGGAATCATTTATATGAAAGATTCACCAGTTGGAATTCTTTTCACTGGTGAAAATAAATTTAAGCTTGCCACCCAACTGAACATTATCTACATTGCATATAGTCCACTGTCTATTGCCTTTAATATCTTTCAATGGTGTATTCACTTACACACACACACACACACACACACACACACATACACACACACACACACACAGTAAGAGGAATAGGAAATAAAATGTTTTCAATTTCCTCAACAAGTTGAAACAAATGCTAGTTCGATTTACTTTGAGACCCATGCAAACATATGCGCACACACATAATAAAGCTATGTTTCACATCTACAGACAAATTTGAAAAAAAATGTTCGGCAAAACGCAAGACAAATCCTGTCTTCTTGTCGCCAAACTCTCCGTATTTGATGTTGGTAGACGTATAATGTCAAACACATTCTTTCACCTTTCGACATGAAGGTGAAAAAGAGACCCATATTGTTTGATATACTTTTTTTTCTTCTCGTATTTTCAAGCATCCAAGGTCACAGCTCCAGTCACTGAGATGCGTCTCATTGGGTCACTGTTCCAAAGGTCAGTTCATTCATGGACACACCTGATGTATATATTTATACATGTGCGCAAAGTTTTATATGTATTAATTAAATAAACGTGTCATCCACAGATGGCTGTCTCGTTGAACTGGACGGTCAGTAGAGTTGAATTCAACGAAATATTTAGTTACACATATTTCCCTATCCACCGGTGCTCTATTTTTAAGTTGGAAGAGTATTTCATGAGCTTACAATGAACAAGTTACCTCATTTAGAGAGTGCTCAACCCTGAAAAAAGGAGTGTTAATTATGATAATTATTAGATATGTGTGTCATCCACTGACAGCTATTCCGTTGTATTACAACTCTTCAGTGCGAGTGACTATAGACTATCGATTATATATATGTATGTGTGTGTGTGTGTGTGTGTGTGTAGTCTCCAAGTATATGAATGAGTTTTGGTAAGATAATTTGTTATTCTGCAGGCAAGAAAATCTTATGACAAACAAACGTGAAGAATGATAAGAAGAACATCAGACGATAAAAAATGTAATAAAGGAAAGAGACGCCAATTCTTTTTCAAAATTCTCCAATGAACGTTGGTTGAGAAAACAATTCTAGCCCATGAGTGAACACGATTAAGAGTGATTATAGTCTTATGCAAGGAAAAGAACCTTTTTTTTTTCTCACCTCTCTTTTTGATAAATTCAAAGTCATTTTGTGCGATCTCATTCATTCACCCTCTTTTTGTCTTCATATTATTTATCTATCCATCTCTCTCTATATATATATGTATATACATAAACACCGACAAAAATTATTATGAAAATGCGTTATATTACTATGAAACTGTTTCTGATATGACTTCCCGTCATTACACTACGAATGTATCATTTTGCGCACTGAGAAAATCAACCGCCAGTAAGATATATATATATATATATATATATATATATATATGTATATATATATATATATATATATATATATATATATATATATATATATATGTATATATATATATATATATATATATATATATATATATATATATATATATATATGTATAAATATATAATAGAACTTTATAATAGGTTGATATTTCAGTTTATTTTACAATATTTAATTCGAAACATCTGTTTGGCTTAGGGCACCCAAACTACCTGCACTACTGCTTTGTTGTTTTTGTTGTTTTTAATATATGTTTTCTATACTACTATTATTCTTCATCATTGACTGTAATGCTATAATTATTAATTTATTATTGTCATTTACATGTTTCTAGAAACTGTCTAAACAACGATGACAAGTTCTGAGTTTTTCTTTGTTGAATTAAATTCCTCAGAGGTTTTTTTTTTTTTTTCGATCAGTCTGAGAAAGATGTTGGTTTTTATTTGTAGATAAAATGAACGTGTCTACCAGACAATTGATCCGTCTCTACTTTTTCTTTGTTTTACGCTACTGATTCTTACTTTTTCATCGTATTTTTAACTGATCTCGATAGAAACCACTGCAATTAAGGACTTCAGTGAATTTATTCCAAACGTTGTTGAATTGTATTTCGTTTGAGGATTAGTAAATTAGATTAGTTTGTATTGACTCTGGATCTTTTTCTGATGGTATTTTGGTGATTAAATTACATATTAACGTATGTAACTAAGGAAATTTCTTTCTTATGTGGTTTGTAGATTTTTGATTTAGATTTTTTCCATTTGCTCTTGAATGCATCCTTCAATCTTACTGCACTTTTGCACGCTGCCAAGTTCTCCTTAATGTTGATGTCCAAGATATCAAAAGATTACTCTCTATACATATAATGTCCTGATTCAACGCCAGTTTGATTCACACGAATTGATTATAGAATAGATGAAAGATTCTTCAATTAATTCAGTCAAATCATCAAATATAAACTTTATATATCAAAATGATAACTCATTTCTGAAGTGTATTGTTAGAAGAAGCCAAATATCATAGAATGCATGAAAACCTATACTGTCTTTCATCATAATGAATTATAGCAAATTAGGGCATCCGATCTCGAGGAAATATGAATATGATCCCAAATCATGATGTAGAGCCCTGTCAAGGTGGTTTGGCACCTGATTTGACGTCCCCAAGCATTTCCTGCATGCCAGGCTTACTGTGCTCTATTTTCCTCTGGAAACGATTGAGCATTCAATGATCATTATATGCTTTGTCCAAATATGCATCATAGTGGGAACATCCCTGTGTCGTTCCTTTGTCCGTTGATATAGATCTGAAGCCATTCAGAATAGGATCCTGAGAATGAGGGGCCTTTGAAGTTAGTCAAAGATTAAGCCTCCATTTTTTTCATATGTATTATAAACTGTGCATCATCAAAATAAAGCACACCACTTTTGACATTGACCAAGCTGGGCTTTTAATTCTCGATTTGGTGATGATCCATATTCTAACAGAGTATAACTATCTTCCGCCATCATTCCATCAGCTTTAAGTAACGCAAATGAACTTCACTAAAACAATTCCACTTGACAATTGCACACACTTTCCTTGAATGTTAGTTGATCATGGGCTGTGGTTTTAACGAGTCCCTATGATGACAATATCTTTCTTTCCTAATATCATAGCAAGGTATAAATTTTAAACCATAGGTAATCTATACAAGTGGACGAAAATGTGTTAGAATATGAGGGTTAATTTTAATATTTCAACCAGAATTTTCATTTTAATATTGAATATACGACTTTATTTTTAAGCAGCATTATTATGACGAAATTGCTTTTTTGTGTGGGTATATATGAAGCTGACATACATACTTGGCAAAGATAAGACAACTTAATGAGCCAATGAAATTCTGATTTTTAATCCCGACATGAGTCCCCTCCTTTGCTGCTGCTGCTGCTGCTTCTGCAGTGTGCATACATGCAAAGAAATGCATTATTTTTCACCTGTACAAGTCAACTCTTTCATCACGAAAGGCTTTTGTCGAATCGTGACGAACACATTTTCCAAGTTTAGACACCTTTTCAAAATGTTAATGAAAGTCGATCGTTGAATGTTTTGAGTTTTTGGTTCTATCAAATTCTGCAACTGTAACAGCACATTTTCTACCGAAATCAGACAAAAGTAAGTCATCATTGAACTCAATAAGACAAGCTGCTCGAGGTCTATCTCTCAAGATGAAATCATATCTTGAAACTTTACAACGACCTACAGCAAATCAACTCGTTTAAAAAATGAATCCCTCAACACCGTGAACATTTTTGGTTACCTTGCCAGCATTATTGCCTTTCTCTATTATCATATAGAAATGAACGTCTGATGATTCCAAGAATGTGTTGATGATCTGGAGCGTCGAAGAATTAAGGTAGTTGAATGGAACTGTAATAATTAACAACGTATCTTGACATTTAAACAGCCAGAACACGTACATGCCCTTGTGATGTACATTAAGAATGTTAGAATAACGACCATATCACTCGTTTCTCTCTCTCTCATCCCCCTCTTTCTCTCTCTCTCTCTCTCTCTCTCTATATATATATATATATATATATATATATATATATATATATATATTGATTATCTGACATTATCTAACAATTTATCAGCCAATATTTTTCATGTAGAAGTCTTCCAACTAAAATTGCAATATCTTTCTTTATCTCACTTAATCTATACACCATCATTATCAACAGACTTAGCTGTTATAAGCCCACAGCTAGACATCTCTTTAAATGTTTATCCAACGTGTCTTACCACCAATTGTTTTCTTTTTTGTTTCCATCTTGGATGTTTCCTTTCTTTACTGAGTATGCCCTACAACTGACACTGATCAGTTAGTGTTTGGATTAATTTGTTGTATCCTTCTTTCTCAATATGGTACCATTTTATGGTGCTCAATCATTTATACTTTGAAGAATACGTTGAACTTAGCCAGACATTCAGTATGGATAGAAGTATATTAAAAAGCAAAATACCAATATACTCAAAACTTAGAGTATCCATTCGATATATAATACTAGTTATGACGTGTAGGGAAACTTATGAAAACACTCTATATGAACAAAGGGCATTGGGAAGAACAGTATTAGGAATAAATCTTTATATCAGGAAAAATATGTGTTCGCCCCTCTCTCTCCTTCCCATCTCTCCCTCTTGCTCTCTCTCTCTCTCTCTCAATATATATACATATACGTGTGTGTGCGTGTGTGTGTGTGTGTGTGTGTGTACAGCTGATACAATAATTCTCATGCAAATGTGCACAATCTTAATCGCAGTTCTCACAATAAAATTTAAAAAATAAAGTTATTCGTTTTGGATTAGGATAAAATAATCAATCTAAATAAGAACCTACAGACTTTACACATTTTGGCAATTAGAAACAAATTCATTCATTCTGGATCCACAAAATTATTAAACCTTTGAATTAATGAGTTTAATGCGTTTGTAGGTACTGCTTGGTTATGAAATACCTTTCCTTGCAAGGAGTGGTCGGATGATAAATGAAGCAGGACATGGTCGGAGAGAAATTTCGTAAAAAGCAATGTGAAAACAGTTTTGTGGCATACTTTACACCATTTGTGATATGTTTTGTTCATTATTAACAGCCATTTGCTTGTGAAATCGCCCTCTCCTGCTTTTCAAATTTCGAACAAATAATAAACAACTGTTAAATCGAGTCCGTTTTGCAACATTTTGAATTTTACATGGATCTGCCTCAACCAGCCGTCAAGAATGGCGTCCATGTTTTCAAGGCTCCAATCTCCATACGAAAACACCGTTGAAGTCTGCGTTAGTTTATAATACATAGGTAAAATTTTGGGACTATATAGCTAACAAATATAGCTGATTTACGTTCTGTTTTGAACACATGCCACAAAATGTCTTGAAAATGCTTCCTTTTTATTCTTGAATTGTCAGCCTGAAAGAATACCAGAATGAGCAATAAAAAGATAAACATCATCTTCGATGAAAAGAGTTTAATTCTTACTTTAAAATGGCGTAATCTATGAACATAGTTGAACAACACATGATTCCAAAATAAACGACACACATAAATGAAAAAGAATATGTACTTTCCCACCAAATATATATCTGAATATGCATATCATGCGTATCAACTGAAAGACAGGGAACATGCACATATCACACACATATACATATACAAGCACACACACATACACATACATGTGTGTGTGTGTGTGTGTGTGTGTGTGGTACGTGTGTGTGGTATGTGTGTGAGTGTGTGTATGTGTGTGTGTGTTTGGTATATGTGTTTGTAAGGCAATTATTTATCTTCATATTTCCAGGAAACGGTGTCCCCACTAACAAAAGCATAAAAAACAAGACCAAAAAATAAATCACCCATTGGAAGTTGAAAGAGAATATTTTTCTCTTTCATATTTTGATGACAGTGTGTTTCGAATTAAGTGACCTTATCCATTGAATATGCTAAAAGCCGGAAATTATTTATCTAGAAATGGCCGTTCGACAATGACACCATGATTGCTTTCGAGATGCTACTAAGACATAATTGCAAATGAGCATATTTTCTAAAGGAAAAAAAGCCAAGAGAGTTACTTATTTCGTATTTTTTATTACCAATGATCATTAAAGAACGGATGGAAGGAAAAAAATACGTGGATCCAGCCAGACAAGATGAGGGGCTGTTTCAAAAAACACTCACTTAATCCGGATATATACATATATATATATATATATATATATATATATATATATATATATATATATATATATATATATACATATATACATATATATATATATGTGTGTGTGTGTGTATATATATATATATATATATATATATATACATACATGTATATATATATATATATATATACAAACGCACATATATATATATATATATATACACACACATATATAGAGAGAGACAGAGAGAGAGACAGAGAGAGATAGAGAGGATGAGAGATAGATAGATAGATAGATTGATACATACATACATACATACATAAGTGGATAGATAAATAGATAGATAGATAAAAAGATGGATTGCATTTTATTGTTTGAGTAAGATCTATCATTTTGTGGTTTATACATCCATTTGGTCTAGACAACATGAGTAGAATGAACAATTAAAAAAACGGGGCTGCTTTTTGAATTGTCCACAACCAGTGATATATCAATCAGGTGACGAAAAGAAATCCTTTCAAGTGAGAGTTCCGATATAATATAATGCATTTTATAATCATTCCGTCGGATTATGTATTAATTTTTCATATATATATATATATATATATATATATATATATATATATATAGAGAGAGAGAGAGAGAGAGAGAGAGAGAGAGAGAGAGAGATTGATAGATATATTGAATAAATAGAATTTTACTGCAAATAATTCATCCACAATGAATAAATCTCATGAATATTAAATTCTTTCATGAGCCTTTTTGAATACAATTGATAACTATCAAACTTTAATTCATGCATTTTCAAAAGGGATTGATTTCATATGGATCGAGGGAAATCTTGAAATTGAAAAAAAAATTGATTGCTATCAAAATGTAATTCAAATCATCCTCAAAGAAACATGTTATAAACGGAACATGTTCAAGATATTTAATGCAATATACATATAGAATACAATGATTATATGGATTCCATATCAGAAAATAGTAAATAAATATGGCACAAAAAGTGAACTTTCCTGTATATCTGTCCCATACTTTAAATGCAGTTCCATTCAAGCGACTGAAAGAATTATGCTGACCTAATGAAGGCAGCAAAATATAATTTTTTGTCGATTTATCACGTAGGAGAACAAATCTATGAGAAGTAATCTCAGAGATCGTGATTTACTGGTTGTTAAGCATTGAAAAATGTATCGATAATGACAATTCAAATGAAGAAAGGACGAAAAAATAACCACAAAAAGGTGATCAATAAATTTTGTTCCAGTGTGCTGCTGATGAGTTTCTCAAAGAAAAGAATTGAAAAAAGGAAAAAAATTTCAAAAATAAATTCATATTTAGGTTGGTAGGTATGGGTAAAATTTTCGAAAGAAGCTGTTCATTAACTGACTGCCCTATGTGAATACATAACTATCTATACATTTGGATGTTTCTTTACAGCGTATAAAAGAGGGTCTATGTATTTCAATGCTTATAAAATCTTAGCATGTGTGATAATTTTTTTCCTTTGGTGCACAATTGCCCTAAACTATGTGAGCAATATTTGAGGATATCACTGAAAATAGACTGAAATTGATCCACATTCATAAGATATAATGATTAATAATATATATACATATATATATATATATATATATATATATATATATATATATAGTGTCATCCACAGACAGCTGTTTTGTCGTATCACACCTCCTCATTGTGGCTATAGACTTTCAATTATCCCATCCAGTACCACAAGGCAGGATTGAAACCTTAGCTTCAGACCTAGAGACCGATAGCTTAACTCTGAACGATGGAACTGGACGGTCAGTAACGCTGAAATTAAGCAATATATATTTATTTACAGATAAATTCCTAATCCACCAGAGTGCTCTATTCCTATGGAAGACCATTGCATAAGCTTACATTGGATGAGTTACCACACTTAAATAGTGCTGAACCCTGAATAGAGGAGCATTATTACACGCTGTTCATAAACACAAATATACTATATATATATATATATATATATATATATATATATATATATATATATATGTGTGTGTGTGTGTGTGTGTGTGTTGTTTATTTGTGTTTATGAACAGCATGTAAGAAAGATATTTAAGTTTTCATCAGTATTTTGACAAGAACACGATGTAAGTCGTGAGCTAGTTTCATCCTACAAAATATCCAATACTCATGCCGAAATTCTGGCATTTATTCAGCTATGCAGTTCATGGATATTTGATTTCTAGGCAGGAACTCCCTATTGTAACAGATGAAGCAAGATCAGGGTTATCACCTTTTGCCTGCAGCATTATGCTGCTGGCACTTGACATTTTTTAGTTCCGGCGACATGATGCTGCCCAAACTAAACATTTTATGTGAAGATTCATGTGTCATGTTAGAAGTAGGTAAATACCACATAAAATCACACTGACGTAGGTCTAAGATACATACTTAAAGAAAATATCTCATGATTTTAAAGGAAATCGAAAATGTAATTATAAGTTGGATTGAACCCTTCCAGGCCTGATATTTTAATTCTTTGATCTTTTCGTAATCGTATTTTCTTATCTATATTTGAACACCACTCAAACACATCTAACGCTGAATAAACAAAAACCAATATATCAAAATGTCGAGATAGGTTGACCCTGGTGTGTAGTCCAGCGATGGGAAAAAATAGCATATTTACAGAACAAACCTTTGAATTTTACAGCACTGATTTAATTGATGCAGAACTTAATCCACGTTTCTCCATTAACTACAAATGCCAATAACTTATATCATTTTGGGATCTTAGTGAAATCAAGATTTTTTTTTGTTTTATTCTGATTGATGGCAAGTCACTTATATTTATGAGCCAGAACTTACAACTTGTTACGGAATATCTATCAATGGACAAGGGCTGGCAATGGATAGTTATTACTGTTTATCTCCATCTGCAGGTGAATGGTAGTTCGTATTGATCGAACTTTACGTTCTGAAGAATCAATATTCAAATTGAATATATATATATATACATATATATATATATATATATATATATATATATATATATAGATAGATATATATATAGGAAGAGAGAGAGAGAGAGATAGAGAGAGAGAGAGAGAGAGAGAGAGAGAGAGAGAGAAAAGAACGATTGGAGATATTCACTTCCCTGCTCTTTCAACTTAACACTTGTGTCAATTGGCTTTGTTTGCTCCATGATGATAAACGTGAATTAAAAACAATTCTTTTTTGCTGCCTGATTATTCCATCAATATATCAAACGCAACCATCCGTTGTAATAATTGATTCAAATAAATACATTATTACATTATACTTGTATGTAAGTTCTCGTGTTTTGATATTTTGAAGAAAATGCATAGATCACAGAATATTCTTAAAAATTGGATCACCCAATCTAATATGAACAAATCAATGAACAGTGTGCTCTTAAACAGTGCTGGCAAATTTTGGAACAAATCATTGCATCATTCAAGTCATCTCTGTATTTGACATGGTTTTCAATTTAATTTATCAGTTTCTATCATGAGTGGCTTGAAGGCGATGAAGGCAGTTATGTGAGGACAAAGGAAATCAGGTGTATAAAAATATCTAACAGATTAATTATATGGACGGTACCAGTTTCGCAATTTAACCAAAATATTCAGCCCGACTGAAGATGGAGCACAGAACTTGGAAACTGGTGTTTTTGTCCTCTACTTCCTCAAATGGGGCAGCAGGGCAGGCAAAAAGTTGATGCCCTGAGCCTGAACGCTTGGGGAAAATCACGCCACAATTGTATGCGCATTCCTTTTGATCTTTTTAGCTAGCCCATCTGACGCATTCGAATACTTGGATCCTAGAAGATTAGTAACTTAACAGGAATAATAAATGCCGTATTGATACCTTTTCAGGCACGAGCTGTTGTATGACTGTTTTCTTTTATCTCTGTACACTCCTGGATATGCAGACATTATGATCACCTCTCACAACTGAACCTAATTTGAAGCAAGCAGTAATCACTTATAACAAGTTAGTCGTACGAATCCTGTCAAAGAGACACGCATGAATACCTGTTATCCAAAATCTACTGACCTCTCAATCGGAAATCGATATAGTTTCCGTTAGAGTGGCAATCGGTTATTACGATTCTGATGATTAGTTAGGAAGAAAGTTCCTGACTGGGAATGCAACTGCTCCTATTCAAGACTGCGATCAACAATACCTAATCCTGACAGCAATTTCCGTTTTATATCAACTCGTCAATATCCTCGCTTCCTCTTTTCGCTTCATATCCCCATAAGCTGTGAACCTCAAGCACATCAGAATTAGACAGATTGACACTGACACTTAACAAGCAAAGTTATTTTGGCTTAAGAAACAAATTCCTCATTGCATCTACATTGTTGGAATGAACCGACCTGCGTGAGAATGTCGGGGCCTGCGATTTTTGTAGTTGATTCTAGGTGTATACGAAAGGGATCATGATAGAAATCTTTTGCACCTGTTACCTGTAGATGAAACTCAGCGGGAATCGTTGATGAATTAATAATATCAAAAGTCGAGTCAGGAAGAATATATCGACAGAAACTAAGGGATAAATCTCAGTGGGCAATATTTACTGAGCAAATGTCATCAAATAAAAAGATATATATATATATATATATATATATATATATATATATAGAATGAGAGAGAGAGAGAGACAGACTGACTGACAGAGACAGACAGAGACAGAGACAGAGACGGAGAGACAGACAGAGACAGAGACAGAGAGACAGAGGGACAGAAAAAGACAGACAGAGGAAGGGAGAGATAGAGGGATAAAAAGAGGGAGAAGAACAGCGATAGAATGAGAAGGACGTGTGTATACGTGCGTTGGGGTATTGTGCATGAGTTTATGTGTTCATGAGTTCGTGTAAGTATAAATATATACACACACACGCATATATATATATATATATATATATATATATATATATATATATATATATTATATATATATATATATATATATATATATATATATATATATTTATATATATATGTATATATGAAGTGTACGTGTACAGAAATATATATATATATATATATATATATATATTGATGTACATCAATTATTTTGTAAGCTTATGCATACCTAGTAAGGATATACAAATACATATTACCGTCATAATTACACCAAAATCTTCCTGAAATAATAGAGAGAAAAATGTATACCTCTATAAGTAATTTACATAAGATCAATTCCTTTTTTAGGAACTCTGACATCATTCTAAAAGATATTGAAAACTACCCCTTTAATATGTGATTTGTTCATTTAACATTTTAACCACCCTTATCATCATATTCCCGAAATCTGTTGTTAGGCATATGACTCCACAAAAATTCACTGTAGTTTTCGATTGCTGGTTTATGTTGCCAATGTTTTTTGAACTTGTTTCACTCGTTACATCAACTCCGTTTTTGCTTGCTTAAACGTGGCTGATGCTATACGTAAATTCTTATTCTTAGTCGGGATTTAGCTGAAATTATTGCCCCATGACATTCACTCTATTTTGATCATTGAGAGTAAAAAGAAGTTTCACTTGGATTATGGATTTGACACGTAACATTCCTTTATGTTTCGAGCCCACAATGTAAACGAAGTAAACAGATCATAGTTCTTGAATCTGGCACTAAAAAGAGGGAACAATTTATTCCTTTTTTACTCATCAAAGTGGAAAATATTTTACTTTTATTGTGACAGCTATGAGTTAAAATGAAGTACCTTTTCAAATTTGTGGGTAAAAAAATCAATCTAAAATCTTTAAAGATTTGACACGTAAAATAGATATGGTGACCCCCAAAGCAACAATTCTTCGGTTTTCATCCCTCAAAAGGGAAAATGAAGTATCCAAACTTTAAGGTGAATGTTCCCTTTCAATCACTCCTCCACAAATTAGAGAAAGGATGGTATTCATTGCATCTTTTACACCCAAAAGTAAAAAAGCAAATATAACTCGATTTCGATCCCCAAAAACGAGAAAAAACACTCTTTTTTGACCATTTGATTTGAAAAAAATCACTATGTTGACCTATACAGAGAAAAAAATCCCCAGCTCTAAGTTGTGCGGTATCATCACTGCAGGAATGCTTATTAATGATGAGTGAGCATAGTTCTTTTCATACCAAAACAGAACTTCAACTTCAAAGATTACTTCATTTATATAAGATTTGCAATTTACATTATTATCCTTTAATTCGATAGCTGTAACACTCTACTATTCAGAAGATTCAATCTTCACTAAGGCTGCATAGAATCTGCAGTTATATACAACTGCAATGTGTTGGAAATGTTGGACACGGTTGTAGAAATATCTAGAATGAGATGCTTGTATTCAAAATGAAGTTTGAACTTTGAGAATCACTGAGTTGAAGAAACGATAGATAGCAATAAATAAAGGGAAATAATTACAGCAAAAGACAATTGCAACGTATGAAATTAGTAAGGCAACCTAAAGTGTGATTTTATTCATCATTCCAAAAAGGGCTGTTTACTTGGGAATTCAATTTAAAGAATAAACACTGAAAGATATATAAAGCAACAGCGTGAAAAGCTTTTGAAAAATTATAAAATTGTTATATTTTTCTCGTGGCTTTTTGAGACTTTTCTGCAACGAGTTATTTGGTGGATTAAGTAAGTCTTCAAACAGGGATTTCTTTTGAATCTCGTCTTACGCTTCAATTCAAAATTGTCTGTCCTTTCTTTCTAGTTATCTCCCCTTTTCCCATCATTATTTACTTTTTTTCATTTCTTCCTCCCATATTTTAAAATAGTTCTATTCTTTTACCACAATTGTATCCATCCATTTCTCATTTATCCTTTTTTTTCTCCACATTTTTAACCTTTCTTTCCGTCATTATTTTAAGAAAATTTGTGTTTCTCTTCCAAAATCGGTTTTATTTCCACTTTTTCCTATCTTAATCCTTTTTCGGGTATTTTATGAAGAAGCCACTTGTTTCATATCTATAATTCGTTCTTTACAACGTTAATTGTACTTACTTACACACTTAAGATTATAATTTGATCATTGGATCGAAATCAAATTCTCTATTCAAAGTTTATAACTATCTTTCAATAGTTTTCTTCCCTTTTATTTCAAACATTCTGAGTGTGCTACCCTGCCCAGATATTATATCATCCATCAACTATTTGTACCTAGTAAAATTGAGATGTGTCTTGTGTGACTCCAGACTTTTCAAAATGCTTGTTTTAGCGTTGCCTATCATATATATATATATATATATATATATATATATATATATATATATATATATATATATATATATATATATATATATATATATATATATATATATTCCAACTTTTCCTTAATGTTGAATCCGTTCCTTTTATTTTGATTTCGAATCTTTGCATCCTCCAACTTTTGTTTTTTTTCCCCTAGGGAACTTCGATTCATTCTTAAACCATTGTACAGTGGTTCGATCCTTCACCTAATGCCACTCTGCCTGGCTGAGGGGTTAAAGTCAAATCAAGTTAAATGAACTTGTTTTCGTGAATTCGTCAACATCAAGCTGTGTGAAGCCTGCTCACTGCCTAATTGGTTGTCCATTCAGCAATACTAGGAACTGTGAAAGGAACAAAGACTCGACATGCCTGGGTTGCCGGGGATGCACCTTATCAACAATAGCCCAAGTAACTAACATTGACACAATCGTGACGACAGCGAAACATACATCTATGAATTCAATTATCTTTTCCATCTCTTCTTTTCTATTTTTTGTTCCTATTCCTTCCTTTACAACATTTCGATTTTTTCCATACAATAAATTATTTTATTTTTTTCCACGTTCAATACGTATTCTTCATTTTTTTTTTTTTTTTTTGATGATTTATCTTAAATTTTTTACTTTTCTGGGGAAAAGAATCCAGGAACACTTGGAGACTCACATTTGGAATGATATCAACTTAGAACCGCCCACAATTTTCTCAATACGACTCTGCTCCAATCAAGCTTTAATTTCTTGGATTTCATTGTTTTCGATTAAATGGTCAGAACATCCGTTATTCATTATTCTAGAACATTAAAACTCTCATTAATTGTTTTCGAATGCTTGGGAAATGTTTTCTTTCAGTTCGCTCAAATCACTTGCGGCAAAAGGACTTTTATAACACTTTCCAAACATTATCTTGTTTGTTTTTTCCTGTCTAGCAATCTTATTGTTTCAGAAAGAAAAATCTTTATTTTATGTTTTGAATTGACGAAAAAAAACCCAAAAAACTTCGACTTCTTTGGTGATTTTCAACTTTTCATATTTTTTTCTCTTTTGTCATGAATCGGGTGATTAAGTAAAACGTTCTGTATTTGCTTTTTCTCTCAAGTCTATTTACTCAAATTGGATTCTCTCTAGCGTCAATCTTGGTTAGTATTTTTCAGTTTAAATGATACAAGTTTTGTATTTGTAAACTACTGATATTGAAATGAATGCATCCGTCACAGGAATGTTTCCATCATGTCACACATGCACACAGCTCTTGAAAAGGGCTTCAATCATCCATAAATTAAACCTCTGATATTATTCAACATGATTTCTTGATAGCCAAGGCGTTCATTATTGTTGTAAGTTTGAACTATGGTACTATTAGAATGTACAAAAATGGGGATGCTGCTTCAATTGTTTATTCATTTCACACTGTCTAGAGTAAGATATACCATGCATTGACAGGGAATCGTATGAGTTTCTATAAATCGTGAGACAATTTATAATCACTCTGCCGGATCACATATATCCATATATATATATATATATATATATATATATATATATATATATATATATATATATATATATATATATATATATATATATATATATATATATATATGTATAATTTAGTGCAGTCATAGGTGGCACGTGTTTCCTTTCATCTGCCATATATATTTTGACAAAGATTTATTTTTTTCCTTTCCGTTCCGGAAGGAATATTTTAGATTATTAATCGTGATCTTCAAGCCGGTAAATGCAGCTCCCTTATGGGACTTTGACTCATTAGTTTTTTTGGATGTTGTTTACTTCGACTTCATAGGTCACGTTAGATTATCATTCTGTCCAATAGGGTAATACACCTCAGTGGTCAGTTCTTGATCATTCGATCGTCACGTGATCTGATAATTTTACTTTTATCATCATCATTGTCATCATTGTCATCATTATCAGCCTCATTGTCCTTTGTCTGACATATGACTTTCGAAAGAATTGCATGACCATAATTTCGAAGTCGTTACAGAACCAGTTTTTGGCCCTAATTTCACATGTGTTCTCTAAAGATAAACGTTGTGAGCCGTGTTGTCCACTTACTCTGAGCTATTCTCATCACATGCCAAGCCTATTGCCATTTAAGTTTTCTGATGGATTCTTTGGTACCAAGGACTCTGCTTGATCTTTTCCTCTACTGTACTCCCTTGTAATCTCTACATGTTATTTTGAGTGTCATTTTTTCTTGTGCATATGTCATGGCCTTTGCTTTAAGAGTCAGTCTTTTGGTTGTGTGTCCTGTTTCATCTTTGTGGGTTTTATTGAGAGAATGAATCGGCTGTATACCCTTGTTTTCTGCACTAGCAGTAATTCCTTGTCTTTGAAGGTTTAGTTTACCCCATCAAAAACTTGCCAACCTAGTATGATTAATCACTTGATTTTTTGTTTTGTTTTTATTCTTTAGGCTTTCATAAGGGTTTGAGGTCAAAAGTGCATGTAGTGGTCTACCTTTTCAAGCTGTACGTATTTAGTTTTGATTATTGTGTCTTAGCCGTCGACATACTCATTTTACGTAGGATTTGTTTTTCTTCTCGTATTTTAATTATGTGATCGATAATCACTTTGGTGGGGAGATCGTAGATGTACTTAAGTTGGCTTACTTACTTCTATCATGAATGTAGTGTTTATATCTCCTGGAACAATATTTAATTTGAGGCATGAGTTGAATAAGATAACGAGCTCCTTCATAATGACTTTACTTGCTCCTTTTTGTTAGTTGGCTTGATGGCTGGCTTCACTTGCAACAGACTAAACATTTTGGGATCTTCGAACCGTTTGCTTGTGATTTTATATTTTGATTTTTTATGCAGGTTGTTTTGGAAGAGTAGATGTTCCTGGGAGCTCTCGACAACACAACCCCTATCCCCTTTCAGTTCCCCATTATCTTGCCATTCTGGTCGTTGAATTTTTTATCATCTTTAAGTCCTCACCCTTTTCGAGGATCGCTTCAATCACTGTTGTTAGATATATTCTATCTTCTCTTCGTTTTTTTTCCGGTTGGTTTCATTTAGTTGCTTCTATCTTCCGTTTTATTGTTGCCAGTAATTTTAGATTTGTTCTTCTGATATCAATAGTCTCTTCTGAGATTATACTAATGATTTGTTTGAGCTTTGCTTTAAAAATATTTGGGATCTTTATGAGAGAAGTTGATATCAGTGTTGGTCTCGTCTGGTTCGATGAGATGACAATGTTGTTTCCAGTTCAAGCTTGTGTTTAGTTGTTGCACTCTTGGTCTGGATCATCTTACTTCTCAGGTGTATATTTGAATTCCACGTCTTACTATTCTGTGGTCACTTTGACTTGATTCAAGACTTGAATATCTTTGACGGTGTCACTTTTGTCTTCAAGAATGTTGTCGATTTTATTCTTGGTTTCGTGGTTTGTGCCTTTCCAAGTAAATTTTCTGTCAAGTTTTCCCTTGAATGAAGTGTTCATGATTCTACATACGTTTGCTGTTGAACGATTCTTTCCTTCTTAGTTGATACGGAACGTATCTTGTATTTTAAATTCCCGATACAGCTTTCATTTCCTTTTCCCTCTTAAGTGTTGATATCTCCCCAAATCATGTTTAAGTATTTTCTTTTTTTTCGAAATATGGGTTAAAATGGATGTAGAAGATGTCTATCTCCTCCATCGGTAGACAGTGGAGTGAGAGCTTATATATGAATGATTTTCTATTTGCACTGCTTTGTGAGTTATACGTTGACACTAGCACGCATTCTGAGGTAGTTTTGAATCTTGCATTGTCTTTCTTTCTCTTTCCCCACTGCTGAATTAAAAATGATGGCTTCATAAGTCGTTTAGTTCTTCTCTAGGTCTTTCATTTCACTGATACTATGTCCCTTTTGATAATTTCAATTTTATTATCAAGATCGGTTAATGGTACATCAATTGTCCAGACTTTGTGGGTGCCAATGTATGATATTGTTTTTCTTGGTGATTTTTTTTTTTTAATGTTTTGTTTGGGTATTCATTCTTGAGCTCATCAATCCCTACCAAAAAAGAGTGACACAGCAAGACCTTTAGGAAACGAGGATCCATCGGTAGTGGCCAATATTGTTTTGATCTTACAAACCATGGGTAATTCTAGGGGCGTTGGTCGCCTATGACGTGTTGATTGGTGGTCTTGCAGCTCAGTTATTGCTGATATGAATAGGCACACATTGTATCTGCCATTATTTAGTTAAGATAAGGGTGTGCACAGCGCTATAAGGAATAATATTTGTCATTATAGGAATTTGTGGGCCTAAATCGGTTTTGACACTAGCAAGTAATAATCGCTATCACTAATCAGTAGTTATATATATATATATATATATATATATATATATATATATATATATATATATATATATATATATATATATATATATATATAATTCCAAGCAGAATATTCAGTTATGCTGTTTTCCTGTCAGCAATACATTTGAAAAATTGAATGCTGCTTGTTTTCCAGTAATCAATCTTTGAATTTTGTAAATTCTCTTCTTAACACCAACTATTCTATGAATTGAGGCAGGTAACCAAGTAACATTAAAACAGCATTACACACCGATGAAGTAAGAAAAAGATAACAAACAAACTCAAAGAACTTGAATTTGGAGTAAAATTCAAATTACAACTGATAAATAAAAAAAAACACTACTAAGGTCTTGAAACAAAGCAAATTAAACTGGAAAAAAATTATACGATTTCAATGAAAAAAGAAAGGCCACAGACGAACATAATTTTGTCCAATCAACTCATAATCTGAATATAAAAAAAAACAAATGAACGTATTTTACGTAAAATAATTTATAAGTATATCCTAAAAGTTATCTATTCATTCACCAATGATATAACTAAATTATGTTGACCCCAAAATATCATTATTACGGAAGGTCAAAAAACAAAAAACAAACAGAAGCACACCAAATTGATTAACTCTGAGAATTGTTGGATCTGACACAAATGTAATCCAACTAATTAGAGCTATAGAGCAACGATAGACACTTTCTTAACACCTAATTAGTCAAAGCCTCATGTATAAGCTCTATCCATCAGTATTACGATCAAGTTTGATGACCACATAAATATGTTTTGCAGCAATTATTTAGACAAAATATTTCAAATTCTGTACATTATAACTATTCATAAATATTTAACCTGAAAGCTAAGAAATTGATAATTAACAAGACTAAATAAAACCAGTCTATTCAAGAAGAGTTATTAACAAACGTAACACATTTAATTTCAATTCCAGAACCCAGAATATAATTGAAAAACTCTTTTGAATTACGGACTCCACATAATGTCCATCGGTATTCATATTCATATTTATTGAAATCACTTGAAAATCGAAGAGACTTGCAAAACAGCTTTGCCTTGAGAAATCCATTCACATACAGAAAAACAGAGTTTCAAATATAAATGGATGATTCAAGTACTTTCTATGAGCTGTGGGTGTGAGTGGCATTGCAGGAACTCATCTTCCACTGAAACATTCATTCCATTACCATTAGTTCACAATAAGAAAATTCATATGATTCAGACTGAAGCACAGTATCTCACATGAACGCCTGAGAGAATCAAATTTGAGTAAATATCTGACAAATGCATATACAGACTTGGCAAAGGCATAAATTGACTTGGCAAGGGGCTTATACTGAACGTTCTACTTAATTAACAGAATCGTGACCGATCAGAAAAGATTTTGAACGTAAACCTGGAAATCACCACGGAAGTCGAAGTTTTTTCTTAACCTAGGACAAGGTATCAAGCTAGGAAAAAAAATGAAATTCGTCAAAGGGTGATAAAGTAAATGAACTGAGATAGAAAATCCCACAACCATTTGAAAAAAATTGGAGAAAGTTTTAACATTCCAGGATGATGATGTCTTGGATGTTTTAAACATTCAATCAAAATCGATGAAATTCAAAAAAAAGAAAAGCTTGATTGATAAACGGAAGAAAGACGTGCGATGGAAATTGCAGCCAGTTCTGAATTGAAACCCTTCCAAATGTCATTTTCTGGGTGATCGTTGAATCATTTAGAAAAAATTAAGATTAGCACGATACATCGATAAAAATAGGAGAACAGAATTTTCAAGAGGAAAGAAATGAGGTAATTTTTCATGGGAAAAATCGAAAGTGCTCTGAAAAGGGAAAGGAAGAAATGAAAAGAAACGAAAAAGGGGAATTAGTATGTAATATTTTTCTGTACTAATACCCCACTGATTGTGTTGCAAGGTTAGGTAAACTCGGACAAATGTTATTAAGATGGATCCCCGACTAGTTTTTCCTGTCAAACCTCCGTTACAATCATGCATAATAGTCAACCAACTGGGCACTGACCAAGCTTGACGTTTGTTAATCCACGTGAATTTAAGAAAATCCCTTCACATCACTTGATTTAACCTTACAAAAGTGGCATGAGAAGATGGATTGAACCAATGCACACCAAAACAGCGGTAAGCCTCCTAACACTGGGCCACAGTAATTGGTGTAGAATTCATGAAATTCATATAAAGAAAAGAATTGTAAAGACAATGGAAAGGGAAGAAGCGAAAATCCGAAATTAAAATGAATAAAAAAAATTTATGAATGATTTAACTGGGAAATCATTGGAAGCGATAACAGATAACATTTCTAGTGGAATAATATTTGTTCAGGAGAATCAAGAGAAGTAATATTGCTTTAAAAAATGCAGAACGAATATTAAATGATGAGAGAGAAAAAAAGGGAAAACTTGTCGAAAGAAATCTAAAATATTCTGAAGAGAAACAGAAAGACACTAGGGAAAATATTTTGGATTATACACACACGTGCGCACTCACGCACATGCACACACACACACACATATATACATGTATATATATATGTGTGTGTATGTGTGTGTGTGTGTGTGTGTTGACCACATTGAATTTTAACAATGCTATGTTCAATGTGTCCACAAAACTCTCTGTTTGGCCATTCGACTGGGAGTCATGGAATTGACTTGCCAATAACTTCATGGCCTTGTACTTATAAAAATCAAAGAATTTAGTAGGAGTGAACAGGGTACTATTGCCGATGTTTTTGACACTGAATCAGGAAAATACTCGTGAAGTGATTTAGAAACAAATGTTCAGCCAAAACTAAAAAATTATTATCATCAATGAAATGCTCATCGTTGGATATAGATGGCCCCGAATAATTTATTACCATGTCATAAGCGAATAGTTCATGAACTTGTCGATTTAGTCATCTCATTTTTGTCACCCACAATTTTGCATATGATCTCCCTGGGTCAACTTTATGAGTCATCATATCTAGTCGTTACCGCCTATTGACATTCAGTTCTTTTTCATCCCTCGATGAGATAGTAAGCGTGATTCTCTCCTAAGTATTATTCTAAGTTATAAGGTCAGTCTTACGATTAAAGTTTCATGTTTCATATGAATAATTGATTGTCAGGTGTACATATTAGTTATAGAATTTACTGGACTAAAACTTGCCTGGAGTGATTCTTCGTTCTTTTTTCAATGGATTTGTATACCAATGCAAATGCATCAGTCTACTTTTTGGGCTTTATATTTAAAAAAAAAAATTTTATCGCTGTCTTTGTTCCCAACACATTGAAATTTGTTTTACTCAAGTTCATGCTCGATTTCCTTTTTTTTCATTCACTTTGTCTTGAATTGAACAGTTATGTCATTTAAGAACGTGCCAGTTTCTTTCTTCATTTTCTATCAAAATGTAAAATAATTATTTTATTCAGATGCATCATGATTAACTATTCTCTCTAAATAACGATTAAATGTGTCAAAAGTAGACTAAGTCTTAATATTTTGTTTGTTCCTCAAAGAAATCCACCGGTTGACTGAATATTTTATCATTAAATGATAAGAGTACGTAGTTCTTGTATTTCAGGCGTAACCAGATTGTAATAATTCAGTAGTCTTTAAAGATTGTAGCATTGAATTTCTTGTTTGGCTAGGGTATATGTTATTTTCCTCGGGCTTTTTTAGGATCTGGTCGGCGTCCACTTGTGTTTGAAGCTCACCCTGAATATTTATGCTGGTTATGGAAAAATCGCAATTTTCTACTCAGGAGCCAAACCCAAAGCTCTGTATTTCTTTGAGGACTTCTGCTAAGTGGTGTTCTTCTGAATTTTGAACAGTCTTACATTTGAGGATGATGTCGTCGGACTACGCCAGGGCAGAATAAAAATCTGAAAACACTGCATCCATAATCCGTTGAAATATTGCTGGTACACGCTTAACAACAAATTGAACACGATTATACTGGTGCAATTATAGATTGTTATAGGTGTTTGAATTTTCCTTTGACCTTTATTTGGAGGTATATGTCCGATAGTTGAATCCTCTCTTTGAGTTGACTGCCATTGAGCATAGAAAGCTCTTATTGGCAGTAGTGAGTAGTGATCCTTTAACCCTTTGAGCCCAGTAAAAAGATCTGCGTACAGCTGTAATTTATTGTTACACTCATCATCACCACTGGTTCTCCCCAAGATAAAAAAAAAAAAAATTTCTTGAATCCAGTCTAAATTGATTTTTTCGAAACTATGTCGAAGTCAATTTAGACTTTTAACGGCGACAAAAGTTACTGTTTTTCCTTCAGTAAAAGACTTGGTTTTGATCTGGATATATATATATATATATATATATATATATATATATATATATATATATATATATATATATATATATATATATATATATACACGATTGAGCTTATTTGCAATGACATGGTTCTTTTTGAGAAAAATCATTGATTCTTTATAGCATTTTTTAAGCATAAATGGACATTGGAACAGAGCTCACTGAATCAAATATTGTGATGAGTGATTCATATACATCTATAAGATGTTATATCAAAGGATTTCTCCTGTTATACCCTTCTTATGACTCTTTTTATGATACACTCAAGTCATCTACCAACCTATCTAAGTATCCTTTTCAACATATTCATATATTTTAAAACTATCCCTGGTAACAGACTGCAAAAAAAGAAGTCCCTGGCTATTACCGTTACCGATGGGAAGATTAACGATGTACTTACATCCCCTGCTGGTGTTTTGATTGCTCGGTCAATCGATGTAGTTGAGGAGAAAAGTGACTTGAACCCTGTCATCAGTACAAGAAGGTCGACTGTGGAGAAGTGACATACTTGGGTAGGTTTGGTTGCAAAGCCAAACATTCCTTTTATTTCCAGCCAAGCAAGTGAAGGATTCATCGTCCATGCATTTTTAAAATAGACATTCTTAATTCTTTGTATATCAATGAATATAATCCGTTCCTGTAGAATACTATGTTGATATTACTTTTTTGCTTTCCTCTAGTCCAATAGCATTTGCTGACAAACGAATTCTCTTTAGCTTGATTTTCTTAGTGTTTGCCGGATCAAACATGGCTGACAAATATGCCTGGATAGGACAAATAGAATGACCGAATAATCAATCAATGTCTGTCTATCTGTATCATTCGTCAACCAAGGAAAAAACTATCAAGAATACTAATTTGCCTCCCAACCAATAATCAAAATGATTATAATCGAGATTAGAAACACATACTGAGTGATTGAAATGATAACATCGCATATCTACGATATTTGATCAGATGCACCGACGGTGGGAGATCTGATCGCCTAGCTGAACGGACACTTGATTTTGAATCGAACCGTCGTCGTCGTCGTCATCATTATCATCATCATCATCATCATAATCATCATCATCATCATCATCAGTTTTCTATGGTTGTCGTTGGACACAGGCCTCACTTAGAATTCGTCGTATATCCCTATCATGAACGTCACAGAGCCTATACTCTCTGAATTTGTCCAGTTCATTGATCCACTTTGTATTATATCAGCGTCAAGTTTGAATGTGATCTTCAGGGAACCACTTTATGTGTTTTGTTGCCAAGCGCTTGTCTTTCATTCTTGCAACATGATTAACCAATTGCAATATGAGATTCCCATGGATTCATGGCTCAGATTGTTGTTGTTTTTTCTTTCTTTGATATACTGTACTGTCTTGTGATATCCCCATGTTATGTTGAACATACGTTTTTCGTGTGTATGCTGCATGGCTCATTTTGAGAGGCAGTCTCTTGGTTTTGTTTCATGTTTCAGCTCCATAAGTAACATTGATTTTATACTCTTATTTTGGGGACTAATGGTATTTCTTGGAGGTTAAGCTTACCGCCCACACATAACACACACACACACACACAACCATGAACAATGATTGGAAGAAAACGAGACATATATAAGTTTAGTTATTTGTTTCGAACTAACGACAAATTTCTCAAATAATGTAATAATTACGTTTTTCAGTAAGCCATTAGTCTTTTGCAGCTAGTATAAAACTCACTGTAAGGACCATATTTGCAACTGGATTAATATTAACAATTTATATAAATATACAGTTTTTGTGGGTTGATAGAAAGATTATGGACCAGCAGGGTTAAATGAGAGTGAGGCAATTTTGGATAAAAACATGGGTGATTGTGACCATGAATATCTTGTAATTGTGAAGCATTGTAGGTATTTTGAAGGGTGACTATTCAGGATTACTGAACGCTATAAGCAGCTTATGGCATTGAATTAAATGGAATACAATCTGCAAAAAGACATAGATTAGCAGATGGTGTTTTTTGCAGGTCTATTGAGGGAAAACATATCTCAGTACATATGATTGTTATTTACATAAAAAATCTTATTGGCAAGGTGTAATCTTGTTGTTACAAACACAAGATTGAAAAACGCCATCCACATCAATGATCGTTTATTAGAACGAAGCTAAATCCAGTATACATTTGTATGCATGTGTTTATACAACAAACTTCATTATTTAGGTAAGTACGTATACTTTAATATCATTGTATTTCATAAAACCTATATACTTGAACAATATATATATAAATATATATATATATATACGTATATATATATATATGTATATATATATATATATATATATATATATAGAGAGAGAGAGAGAGAGAGAGAGAGGGAGAGAGAGAGAGAGAGAAAGAGAGGGGGGAAAAGAGATAGATGCATAGATAGATGGATTGATTGAATGTCTTGTACTGGCAACGAGTAATTTTTGCATTTTTTCTCCACTTTCTAAATGTCTTAGTCTAGATTGTCATTGCAATCGGTCGAATGACTTTCCGTCTGTGTTGAAAGCAGCTAACGAGGTTTATTCAGTTCTTGACGCTGAACCGAGCGCGCCAAACGACGTGTATAATCTGTTTCTTTGGTTGTCAACTATGGCTTCTGTCTTGTTTTCAATGCAATTTGTATGGGAACAGAAGCAGAAAAATTGAAAAGTAAAGAATCGCTTCACTGCTGACTTTCTTTACTATTTAATAACTTTTATAGGTTTACAGAGTCGCGTATTACTCCAATCCGAATGTTATATGTCTATAGTATGCATATATTTGTCTGTCTGTTTATGTTTTTCAAATCTTCCGTCTTTTTTTCTTTTCACAGTCTTTTCTTCGCCCTTCTCTCTCTCTTTCTCTCTCTCTCTCTCTCTCTCTCTCTATATATATATATATATATATATATATATATATATATATCAATTCAAGTATTTTTGTCTGTAATTGCAATTTTTTTCTTCCTTAGTCTTTATATATATACAACACACACACACACACACACACACACACATATGTGTGTGTGTGTGTGTGTGTGTGTGTGTGTGTACGTGTGTGTGTTTGGGTGTGTATTTGTATGATTATTTGCGGTAATGAATTTTTCTTTGAACTCGTCTAAGAAATCATTGAGAGCTAATTAACACATGGCTGCATTCGTTGAGTCAATAAAAGTGATATAGGGAAGGTAAGAAGTACATGGCTTCTTTCCACACTTAAAGCAGTGTTGGAAATACCTTAAAATAATCATCATTTATGTCTTCCCAAAGAAGCCAAAGAAGAAATTGACCATATATTTGCATAGGATATGATGATATTTGACATTCATTTAATTTCTGCAGTGAAACGATTGGATAATGATATTAACAGTATCCCATTAAATTATAAATTGAGACTAAATTGATCTGCATGATTCACTCATGAATAGGATGCATGTTCAAATAAATGCAGCTAACTAAGAATACAGCATTTTGCCACTAATTTCGTATATTACGACTAAAATGATAGCGTTTAAACAGGAGCCCTAAGTCCTTACTACGGTTCCTTAGAACAATTCTTTCAAATAAGAAAAAAATTTTTTTCAAAATTACTACCCCACATTTGGCAAAACTAAGAAAACTAAGACCGAATTGCCCCAGCAAAAATAGAACTAGTTTGCACTAACACTAACATAGCGATGTTTTTTTAGGGGATTACTGTTACCACTGCCAACTAATAGAACAAAAGTGTCACTTGTCAAAGATGGGTTTGATATTACGGTTCTATCACAGTTATGTCTGTATGTTACATTAACTGATCAACTTTTTCCAATTTCTTAAAAATGTTGGCCATGTAGCGATGAACAATCAGACATATTTTTTGGTCATCGAAAATAAGCGATTTTTGCTGCAAGTTATGTTGATTCTAAGTCCTGAACGAAGCGTTGCCCCCCCATAAATGCTACACCTGACTAGGAAGAGAGTCAGAGGATTGCTAATCACATGTATAAGCTCATAAAAGTCATAGTACGACTTGGCAATACATTTACATGGTAAGACACAGAAATCCCAAGTGCATCGTACCAAACAGTGAAACTGTCGATTATAATGGCTCCAGTACAGTGGTGGAGAGATATCAAAGGGACTTTGCGAATTGGATAAAACTTTCAAGTTGAAGTTCAAGCCTTATCACAACCGCCACATGAATTGCATTTCGGCAGTTTTTTTTTTCTTTCTGAAAACGTAAAAAAATCGTCCTATCTAGGTAAATGGTAATTGTTCTTCTGTCATATTCCATATTGAGTAATTTAGGTCATGTTTCAAAGTACGTTCATTATTTAAGGTACGAAACATAGAGGGCACCTCCAAAAACGTAATGTTTTGCAATGGCCACAAGGAATAATTTCAATGTCGGATAATTGATAATCAAGATCAATAAAAAAGCATCTTGCATATATCTCCGTGACCGAGAGGGGGCTATTATTTCATAATTTAGAGATTGTTGACTAGGATCAATACTGAATAAGCTTGTTTTCTTTTTTTCCTTAATATTTGTTATAATTATATTTCTTGCTAGTTATGTGTACAAAGCTGGCAATTGTACTACGTTATCAATGAAAAAGGATTTTAGCTTTTGTCTGAATTTTTTTACCATTCATGCAGAAAGACGATTCAAATTAATCATTTTACGCTATTTTTAATTCACTGTGAAATCTTTTAGCTATTTGTTCTTCTCTAAAATCAATTTCAAAATAATACAAAAAATGAAAAAATATTTCAGTTCCTAACACAGTCTTTAAATAACAGCAATACATTTACACACACAAATACACTCACTGATATGTGATGGATTTATTTCATTGAGTGCTCGATACATTCAACTTATACTTGTATTTGATCTTGTTCAGTCAATGATATATGTATATATATGTGTATGTATATATATATACATACACACACACACAGTGTGTGAGTATGTATGTAAGTATGTATATGTGTGAGTATGTGTTTGTTCGTGTAACGTAACATACGGATGCATTTGATCTACTACATAGAAAATATGTAGTCTATTTCCGAAATATTTTACTTAAATTGACGAAATGATATAATTGCTGATTTCACAAAGTATAATTCTACCACCAAATCGACAATTTATCATCATGCAATATTACACTTTGAATTAAGACGATGATGATGATGATGATGATGATGATGATGATGATGATGATGATGATGATGATGATGATGATGATGATGATGATATATTGGCACAGGATGATGTTACACATTTTTCTTAGAGGTTGAATGATTTGCCTTTAGATTATAAGGCTGTCAAGATCGATATAAGAGAAGATAGGAAAAGTCCATGTCCAGCATTGTGCTCCTAACATATGACATATATAATATAATATATGTACATATATATACACTTACGTATCAGTTAAATATATATTAAGATCACTCTTCGTGTACTGGTTTAACAATGCGTTGGAACGTAGTTGCTATTCAAAATGGGTGATCTATATTCTACATAGAGATAAAAAATGGTTTGATCAACCTTCAGTTTAGATATTCGGAAATATCTGCATTTATTTCTAACGAAATATGTGTATGAATTATATGTACGTATTATATGTATTACACAGACATGCACACACACATACACACAGATACACTCACACAAAAGCACACACAAGCACACTCACACTTACATATATAAGTGTTCATTGTATTGACTAGAGTAATTGATTTCGGATTAACATAGAACTATTTATATTACATAAACTGATATATATATATATATATATATATATATATATATATATATATACATATATATATATATATATATATATATATATATAATATATATATATATATATTATATATATATGCATGTATATATATATATACATATATATGTATATATATATATACATGTGTGTGTGCGTGTGTGTGTATACAATTGAATTTATGTAATTTGTAATGAATAACATTGTATCAGTACACACACGCATACATGCAACTACTCACACATCTGCGAGCATGTGACATATACATACACCCATGAATATATTTTCCCATATATTTGCACATATATATATCTGTATGCACATACACATAAGTACATATTTGTTTTCATGTCACACACACACACACGCATATATATATATGTATGTGTATGTGTGTGTATGTATGTATGTATATATATGTATATATTTATAGCTTTTTCTCTTAAGTGTCTTTGATTCTGATATGAATGCTTACAAAGATATTACGCAGTTTTGAACAGGTTCAAAGGCCCAATTCAAAGCATGAAATTATATGGAATTGATCTCATCTCTTACTGCTATTTTTGCTGTTAATAAAACGCACATAGCTATTTGGGTGTACAGAACAAAGAAAGACTTTTCTGTTCCTCAATAATCTCTTTAATTTGAGTGTTCATCAAATCAGCATAATTACCAATGCATCGAGATGTATTTTTATTGAATTATTGTGTTATTGAATGTATTTTCCTTCTATTTTAAACATTTCTTCCATTTCCCTCTTTTCATTATTCTGAATTTTTTCTTTTCAAGAAAAATCCAAACGCAGTTGAAATGAGTCAAATTGCATTACATAGCGAATAAATGTGTTTTTGAAATATGAAAAAGAGTTGCTGGTGGCCAAACAGTTATTCACGTGAAAAATGGAATCTCTGGCTAAGACTTTTCGCACACACATGCTTTCTGGGATGACATTGATCAATTCCCCGCTTTCAGTTATACGTAAATAGCATGACGGACTCGTTTTGTTAGCTTTGTTTTCTTAATTTCTAAATTGCTGATTCCAAACCAGTGGAAACTCGTCCTTTTCCCTCTGTTGTGAAAACTTGAAGTCGATCATAGTGAAATGTTCAGTTAACGTGCAAAATAACGAGACTGTTTTCTCCATTTCCCTACAACACACCTCGTACAATTGGTATATATGAGTCAATTTGAAAAATAACCAAGGAACAGATTCAAACATCAAATATTCAGTCAAAATCAAACCCAAAATTGCTTCCTTACAATTCTTAGAGGCTTAACATGAATACAACCTGATAGAACGCAATTCTTTTGTTTCATAAACGTAGCGTATTATTTTGTAAAGAAAAAAACTTATTATGGGGCAAAGTCTAAGCACAAATTGTCAGTCAAATATTCATCTTGAACAAGTGATTCAAGGGTCATACATATATCTCAAATAGATGAATTGATATACAATAATCTTTGAATTCGTCCTACAACACCAAGCAAGAATAATTGGTTAGTAGCTTATATACACCGATGACTATACCTGAGCGATGGCGGCAGTTGTTGTTTTTGCAATTATACGTCAGTAAATACAATTCCAGGCAAAATACAGTCGTTTGACAATCCCTGAGAATGGACATCATTACAGCATCTAACTTTTCTGCAAGATATTTTGGCTAATATTGTAGTACATTATCTATGCTGGTCATACCGCTAGACTTAAAACAGAGAAATGACTAGAAATCTTCTGAACTTTTTTTTCTTAAAAGTATATCACACAAATACACACACATCCATTGGGAAAAGAAATAAACAAATCTAAAACTAAAGAGTAAAAATGACTTTTTGCCCTCATAAAGAACCGGATAGGGAACAAGAATAATAACCCGCTCGGCTATTTGGGATGAAACAATCACTCGGTATGAACCTCACTCAACGTTATGTTTTCTTACTATCATTTGTATAATCATATGGGATATGTTTTGTCTATGCATAAGCAGCTTCCTTTAAAAAGTTTTTATACCACAAGTCAAAATGGAGTTTGTTTTTTTTAATTAAGAAAAATATAGTATCTTCATAATTAATATAATTTTCTCATGCAATACACTGGAAGAAAACAAATTTGGCAAATTAGTATTAAACATGATATCAACAAAAATATATGAGGAAACATTTTTGAACACACAACTTTCAACGTTCCCAATAAATCAAAGGTATTTATTACATTCACCATGTGCAGTTTTCTTTGGGAATACCATCTAGCCATTAAATTAATAAAATATATCAAGTAGCAAAAAGAAACAACCCCGTTATCAGAAGCTCTGTAAATTTTCGAGATATTTTCCTGAGTAGACAGCGCATCACTAATACCTAATTCCAGCGATTGAAACAAAATTTTATGTGCTTAAACGTATCATTATGATATAAAAGTACAACTTGAACAATAACCTACTCGCCTCTTTTCATGCTACGTGAAGCATGTAATTCAGTTCTTATAACGAGGTGAACGCAGAACGAATATCGTTGTGACCATGTACTGAGAGACTGCCAGTAAGTGTGATTTATAACTTTATAGCATGGACATTCTTCAGCAAGTTTGAGTTTGTTATACGACTTTTGTAGTTGAACAATAGACCAAATGCATTAAAGTCAGAAAATCTGTTACTGGCTCGAATCGCTAAGCCACAATATATCTTTACATAAAAGGAAACTTTCGGCCAGAAAGGGGGACATTATCATATTATCTGCATAGGCTGCACGTAATACGAAGAAAAAACTGATCCCAGAGTATACGAAGAACAGAAAATGTAAACATTATTAAGTCGTACGAATTATATGCAAAATACCTGGGTATTCTTGTACACTTATGCGTGCTCACAGATATATCATTATATGCACATACATAAATGCATACATAAACGTGTGTGTGTGTGTGTGTGTGTGTGTGTGTGAAAGCAATAAATCAATTGATCAATTGCCTGGCACGTACATACAGCTGATATGGAAGGTTTACTATATAATGTTCTTTCATGATTTTGAAAAAGAAATGTTTTCATGGACCTTTTGATGCACCTGCAATTATATATATATATATATATATATATATATATATATATATATATATAGATAGATAGATAGATTGATAGATAGATAGATAGATAGATGGATAGATAAAGATATAGATATAGATATAGATATATACATATATGTATATTTACACACACACATATATATATGTCTATAAACATATATATATATATGCAGAACACGACTTAGCTAGGAGTAATATCAGTACACACACATCCACACACACATACACGTATATATGTATATATATATATATATATATATATATATATATATATATATATATATATATATATATATATATATATATATATATACGTGTATGTGTGTGTGGATGTGTGTGTACTGATATTACTCCTAGCTAAGTCGTGTTCTGCATAGCATAAATCTGTGTCTAATATGAAAATGAATAAAACTATTTACATGGGGTTAGCTGTTCTTGTTATTACTCTCTTGTAATAAAAGTTTCTTATGCACTGATATCTATCAGTAAATCACTCCTTACGAAGCATCCTTTGGCTACAGTACGTTCTTTCCGTTGCGCCCGGTTTATATTGAGCACATTGATTGTCCACAATGAGACAGCAATGTAAATCTACTATGGAACATTGGGACTGATACTGGGGCATCTTTGTGAATTAGATACTTATTTATGCAATTTGCTCAGGGAATATGCATTCCCCTTCCAGTAATGTTGGCCTAATGCACAATTCATGATCAGATATATCACAATAATATAAACTAAAACCCTATCAATGTGACTTTATTCATGTACGTCTATATCAATCTAATCACATGTGCATCTATTCATATATCTACGTTCATACACATTATCAAGCATTTGTCAATCACTCCCTATTGATCTCAGTCTATACAAATCTACAAATCGATTCCACTATGCATATTTCCAACGGCATATTTATGAATACATTACCTCTGTGCGTATATACACTTATGGGCAAAAAGATTTCGAACGCCTAACCTATTAGTAGATATTCCAAGTCGCATCACTCTAAAATGATCAGGCATGGATTCGACTTGAATTTTAAAGATATTTCCTAGTTGTTCTTCAACTGCTAGAATTACTTGCCGTGTGTTTTCCGTATACATTTTGGTGGTCTGGAAAATAAGTGTTCAATATGATTTCGATCTTGTCAATCTGGTGTTCAAGAGAATATAGTGAAGGGTTTGTTTTGCAGTGTTCGTGGATGCATAGGCCGACATCCAGGACCTAACCATGAGAATGTATACCTGACATTATCCTTTTGTGCAATTCGTAATTTTGCGCACAAAAAACTCATTCTGTGAAACGCTTTTCAACTGACCAGAATATGTGTGCACTGAATGCTTGTAAAATTGTTAACTTCAGATTGTTTCAAAATAATTTTGCCAACGTCAAATTGATAGTTATGGCAGCGTTTTAAGGCTTTTTCAGGAACTATCTGTTCGCGGAAAATCGCTGACCGAACATTCTCTTGGAGTATTGAGAGGTTTTTTCTTTCGTAGTTCTGAGGCAAGCTCATTTTTGAGTTGGTCAGACATTTATGTATTTACAGTGTAACAGATATACCCTCTATGTTTTTTAAACAGATTACATTCATATAAATGTACGTAGCAATAATCCAATGTATGCATTTGTACGTATCCTCCGTTTTTCCAAATACTTAAATATATATATATATATATATATATATATATATATATATATATATATATATATATATATATATATATGTAGTTGTTGTTATTATTATTATTATTATTATTATTATTATTATTATTATTATTATTATTATTATTATTATTATTATTATTACCAACTCTCTTTTCTCCAGTAAACATTTATATGATGTATATTCAGGTTAATATGCACACATACCTTGACGCAGGTACATACATCCATACATAGACACATGTTCCCGACCTGGTGCTGTGTTTTGGTTTCTGAATACAAGAAGTGTTGGTTTAATGTATTCTACCACCCAACACCATGTCAACTAAGCTGTGCTGACTTCTTCAAACGTCTCACCTCACAATGCAGCCTCCTTCCAAATTATTGTTATCACTCCACAGGAGTCGATGAATTACCCCTCACCCTCCTTAAATTATCTGTCAAGCCTGGCAGTGGTATCTCCACAGACATCAAGTTTTCAGTCATTTAAGGTCAGTAAGTCCTTAATTCGACTTCTGGAGCTAACTCGGTGTCTATTTTATTTTGTTTTTTGACTGAATAGAATGGGCTATCACGTTCAGATTATTGTAGAGTCCAAGTACGTTTTGCAGGTAAGGTTGATGGTATCTTCCGCATACCTGAGAAAATGAAGTCTCCCATAAGGTAATCTATTTGAACTATTCGATGTTTGCCTGAAATAGGGATAATGACTCTGTCATAGCCATGTATCCTTCCCATTGATATATGAGGAACTCTAATCTTGGGTCTTTTGTTTCCACTTAGACTCACGTCCACTGAATTGTCTAACGTGATACTAATGCACTCACTAGAATTCTCTCTTTTTCAGATGACCTCAGGATATGACAGACCACCGTTTAATTGGGAAAATCAAATCATCTTCATTTTCTACATAGGGTGGATATTCGCCTGTTTGTTGGTTGACTATACTAACTAGGATGTTTAGTCAATGGCTTGAAAATTAGTATATTCACACTTGTCTGTCATCACCAACGAGTTCATTTTTTTCAGGGTTTAGATTTAAATATAAGTCCTTGGAGCTGTTCTCTCTTTTCTTCGATGCCAAATTTCAAAAGCTTCTTTTTTTTTTCAAGTATGATTCTCATTTTCTGTCCCGATTCGCCTAAGAGTGTTCAATGAGGATTTAAGAAGACATTCTTTATGATTGCAATCACATCTGATAATAATGCATAATTTATGCTAATTGCTAACTTGACACCTTGGTTCAGGATTGCTTCTCCTTGAGCACGTAATTAACGCTTACTTACGATGACGACTACTCGGACAGAGGCATCGTCGTATCTCTTACTTGGTATTTTTTTTCACACGATGGTTTTTCTAATTTTGTGCACTCTAAGCGTCTAAAATTCCAGGGAATAACACTCGCCAAGATGATATGGAATTGTGTTTTGATTTGATGCTATATGTTCCAGAAATAATTCTTTCTAGTATATGTGATGGATGCATCGGTGATGGTGGATTATCCCTCTAACAAGGCTACTCCCGTTTTTCTAGGGAAGGTGATATCAGGTTCTGGTTTCAGCATCTCTGGAAAAAATCAAGTCGTCCAACATACCAGTTTTTGGAAGAGTTCCCCTCCCCACTGGTTCTGAAACTGCAATATCTACGAAACTCACGTAAAGAAGATGCAATGTTGGAAATGCTGTTTGAAAGTAAAACAAAGATGATGAAAACAGTTTGAAATATATATATATATATATATATATATATATATATATATATATATATATATATATATATATAAAATCCTAGCGCGATTGCATTCATCCAAGTGATGTTCTTAGTTGAGGATTTAATGTATCATTTGGAGTACTGTTCTACTTTTTACTCCATAAATATAAATTTATATGCGATATAATACATACAACTGTAATGAATGGAATAAAACCTAAGGACTGGTCAAGAAAAACTCCTAGAGAAACCTTCGCAATTAGTATGCTCTTAAATGTTATTAAAGTCACGTTTGGGTACATTTAACGATTACTCCATAAATTTTGGATAAGTAATGTGAGAAAATATGATTTTTCTGAACGCTGGTTTCAAAATGTGTGTGTGTGTGCGCGTGTGTGTGTGCGCACGCACGCACGCAGGAACGTTCATGAAGGAACAGCGATTCCTGTTATTCAACAACGCCTACGTAGGTGGTTTGCTTCAAAGTACCTTCCACACGATCATAGGATGCAATGTCCCCCAGAGGAACGTTTCCCAAACTGACACTCTATCTCCATCGACATGTTGCTTCCCCACTGAGCATCTTTGTACTGTCATTTTATCGAGGATCGATGTATTATGTGCTGTGCTGATTTCCTCCCTTTATCTTGATTAAAACTATCTTTAATTTATATCGTGGTGTCTTGTCTGTTTGCTCATACTTTGTGGGAAAGCCTCCGTACAATTTTGCATGAAGAAATTGTGTTGGCCTAATCCCAGCCATTAAGTATTCACATTAAGTGAACGTGAGCACCCCACAAGCAGTGCTGTTGAAATGGATGCTTGGCAAATTACGCCTCAACATGGAAGTTATGCATCAATTTATCAAATATACCTTTTTCCCAAAAAATTTTCAAAATGAAGATCCAATATCGAGTAACCAAAGGTTTTTACTCTAAATGCTTACCAATCAGTGCATATATAATTGACTATTTATTTTAACAAATATAACAATTTTTTTTGGTAAAACTTGACTTTTATGTTGTGTTTTTTTTCCAGATTTCTAAATATCTAGAAAATGTTGTTTTAGAGCATTCAGTTGCTGAATAAATCAAACTAAGTATAGTTGTTTCTCTGAAATTCTGTTTGGATTGGATTTAGGAGATTGGGAATACTATTTACATTGCTATTTGGAGAAGCTGCCGGACTAGGTGATTGAATATCTTAAAAAATACCAATACACATTTCCACAACAAAATTTATAATTAGCACGTCATCTCAAATCTCTTGGTTGGATCAATATATAGTACATTCTTTCAAATCCAATCACAGAAATTACTCCCTCCCTCGTTTGTGGGATTTTTTTTTTTAATGTAGGATCTTACTTGATTTCAGAGGTTCAAAAATATTTTCACAACGTTCAAATGATGGCTCTTTGGAATCAGCTTAAAGAACGCACCGAATCGGGACACATTGAGAAATTGCTTCAAGTATTCCTCCGATATGTCTCTTATAAGGATATTACGATTTCATCCTGATTGACCCATAATTTCGTGAACAAAATGTTTCTGTTTCTAAAAAGGATTTGGAGAATGAAACAGTATACACCAATGAACTCTTTCGAAAATGTGTGAAAAAGATGATTGGTATTGCAACAGGAAGGTTTTGTGAAGAACTTGATTTGTCGCACACCTGACGCTTTTCACTAGTCCAAGAGCAGATCCTCAGAATATATTACCGAAGATGCTGGATATATGATTTTACTAGCATTAATTTATCTCCTAATCCTTCGATTCTCTTTCAAACTTTGTGCCCCATTTTTCATACGTATTTTTCAACCATGTACTTTTATCCAAGATTCTTCTGCAGTGAGGGAAAGAGAAAATGAGCGGAGAAAAAAGATTGTTGAATAGTAGTGTCTAGTTGTGGAGAAACTAAAGGTCAAAAAACGGATTGATTGACCGAGGTCATAGAAGATAACGAACAGGTTTCGGAATAATCCCGGATTGCTTTTGATTGGCTAAGAGGCAAAACAAAACAGTCGTTAGTTTGCACAGAAAAGATGGAAACAAAGGAGGTTCAACTTGTAAGAGATCAATTTATCGAAGCAGAGGTAGGAAATGGGCTGCTTTTGGGACCAAAGCCTAATTTGGTCTGCTAATACATGCCTAAACCCGATTTTTGGAAAGTCTTTGCTACTCACTTCAGATGAAAGCGTACAGTAAGAGACTTTCAATGTATGGACAAGTATTACAAGTGGATGAGGGGAAAAATACAACGATGTGTCTTGAGAGTAGAATAATAGGAGTTTAATCAGTTATCTCTTACGAATAAGCAATCTCTCCCCCGTCTCTCACTCTTTTCCTCTCTCTCTCTCTCTCTCTCTCTCTTTCTCTCCGTCTTTTTCTCTCTCTCTCTCTTTCTCCTTCTCTCTCTCTCTTTTTGTTTTCCTCTTACACTCTGTCTATAGAGGAAACATCCTCATATATTAACATTGCAGGTGATTGATATAGGAATTCTTTCATCAAAAAACAA